>JAVJIF010007110.1:0-150245 GCA_038442645.1 Agave tequilana | reverse complement strand
TTCTAATTAATACTTGAAATATGTTAGTTAGTAGTAATTATACATAGAAACTTTGCAATACTACTCTCGTCTCTTAAATACTACATTTTTCTAATGTTTATTCCCTATTCGGCTCTTACATGGCCTAGTTCAGGTCGATCAAGGCTGAAAGCTTGAATTTCTGTCAAACTTCCGATTAAGACTAGAAAAGGTTAATTGGTAGTATTTATACTTAAAAATTATGTTATATAACTCTCTGATCTTAAGAACCATTTTTCTTCCCCTTTAGGCCTATTCAACTCTTATATGGCCGTTTAGGCTAATCGGGGATAAAATTTTGACTTTTAGTTAAACTTCCTAAGTACAACAAGAAATAGGTAATCGGCAAGTTTTGTATATAGAATGGTGTAATACCACTCTTGACACTTGAAAATTTTGTTTTCTCCCCGTTTAGGCCTATTCGGCTCTTTATAAAGCCTAGTTCAGGCCAATCAAAGCTGAAAGTTTGACTCTTAGTCAAACTTGTCAATTATGACTAGAAATAAGATTAATTGGTTGTATTTGAATATAAAAACTATGTATTATCATTCCTGGATCTTGAGAACCACATTTTCTCCCCATTGGGCCCTTTTTCAACTCATATATATCCTAGTTCAGGCCAATCAGGGTGAAAGTTTGACTTTTGGTCAAACTTTCTAATTAAGACTAGAAACAAGATTAGATGGCAGTAATTGTATATGAAAACTCTGTAATACTACTCCTGGCTCTTAAGAGCCACGTTTTCGCCATGTTTGGGCCCCTATTCGACTCTTCTAAGCCTAATTCAGGCCAATAAGGGTCGAAAGTTTGACTTTGGTCAAATTTCCCAATATAATACTATAAACAAGGTTAATTGGATATGATTGTACATAGAAACAATATAATACTACTCCCAGATCTTGAGAATCTATTCGGGACTTATTATAAGGCCTAGTCCAATCGGGGTTGAAAGTTTGGCATTTGGTCAAACTTCAAATTAAGATTCGAAATAAGTTTAATAGATAATATTTTTACATCAAAACTATGCAATACCACTCTCGGCTCTTAAAAATCGCGTTTTCCCCGTTTAGGCCATATTAAACTCTTATAAGGCCTAATTCAGGCCAATCGAGACTGAAAGTTTGAGTTTTGGTCAAACTTTCTAATTAAACTAAAAAAGGGTTAATTAGTAGCATTTATAGATAGAAACTATATAGTACCACTCACAGCTCTTCAAAACCACGTTTTCCCCCCTTTTAGGCCCTATTTGGCTCTTATAAGGCGTAATTCAAACCAATCGGGGCTGAGAGTTTGACTTTTGGTCAAACTCCCCAATTAAGGCTAGAATAAGGTTAACTGGTAGCATCGGTGTATAGAAATAATATAATACCACTCTCGGCTCTTAAAAACCACATTTTCTCTCATTTGGGCCCTATTTGGCTCTTATATGGCCTAGTTCAGGCCAATCGGGAATGAACGTTTGACTTTTGGCCAAACTTTCCAATTAAGACAAAAACGAGATAATTTTAGTAATTGTTTATATACTATGTAATACTAATCTCGGCTCTTGAACACTATGTTTTCCTCCCCGTTTTGCCCTACTCACTCTTATAAGGTCTAGTTCAGGCCAATCAGTGCTGAAAATTTAACTTTTACCAAACTTCCCCATTAACACTTGAAACAAAGTTAGTTGGAGGTAATTGTACATAGAATCTATATAATACAACTCCCAACTCTTGAGAACCACATTTTTCCCATGTTTGTTCCTTATTCGGCTCCAATAAGACCTAGTGTAGGCCAAAAGGGCTGAAAGTTTGGCTTTGGGTGAAACTTCCCAATTAAGACTTGAAATAAGTTTAACTGATAGTATTTGTACATAAAAACATGTAAAACTACTCTCGACTCTTGAGAACCACATTCTCCCTATATTTGCTCCTTATTCGACTCTCATATGGTCTAGTTCAGGCTAATTGGGGTTGAAAGTTTGAGTTTTAGTCAAACTTCTAGATTGAAACCCGAAACAAGGTTAATTAGAAGTAATTGTGCATAGTAACTTTGTAATACTAAGTTTAATTTATAGTATTTGTACATAAAAACTATGTAATACCACTTTCGACAATTGAAAATCACGTTTTCTCCCCGTTTAGGCCATATTTGGCTCTTATAAGGCTGAGTTCAGGCCAATCAGTGTTGAAAGTTTAACTTTTGATCAACCTTTTCAATTAAGATTAGAAATAAGTTTACTTGATAGTATTTATACATAAAAACTATGTAATACAACTCCTGGCTCTTGAAAATCACGATTTCTCCCTATTCTAGCCCTATTTAGCTCCTATATGGCCTAGTTCAAGCCAATCAGGGATGAAACTTTGATTTTTTAGTCAAACTTCCTAATTAAGACTAGTAGCAAGGTTAATTGATAGTAATTATGCGTAGTAACTATGTAATACTTCTCTTGGCTCTTAAGAACCACGTTTTCTCCCTGTTTGGGCCCTACTCGGCACTTATAAAGCTTAGCTCTGGCCAATTAAGGCCGAAAGTTTGGCTTTTGGTCAAACTTTCTAATTAATACTTGAAATAAGGTTAATTAGCAGTAATTGTACATAGAAACTTTGCAATACTACTCTCGTCTCTTGAATACTACATTTTTCTAATGTTTATTCCCTATTCGGCTCTTACAGGCCTAGTTCAGGTCGATCAAGGCTGAAAGCTTGAATTTCTGTCAAACTTCCCGATTAAGACTAGAAAAAGTTTAATTGGTAGTATTTATACTAAAAATTATGTTATATAACTCTCTGATCTTAAGAACCATGTTTTCTTCCCCTTTAGGCCCTATTCAACTCTTATATGGCCGTTTAGGCCAATCGGGGATAAAATTTTGACTTTTAGTTAAACTTCCTAAGTACAACAAGAAATAAGGTTAATCGGTAGGTTTTGTATATAGAATGGTGTAATACACTCTTGACACTTGAAAATTTTGTTTTCTCCCCGTTTAGGCCTATTCGGCTCTTTATAAAGCCTAGTTCAGGCCAATCAAAGCTGAAAGTTTGACTCTTAGTCAAACTTGTCAATTATGACTAGAAATAAGATTAATTGGTTGTATTTGAATATAAAAACTATGTATTATCATTCCTGGATCTTGAGAACCACATTTTCTCCCCATTGGGCCCTCTTCAACTCATATATATCCTAGTTCAGGCCAATCAGGGTGAAAGTTTGACTTTTGGTCAAACTTTCTAATTAAGACTAGAAACAAGATTAGATGGCAGTAATTGTTTATGAAAACTCTGTAATACTACTCCTGGCTCTTAAGAGCCACGTTCTCGCCATGTTTGGGCCCCTATTCGACTCTTCTAAGCCTAATTCAGGCCAATAAGGGTCGGAAGTTTGACTTTTGGTCAAATTTCCCAATTAATACTATAAACAAGGTTAATTGGATATGATTGTACATAGAAACAATATAATACTACTCCCAGATCTTGAGAACCCTGTTTTTCCTATGTTTTCCCCTATTCGGAACTTATTATAAGGCCTAGTCCAATCGGGGTTGAAAGTTTGGCATTTGGTCAAACTTCAAAATTAAGATTCGAAATAAGTTTAATAGATAATATTTGTACATCAAAACTATGCGATACCACTCTCGGCTCTTAAAAATCGCGTTTTCTCCCCGTTTAGGCCATATTAAACTCTTATAAGGCCTAATTCAGGCCAATCGGGACTGAAAGTTTGAGTTTTGGTCAAACTTTCTAATTAAAACTAAAAACAAGGTTAATTAGTAGCATTTATAGATAGAAACTATATAGTACCACTCACAGCTCTTCAAAACCACGTTTTCCCCCCTTTTAGGCCCTATTTGGCTCTTATAAGGCGTAATTCAAACCAATTAAGGCTAGAAATAAGGTTAACTGGTAGCATCGGTGTATAGAAATAATATAATACCACTCTCGGCTCTTAAAAATCACATTTTCTCTCATTTGGGCCCTATTTGGCTCTTATATGGCCTAGTTCAGGCCAATCGGGAATGAACGTTTGACTTTTGGCCAAACTTTCCAATTAAGACAAAAAACGAGATAATTTGTAGTAATTGTTTATATAAACTATGTAATACTAATCTCGGCTCTTGAACACTATGTTTTCCTCCCCGTTTTGCCCTACTCAACTCTTATAAGGTCTAGTTCAGGCCAATCAGTGCTGAAAATTTAACTTTTACCAAACTTTCCCATTAACACTTGAAACAAAGTTAGTTGGAGGTAATTGTACATAGAATCTATATAATACAACTCCCAACTCTTGAGAACCACATTTTTTCCATGTTTGTTCCTTATTCGGCTCCAATAAGACCTAGTGTAGGCCAAAAGGGCTGAAAGTTTGGCTTTGGGTGAAACTTCCCAATTAAGACTTGAAATAAGTTTAACTGATAGTATTTGTACATAAAAACTATGTAAAACTACTCTCGACTCTTGAGAACCACATTCTCCCTATATTTGCTCCTTATTCGACTCTCATATGGTCTAGTTCAGGCTAATTGGGGTTGAAAGTTTGAGTTTTAGTCAAACTTCTAGATTGAAACCCGAAACAAGGTTAATTAGAAGTAATTGTGCATAGTAACTTTGTAATACTAAGTTTAATTTATAGTATTTGTACATAAAAACTATGTAATACCACTTTCGACAATTGAAAATCACGTTTTCTCCCGTTTAGGCCATATTGGCTCTTATAAGGCTGAGTTCAGGCCAATCAGTGTTGAAAGTTTAACTTTTGATCAACCTTTTCAATTAAGATTAGAAATAAGTTTACTTGATAGTATTTATACATAAAAACTATGTAATACAACTCCTGGCTCTTGAAAATCACGATTTCTCCCTATTCTAGCCCTATTTAGCTCCTATATGGCCTAGTTCAAGCCAATCAGGGATGAAACTTTGATTTTTTTAGTCAAACTTCCTAATTAAGACTAGTAGCAAGGTTAATTGATAGTAATTATGCGTAGTAACTATGTAATACTTCTCTTGGCTCTTAAGAACCACGTTTTCTCCCTGTTTGGGCCACTCGGCACTTATAAAGCTTAGCTCTGGCCAATTAAGGCCGAAAGTTTGGCTTTTGGTCAAACTTTCTAATTAATACTTGAAATAAGGTTAATTAGCAGTAATTGTACATAGAAACTTTGCAATACTACTCTCGTCTCTTGAATACTACATTTTTCTAATGTTTATTCCCTATTCGGCTCTTACATGGCCTAGTTCAGGTCGATCAAGGCTGAAAGCTTGAATTTCTGTCAAACTTCCCGATTAAGACTAGAAAAAGGTTAATTGGTAGTATTTATACTTAAAAATTATGTTATATAACTCTCTGATCTTAAGAACCATGTTTTCTTTCCCTTTAGGCCCTATTCAACTCTTATATGGCCGTTTAGGCCAATCGGGGATAAAATTTTGACTTTTAGTTAAACTTCCTAAGTACAACAAGAAACAAGGTTAATCGGTAGGTTTTGTATATAGAATGGTGTAATACCACTCTTGACACTTGAAAATTTTGTTTTCTCCCCGTTTAGGCCTATTCGGCTCTTTATAAAGCCTAGTTCAGGCCAATCAAAGCTGAAAGTTTGACTCTTAGTCAAACTTGTCAATTATGACTAGAAATAAGATTAATTGGTTGTATTTGAATATAAAAACTATGTATTATCATTCCTGGATCTTGAGAACCACATTTTCTCCCCATTGGGCCCTCTTCAACTCATATATATCCTAGTTCAGGCCAATCAGGGTGAAAGTTTGACTTTTGGTCAAACTTTCTAATTAAGACTAGAAACAAGATTAGATGGCAGTAATTGTATATGAAAACTCTGTAATACTACTCCTGGCTCTTAAGAGCCACGTTTTCGCCATGTTTGGGCCCCTATTCGACTCTTCTAAGCCTAATTCAGGCCAATAAGGGTCGGAAGTTTGACTTTTGGTCAAATTTCCCAATTAATACTATAAACAAGGTTAATTGGATATGATTGTACATAGAAACAATATAATACTACTCCCAGATCTTGAGAACCATTTTTCCTATGTTTTCCCCTATTCGGAACTTATTATAAGGCCTAGTCCAATCGGGGTTGAAAGTTTGGCATTTGGTCAAACTTCAAAATTAAGATTCGAAATAAGTTTAATAGATAATATTTGTACATCAAAACTATGCAATACCACTCTCGGCTCTTAAAAATCGCGTTTTCTCCCCGTTTAGGCCATATTAAACTCTTATAAGGCCTAATTCAGGCCAATCGGGACTGAAAGTTTGAGTTTTGGTCAAACTTTCTAATTAAAACTAAAAACAAGGTTAATTAGTAGCATTTATAGATAGAAACTATATAGTACCACTCACAGCTCTTCAAAACCACGTTTTCCCCCTTTTAGGCCCTATTTGGCTCTTATAAGGCGTAATTCAAACCAATCGGGGCTGAGAGTTTGACTTTTGGTCAAACTCCCCAATTAAGGCTAGAAATAAGGTTAACTGGTAGCATCGGTGTATAGAAATAATATAATACCACTCTCGGCTCTTAAAAACAACATTTTCTCTCATTTGGGCCCTATTTGGCTCTTATATGGCCTAGTTCAGGCCAATCGGGAATGAACGTTTGACTTTTGGCCAAACTTTCCAATTAAGACAAAAAATGAGATAATTTTTAGTAATTGTTTATATAAACTATGTAATACTAATCTCGGCTCTTGAACACTATGTTTTCCTCCCCGTTTTGCCCTACTCAACTCTTATAAGGTCTAGTTCAGGCCAATCAGTGCTGAAAATTTAACTTTTACCAAACTTCCCCATTAACACTTGAAACAAAGTTAGTTGGAGGTAATTGTACATAGAATCTATATAATACAACTCTCAACTCTTGAGAACCACATTTTTCCCATGTTTGTTCCTTATTCGGCTCCAATAAGACCTAGTGTAGGCCAAAAGGGCTGAAAGTTTGGCTTTGGGTGAAACTTCCCAATTAAGACTTGAAATAAGTTTAACTGATAGTATTTGTACATAAAAACTATGTAAAACTACTCTCGACTCTTGAGAACCACATTCCCCTATATTTGCTCCTTATTCGACTCTCATATGGTCTAGTTCAGGCTAATTGGGGTTGAAAGTTTGAGTTTTAGTCAAACTTCTAGATTGAAACCGAAACAAGGTTAATTAGAAGTAATTGTGCATAGTAACTTTGTAATACTAAGTTTAATTTATAGTATTTGTACATAAAAACTATGTAATACCACTTTCGACAATTGAAAATCACGTTTTCTCCCCGTTTAGGCCATATTTGGCTCTTATAAGGCTGAGTTCAGGCCAATCAGTGTTGAAAGTTTAACTTTTGATCAACCTTTTCAATTAAGATTAGAAATAAGTTTACTTGATAGTATTTATACATAAAAACTATGTAATACAACTCCTGGCTCTTGAAAATCACGATTTCTCCCTATTCTAGCCCTATTTAGCTCCTATATGGCCTAGTTCAAGCCAATCAGGGATGAAACTTTGATTTTTTAGTCAAACTTCCTAATTAAGACTAGTAGCAAGGTTAATTGATAGTAATTATGCGTAGTAACTATGTAATACTTCTCTTGGCTCTTAAGAACCACGTTTTCTCCCTGTTTGGGCCCTACTCGGCACTTATAAAGCTTAGCTCTGGCCAATTAAGGCCGAAAGTTTGGCTTTTGGTCAAACTTTCTAATTAATACTTGAAATAAGGTTAATTAGCAGTAATTGTACATAGAAACTTTGCAATACTACTCTCGTCTCTTGAATACTACATTTTTCTAATGTTTATTCCCTATTCGGCTCTTACATGGCCTAGTTCAGGTCGATCAAGGCTGAAAGCTTGAATTTCTGTCAAACTTCCCGATTAAGACTAGAAAAAGGTTAATTGGTAGTATTTATACTTAAAAATTATGTTATATAACTCTCTGATCTTAAGAACCATGTTTTCTTCCCCTTTAGGCCCTATTCAACTCTTATATGGCCGTTTAGGCCAATCGGGGATAAAATTTTGACTTTTAGTTAAACTTCCTAAGTACAACAAGAAACAAGGTTAATCGGTAGGTTTTGTATATAGAATGGTGTAATACCACTCTTGACACTTGAAAATTTTGTTTTCTCCCCGTTTAGGCCTATTCGGCTCTTTATAAAGCCTAGTTCAGGCCAATCAAAGCTGAAAGTTTGACTCTTAGTCAAACTTGTCAATTATGACTAGAAATAAGATTAATTGGTTGTATTTGAATATAAAAACTATGTATTATCATTCCTGGATCTTGAGAACCACATTTTCTCCCCATTGGGCCCTCTTCAACTCATATATATCCTAGTTCAGGCCAATCAGGGTGAAAGTTTGACTTTTGGTCAAACTTTCTAATTAAGACTAGAAAAAAGATTAGATGGCAGTAATTGTATATGAAAACTCTGTAATACTACTCCTGGCTCTTAAGAGCCACGTTTTCGCCATGTTTGGGCCCTATTCGACTCTTCTAAGCCTAATTCAGGCCAATAAGGGTCGGAAGTTTGACTTTTGTCAAATTTCCCAATTTATACTATAAACAAGGTTAATTGGATATGATTGTACATAGAAACAATATAATACTACTCCCAGATCTTGAGAACCATGTTTTCCCTATGTTTTCCCCTTATAATAAGGCCTAGTCCAATCGGGGTTGAAAGTTTGGCATTTGGTCAAACTTCAAAATTAAGATTCGAAATAAGTTTAATAGATAATATTTGTACATCAAAACTATGCAATACAACTCTCGGCTCTTAAAAATCGCGTTTTCTCCCCGTTTAGGCCATATTAAACTCTTATAAGGCCTAATTCAGGCCAATCGGGACTGAAAGTTTGAGTTTTGGTCAAACTTTCTAATTAAAACTAAAAACAAGGTTAATTAGTAGCATTTATAGATAGAAAATATATAGTACCACTCACAGCTCTTCAAAACCACGTTTTCCCCCCTTTTAGCCCTATTTGGCTCTTATAAGGCGTAATTCAAACCAATCGGGGCTGAGAGTTTGACTTTTGGTCAAACTCCCCAATTAAGGCTAGAAATAAGGTTAACTGGTAGCATCGGTGTATAGAAATAATATAATACCACTCTCGGCTCTTAAAAACCACATTTTCTCTCATTTGGGCCCTATTTGGCTCTTATATGGCCTAGTTCAGGCCAATCGGGAATGAACGTTTGACTTTTGGCCAAACTTTCCAATTAAGACAAAAAACGAGATAATTTGTAGTAATTGTTTATATAAACTATGTAATACTAATCTCGGCTCTTGAACACTATGTTTTCCTCCCCGTTTTGCCCTACTCAAACTCTTATAAGGTCTAGTTCAGGCCAGGCAATCAGTGCTGAAAGTTTGGCTTTGGGTGAAACTTCCCAATTAAGACTTGAAATAAGTTTAACTGATAGTATTTGTACATAAAAACTATGTAAAACTACTCTCGACTCTTGAGAACCACATTCTCCCTATATTTGCTCCTTATTCGACTCTCATATGGTCTAGTTCAGGCTAATTGGGGTTGAAAGTTTGAGTTTTAGTCAAACTTCTAGATTGAAACCCGAAACAAGGTTAATTAGAAGTAATTGTGCATAGTAACTTTGTAAAACTAAGTTTAATTTATAGTATTTGTACATAAAAACTATGTAATACCACTTTCGACAATTGAAAATCACGTTTTCTCCCCGTTTTGGCCATATTTGGCTCTTATAAGGCTGAGTTCAGGCCAATCAGTGTTGAAAGTTTAACTTTTGATCAACCTTTTCAATTAAGATTAGAAATAAGTTTACTTGATAGTATTTATACATAAAAACTATGTAATACAACTCCTGGCTCTTGAAAATCACGATTTCTCCCTATTCTAGCCCTATTTAGCTCCTATATGGCCTAGTTCAAGCCAATCAGGGATGAAACTTTGATTTTTTAGTCAAACTTCCTAATTAAGACTAGTAGCAAGGTTAATTGATAGTAATTATGCGTAGTAACTATGTAATACTTCTCTTGGCTCTTAAGAACCACGTTTTCTCCCTGTTTGGGCCCTACTCGGCACTTATAAAGCTTAGCTCTGGCCAATAAGGCCGAAAGTTTGTCTTTTGGTCAAACTTTCTAATTAATACTTGAAATAAGGTTAATTAGCAGTAATTGTACATAGAAACTTTGCAATACTACTCTCGTCTCTTGAATACTACATTTTTCTAATGTTTATTCCCTATTCGGCTCTTACATGGCCTAGTTCAGGTCGATCAACGCTGAAAGCTTGAATTTCTGTCAAACTTCCCGATTAAGACTAGAAAAAGGTTAATTGGTAGTATTTATACTTAAAAATTATGTTATATAACTCTCTGATCTTAAGAACCATGTTTTCTTCCCCTTTAGGCCCTATTCAACTCTTATATGGCCGTTTAGGCCAATCGGGGATAAAATTTTGACTTTTAGTTAAACTTCCTAAGTACAACAAGAACAAGGTTAATCGGTAGGTTTTGTATATAGAATGGTGAAATACCACTCTTGACACTTGAAAATTTTGTTTTCTCCCCGTTTAGGCCTATTCGGCTCTTTATAAAGCCTATTTCAGGCCAATCAAAGCTGAAAGTTTGACTCTTAGTCAAACTTGTCAATTATGACTAGAAATAAGATTAATTGGTTGTATTTGAATATAAAAACTATGTATTATCATTCCTGGATCTTGAGAACCACATTTTCTCCCCATTGGGCCCTCTTAACTCATATATATCCTAGTTCAGGCCAATCAGGGTGAAAGTTCAACTTTTGGTCAAACTTTCTAATTAAGACTAGAAACAAGATTAGATGGCAGTAATTGTATATGAAAACTCTGTAATACTACTCCTGGCTCTTAAGAGCCACGTTTTCGCCATGTTTAGGCTCCTATTCGACTCTTCTAAGCCTAATTCAGGCCTATAAGGGTCGGAAGTTTGTCTTTGGTCAAATTTCCAAATAATACTATAAACAAGGTTAATTGGATATGATTGTACATAGAAACAATATAATACTACTCCCAGATCTTGAGAACCATGTTTTTCCTATGTTTTTCCCTATTCGGAACTTATTATAAGGCCTAGTCCAATCGGGGTTGAAAGTTTGGCATTTGGTCAAACTTCAAAATTAAGATTCGAAATAAGTTTAATAGATAATATTTGTACATCAAAACTATGCAATACCACTCTCGGCTCTTAAAAATCGCGTTTTCTCCCCGTTTAGATCATATTAAACTTTTATAAGGCCTAATTCAAGCCAATCGGGACTGAAAGTTTGAGTTTTGGTCAAACTTTCTAATTAAAACTAAAAACAAGGTTAATTAGTAGCATTTATAGATAGAAACTATATAGTACCACTCACAGCTCTTCAAAACCACTTTTTCCCCCCTTTTAGACCCTATTTGGCTCTTATAAGGCGTAATTCAAACCAATCGGGGCTGAGAGTTTGACTTTTGGTTAAACTCCCCAATTAAGGCTAGAAATAAGGTTAACTGGTAGCATCGGTGTATAGAAATAATATAATACCACTCTCGGCTCTTAAAAACCACATTTTCTCTCATTTGGGCCCTATTTGGCTCTTATATGGCCTAATTCAGGCCAATCGGGAATGAACGTTTGACTTTTGGCCAAACTTTCCAATTAAGACAAAAAAAACGAGATAATTTATTGTAATTGTTTATATTAACTATGTCATACTAATCTCGGCTCTTGAACACTATGTTTTCTCCCCGTTTTGCCCTACTCAACTCTTATAAGGTCTAGTTCAGGCCAATCAGTGCTGAAAATTTAACTTTTACCAAACTTCCCCATTAACACTTGAAACAAAGTTAGTTGGAGGTAATTGTACATAGAATCTATATAATACAACTCCCAACTCTTGAGAACCACATTTTTCCCATGTTTGTTCCTTAATCCGCTGCAATAAGACCTAGTGTAGGCCAAAAGGGCTGAAAGTTTGGCTTTGAGTGAAACTTCCCAATTAAGACTTGAAATAAGTTTAATTGATAGTATTTGTACATAAAAACTATGTAAAACTACTCTCGACTCTTGAGAACCACATTCTCCCTATATTTGCTCCTTATTCGACTCTCATATGGTCTAGTTCAGGCTAATTGGGGTTGAAAGTTTGAGTTTTAGTCAAACTTCTAAATTGAAACCCGAAACAAGGTTAATTAGAAGTAATTGTGCATAGTAACTTTGTAATACTAAGTTTAATTTATAGTATTTGTACATAAAAACTATGTAATATCACTTTCGACAATTAAAAATCACGTTTTCTCCCCGTTTAGGCCATATTTGGCTTTTGTAAGGCTGAGTTCAGGCCAATCAGTGTTGAAAGTTTAACTTTTGATCAACCTTTTCAATTAAGATTAGAAATAAGTTTACTTGATAGTATTTATATATAAAAACTATGTAATACAACTCCTTGCTCTTGAAAATCACGATTTCTCCCTATTCTAGCCCTATTTAGCTCCTATATGGCCTAGTTCAAGCCAATCAGGGATGAAACTTTGATTTTTTAATCAAACTTCCTAATTAAGACTAGTAGCAAGCTTAATTGATAGTAATTATCCGTAGTAACTATGTAATACTTCTCTTGGCTCTTAAGAACCACGTTTTCTCCCTGTTTGGGCCCTACTCGGTACTTATAAAGCTTAGCTCTGGCCAATTAAGGCCAAAAGTTTGGATTTTGGTCAAACTTTCTAATTAATACTTGAAATAAGGTTAATTAGCAGTAATTGTACATAGAAACTTTGCAATACTACTCTCGTCTCTTGAATACAACATTTTTCTAATGTTTATTCCCTATTCGGCTCTATATATGGCCTAGTTCAGGTCGATCAAGGCTGAAGCTTGAATTTCTGTCAAATTCCCGATTAAGACTAGGAAAAGGATAATTGGTAGTATTTATACTTAAAAATTATGTTATATAACTCTCTGATCTTAAGAACCATATTTTCTTCCCCTTTAGGCCCTATTCAACTCTTATATGGCCGTTTAGGCCAATCGGGGATAAAATTTTGACTTTTAGTTAAACTTCCTAAGTACAACAAGAAACAGGTTAATCAGTAGGTTTTGTATATAGAATGGTGTAATACCACTCTTGACACTTGAAAATTTTGTTTTCTCCCCGTTTAGGCCTAATCGGCTCTTTATAAAGCCTAGTTCAGGCCAATCAAAGCTGAAAGTTCGACTCTTAGTCAAACTTGTCAATTATGACTAGAAATAAGATTAATTGGTTGTATTTGAATATAAAAACTATGTATTATTATTCCTGGATCTTGAAAACCTCATTTTCTCCCCATTAGGCCCTCTTCAAATCATATATATCCTAGTTCAGGCCAATAAGGGTGAAAGTTTGACTTTTGGTCAAACTTTCTAATTAAGACTAGAAACAAGATTAGATGGCAGTAATTGTATATGAAAACTCTGTAATACTACTCCTGGCTCTTAAGTTCCACGTTTTCGCCATGTTTGGGCCCCTATTCGACTCTTCTAAGACTAATTCAGGCCAATAAGGGTCGGAAGTTTGACTTTTGGTCAAATTTCCCAATTAATACTATAACAAGGTTAATTTGATTTGATTGTACATAGAAACAATATAATACTACTCTTAGATCTTGAGAACCATGTTTTCCAATATTTTCCCCTATTCGGAACTTATTATAAGGCCTAATCCAATCGGGGTTGAAAGTTTGGCATTTGGTCAAACTTCAAAATTAAGATTCAAAATAAGTTTAATAGATAATATTTGTACATTAAAACTATGCAATACCACTCTCGACTCTTAAAAATCGCGTTTTCTCCACGTTTAGGCCATATTAAACTCCTATAAGGCCTAATTCAGGCCAATCGGGACTGAAAGTTTGAGTTGTGGTCAAACTTTATAATTAAAACTAAAAACAAGGTTAATTAGTAGCATTTATAGATAGAAACTATATAGTACCACTCACAGCTCTTCAAAACCACGTTTTCCCCCCTTTTAGGCCCTATTTGGCTCTTATAAGGCGTAATTCAAACCAATCGGGGCTAAGAGTTTGACTTTTAGTCAAACTCCCCAATTAAGGCTAGAAATAAGGTTAACTGGTAGCATCGGTGTATTGAAATAATATAATACCACTCTCGGCTCTTAAAAACCACATTTTCTCTCATTTGGGCCCTATTTGGCTCTTATATGGCCTAGTTCAGGCCAATCGGGAATGAACGTTTGACTTTTGGCTAAACTTTCCAATTAAGACAAAAAACGAGATAATTTGTAGTAATTGTTTTTATAAACTATGTAATACTAATCTCGGCTCTTGAACACTAAGTTTTCCTCCCCGTTTTGTCCTGCTCAACTCTTATAAGTTCTAGTTCAGGCCAATCAGTGCGGAAAATTTAACTTTTACCAAATTCTCCCATTAACACTTGAAATAAAGTTAGTTGGAGGTAATTGTACATAAAATCTATATAATACAACTCCCAACTCTTGAGAACCACATTTTTCCCATGTTTGTTCCTTATTTGGCTCCAATAAGACCTAGCATAGGCCAAAAGGGCTGAAAGTTTGGCTTTGGGTGAAACTTCCCAATTAAGACTTGAAATAAGTTTAACTGATAGTATTTGTACATAAAAACTATATAAAACTACTCTCGACTCTTGATAACCACATTCTCCCTATATTTGCTCCTTATTCGACTCTCATATGGTCTAGTTCAGGCAAATCGGGGTTGAAAGTTTGAGTTTTAGTCAAACTTTTAGATTGAAACCCGAAACAAGGTTAATTAGAAGTAATTGTGCATATTAACTTTGTAATAGTAAGTTTAATTTATAGTATTTGTACATAAAAACTATATAATACCACTTTCGACAATTAAAAATCACGTTTTCTCCCCGTTTAGGCCATATTTGGCTCTTATAAGGCTGAGTTCAGGCCAATCAGTATTGAAAGTTTATCTTTTGATCAACCTTTTCAATTAAGATTAGAAATAAGTTTACTTGATAGTATTTATACATAAAAACTATGTAATACAACTCCTGGCTCTTGAAAATCACGATTTCTCCCTATTCTAGCCCTATTTAGCTCCTATATGGCATAGTTCAAGCCAATTAGGGATGAAACTTTGATTTTTTAGTCAAACTTCCTAATTAAGACTAGTAGCAAGGTTAATTGATAGTAATTATGCGTAGTAACTATGTAATACTTCTCTTGGCTCTTAAGAACCACGTTTTCTCCCTGTTTGGAACCTACTCGGCACTTATAAAGCTTGAATTTCTGTCAAACTTCCCGATTAAGACTAGAAAAAGGTTAATTGGTAGTATTTATACTTAAAAATTATGTTATATAACTCTCTGATCTTAAGAACCATATTTTCTTCCCCTTTAGGCCCTATTCAACTCTTATATGGCCGTTTAGGCCAATCGGGGATAAAATTTTGACTTTTAATTAAACTTCCTAAGTATAACAAGAAACAAGGTTAATCGGTAGGTTTTGTATATAGAATGGTGTAATACAACTCTTGACACTTGAAAATTTTGTTTTCTCCCCGTTTAGTCCTATTCGGCTCTTATAAAGCCTAGTTCAGGCCAATCAAAGCTGAAAGTTTGATTATTAGTCAAACTTGTCAATTATGACTAGAAATAAGATTAATTGGTTGTATTTGAATATAAAAACTATGTATTATTATTCCTGAATCTTGAGAACCACATTTTCTCCCCATTGGGCCCTCTTCAACTCATATATATCCTAGTTCAGGCCAATCAGGGTGAAAGTTTGA
The DNA here is from genome assembly GCA_038442645.1 of Agave tequilana. Taxonomy (NCBI): domain Eukaryota; kingdom Viridiplantae; phylum Streptophyta; class Magnoliopsida; order Asparagales; family Asparagaceae; genus Agave; species Agave tequilana. The sequence goes on along the minus strand of JAVJIF010007110.1, from coordinate 134,479 downwards.
CTTTTGGTCAAACTTTCTGATTAAGATTAGAAACAAGATTAGATGCCAGTAATTGTATATGAAAACTCTGTAATACTACTCTTGGCTCTTAAGAGCCACGTTTTCGTCATGTTTGGGCCCCTATTCGACTCTTCTAAGCCTAATTCAGGCCAATAAGGGTCGGAAGTTTGACTTTTGGTCAAATTTCCCAATTAATACTATAAACAAGGTTAATTGGATATGATTGTGCAAGAAACAATATAATACTACTCCCAAATCTTGAGAACCATGTTTTCCCAATGTTTTCCCCTATTCGGAACTTATTATATGGCCTAATCCAATTGGGGTTGAAAGTTTGGCATTTGGTCAAACTTCAAAATTAAGATTCGAAATAAGTTTAATAGATAATATTTATACATCAAAACTATGCAATACCACTCTCGGCTCTTAAAAATCGTGTTTTCTCCCCGTTTAGGCCATATTAAACTCTTATAAGGCCTAATTCAGGCTAATCGGGACTGAAAGTTTGAGTTTGGTCAAACTTTCTAATTAAAACTAAAAACAAGGTTAATTAGTAGCATTTATAGATAGAAACTATATAGTACCACTCACAGCTCTTCAAAACCACGTTTTCCCCCTTTTAGGCCCTATTTGTCCCTTATAAGGCGTAATTCAAACCAATCGGGGCTGAAAGTTTGACTTTTGATCAAACTCCCCAATTAAGGCTAGAAATAAAGTTAATTGGTATCATCGGTGTATAGAAATAGTATAATACCACTCTCGGCTCTTAAAAATCACATTTTCTCTCATTTGGGCCCTATTTGGCTCTTATATGGCCTAGGTCAGGCCAATCGGGAATGAACGTTTAACTTTTGGCCAAACTTTCCAAGTAAGACAAAAACGAGATAATTTGTAGTAATTGTTTATATAAACTATGTAATACTAATCTCGGCTCTTGAAAACTATGTTTTCCTCCCCGTTTTGCCCTACTCAACTCTTATAAGGTCTAGTTCAGGCCAATCAGTGCTGAAAATTTAACTTTTACCAAACTTCCCCATTAACACTTGAAACAAAGTTAGTTGGAGGTAATTGTACATAGAATCTATATAATACAACTCCCAACTCTTGAGAACCACATTTTTCCCATGTTTGTTCCTTAATCGGCTCCAATAAGACCTAGTGTAGGCCAAAAGGGCTGAAAGTTTGGCTTTGGGTGAAACTTCCCAATTAAGACTTGAAATAAGTTTAACTGATAGTATTTGTACATAAAAACTATGTAAAACTACTCTCGACTCTTGAGAACCACATTCTCCCTATATTTGCTCCTTATTCGACTCTCATATGGTCTAGTTCAGGCTAATTGGGGTTGAAAGTTTGAGTTTTAGTCAAACTTCTAGATTGAAACCCGAAACAAGGTTAATTAGAAGTAATTGTGCATAGTAACTTTGTAATACTAAGTTTATTTTATAGTATTTGTACATAAAAACTATGTAATACCACTTTCGACAATTGAAAATCACGTTTTCTCCCCGTTTAGGCCATATTTGGCTCTTATAAGGCTGAGTTCAGGCCAATCAGTGTTGAAAGTTTAACTTTTGATCAACATTTTCAATTAAGATTAGAAATAAGTTTACTTGATAGTATTTATACACAAAAACTATGTAATACAACTCCTGGCTCTTGAAAATTACGATTTCTCCCTATTCTAGCCCTATTTAGCTCCTATATGGCATAGTTCAAGCCAATCAGGGATGAAACTTTGATTTTTTGGTCAAACTTTCTAATTAATACTTGAAATAAGGTTAGTTAGTAGGAATTGTACATAGAAACTTTGCAATACTACTCTCGTCTCTTGAATACTACATTTTTCTAATGTTTATTCCCTATTCGGCTCTTACATGGCATAGTTCAGGTCGATCAAGGCTGAAAGCTTGAATTTCTGTCAAACTTCCCGATTAATACTAGAAAAAGGTTAATTGGTAGTATTTATACTTAAAAATTATGTTATATAACTCTCTGATCTTAAGAACCATGTTTTCTTCCCCTTTAGGCCATATTCAACTCATATAAGGCAGTTTAGGCCAATCGGAGATAAAATTTTGACTTTTAGTTAAACTTCCTAATTACAATAAGAAATAAGGTTAATCGGCAAGTTTTGTATATAGAATGGTGTAATATCACTCTTGACACTTGAAAATTTTATTTTCTCCCCGTTTAGGCCTATTCAGCTCTTTATAAAGCCTAGTTCAGGCCAATCAAAGATGAAAGTTTGACACTTAGTCAAACTTGTCAATTATGACTAGAAATAAGATTAATTGGTTGTATTTGAATATAAAAACTATGTATTATCATTCCTGGATCTTGAGAATCATATTTTCTCCCCTTTGGGCCCTCTTCAACTCATATATATCCTAGTTCAGGCCAATCAGGGTGAAAGTTTGACCTTGGTCAAACTTTCTAATTAAGACTAGAAACAAAATTAGATGGCAGTAATTGTATATAAAAACTCTGTAATACTACTCCTGGCTCTTAAGAGCCACGTTTTCGCCATGTTTGGGCCCCTATTCGACTCTTCTAAGCCTAATTCATGCCAATAAGGGTCGGAAGTTTGACTTTTGGTCAAATTTCCCAATTAATACTATAGACAAGGTTAATTAAATATGATTGTACATAGAAACAATATAATACTACTCCCAGATCTTGAGAACCTATTCGGAACTTATTATAAGGCCTAGTCCAATCGGGGTTAAAAGTTTGGCATTTGGTCAAACTTCAAAATTAAGATTCGAAATAAGTTAATAGATAATATTTGTACATCAAAACTATGCAATACCACTCTCGGCTCTTAAAAATCGCGTTTTCTCCCCGTTTAGGCCATATTAAACTCTTATAAGGCCTAATTCAGGCCAATCGAGACTGAAAGTTTGAGTTTTGATAAAACTTTCTAATTAAAACTAAAATAAAGGTTAATTAGTAGCATTTATAGATAGAAACTATATAGTACCACTCACAGCTCTTCAAAACCACGTTTTTCCCCCTTTTAGGCCCTATTTGGATCTTATAAGGCGTAATTCAAACAATCGGGGCTGAGAGTTTGACTTTTTATCAAACTCCCCAATTAAGGCTAGAAATAAGGTTAACTGGTAGCATCGGTGTATAGAAATAATATAATACCACTCTCGGCTCTTAAAAACCACATTTTCTCTCATTTTGGCCCTATTTGGCTCTTATATGGCCTAGTTAAGGCCAATCGGGAATGAACGTTTGACTTTTGGCCAAACTTTCCAATTAAGACAAAAAACGAGCTAATTTGTAGTAATTGTTTATATAAACTATGTAATACTAATCTCAGCTCTTGAATACTATGTTTTCCTCCCCGTTTTGCCCTACTCAACTCTTATAAGATCTAGTTCAGGCCAATCGGTGCTGAAAATTTAACTTTTACCAAACTTCCCCATTAACACTTGAAACAAAGTTAGTTGGAGGAATTATACATAGAATCTATATAATACAACTCCCAACTCTTGAGAACCACATTTTTCTCATGTTTGTTCCTTAATCGGCTCCAATAAGACCTAGTGTAGGCCAAAAGGGCTGAAAGTTTGGCTTTGGGTGAAACTTCCCAATTAAGACTTGAAATAAGTTTAACTGATAGTATTTGTACATAAAAACTATGTAAAACTACTCTCGACTCTTGAGAACCACATTCTCCCTATATTTGCTCCTTATTCGACTCTCATATGGTCTAGTTCAGGCTAATTGGGGTTGAAAGTTTGAGTTTTAGTCAAACTTCTAGATTGAAACCCGAAACAAGGTTAATTAGAAGTAATTGTGCATAGTAACTTTGTAATACTAAGTTTAATTTATAGTATTTGTACATAAAAACTATGTAATACCACTTTCGACAATTGAAAATCACGTTTTCTCCCCGTTTAGGCCATATTTGGCTCTTATAAGGCTGAGTTCAGGCCAATCAGTGTTGAAAGTTTAACTTTTAATCAACCTTTTCAATTAAGATTAGAAATAAGTTTACTTGATAGTATTTATACACAAAAACTATGTAATACAACTCCTGACTCTTGAAAATCACGATTTCTCCCTATTCTAGCCCTATTTAGCTCCTATATGGCATAGTTCAAGCCAATCAGGGATGAAACTTTGATTTTTTGGTCAAACTTTCTAATTAATACTTGAAATAAGGTTAGTTAGTAGGAATTGTACATAGAAACTTTGCAATACTACTCTCGTCTCTTGAATACTACATTTTTCTAATGTTTATTCCCTATTCGGCTCTTACATGGCCTAGTTCAGGTCGATCAAGGCTGAAAGCTTGAATTTCTGTCAAACTTCCCGATTAATACTAGAAAAAGGTTAATTGGTAGTATTTATACTTAAAAATTATGTTATATAACTCTCTGATCTTAAGACCATGTTTTCTTCCCCTTTAGGCCATATTCAACTCATATAAGGCAGTTTAGGCCAATCGGAGATAAAATTTTGACTTTTAGTTAAACTTCCTAAGTACAACAAGAAATAAGGTTAATCGGCAAGTTTTGTATATTGAATGGTGTAATATCACTCTTGACACTTGAAAATTTTATTTTCTCCCCGTTTAGGCCTATTCTGCTCTTTATAAAGCCTAGTTCAGGCCAATCAAAGCTGAAAGTTTGACACTTAGTCAAACTTGTCAATTATGACTAGAAATAAGATTAATTGGTTGTATTAGAATATAAAAACTATGTATTATCATTCCTGGATCTTGAGAATCATATTTTCTCCCCTTTGGGCCCTCTTCAACTCATATATATCCTAGTTCAGGCCAATCAGGGTGAAAGTTTGACCTTGGTCAAACTTTCTAATTAAGACTAGAAAAAAGATTAGATGGCAGTAATTGTATATGAAAACTCTGTAATACTACTCCTGGCTCTTAAGAGCCACGTTTTCGCCATGTTTGGGCCCCTATTCGAACCTTCTAAGCCTAATTCATGCCAATAAGGGTCGGAAGTTTGACTTTTGGTCAAATTTCCCAATTAATACTATAAACAAGGTTAATTAAATATGATTGTACATAGAAACAATATAATACTACTCCCAGATCTTGAGAACCTATTCGGAACTTATTATAAGTCCTAGTCCAATCGGGGTTAAAAGTTTGGCATTTGGTCAAACTTCAAAATTAAGATTCGAAATAAGTTTAATAGATAATATTTGTACATCAAAACTATGCAATACCACTCTCGGTTCTTAAAAATCGCGTTTTCTCCCCGTTTAGGCCATATTAAAATCTTATAAGGCCTAATTCAGGCCAATCGAGACTGAAAGTTTGAGTTTTGATCAAACTTTCTAATTAAAACTAAAATAAAGGTTAATTAGTAGCATTTATAGATAGAAACTATATAGTACCACTCACAGCTCTTCAAAACCACGTTTTCCCCCCTTTTAGGCCCTATTTGGATCTTATAAGGCGTAATTCAAACCAATCGGGGCTGAGTGTTTGACTTTTAGTCAAACTCCCCAATTAAGGCTAGAAATAAGGTTAACTGGTAGCATCGGTGTATAGAAATAATATAATACCACTCTCAGCTCTTAAAAACCACATTTTCTCTCATTTTGGCCCTATTTGGCTCTTATATGGCCTAGTTAAGGCCAATCGGGAATGAACCTTTGACTTTTGGCCAAACTTTCCAATTAAGACAAAAAACGAGCTAATTTGTAGTAATTGTTTATATAAACTATGTAATACTAATCTCGGCTCTTGAACACTATGTTTTCCTCCCCGTTTTGCCCCGATTGTTTATATAAACTATGTAGTAATTGTTTATATAAACTATGTAGTAATTTGTAGTAATTGTTTATATAAACTATGTAGTAATTTGTAGTAATTGTTTATATAAACTATGTAGTAACTTTCAACCCCGATTGGACTGGGCCTTATAATAAGTTCCGAATAGGGGAAAGCATAGGGAAAACATGGTTCTCAAGATCTGGGAGTAGTATTATATTATTTCTATGTACAATCATATCCAATTAACCTTGTTTATAGTATTAATTGGGAAATTTGACCAAAAGTCAAACTTCCGACCCTTATTGGCCTGAATTAGGCTTAGAAGAGTCGAATAGGGGCCCAAACATGATGAAAATGTGGCTCTTAAGAGCCAGGAGTAGTATTACAGAGTTTTCATATACAATTACTGCCATCTAATCTTATTTCTAGTCTTAATTAGAAAGTTTGACCAAAAGAATTACTTTCACCCTGATTGGCCTGAACTAGGATATATATGGGTTGAAGAGGGCCCAATGGGGAGAAAATGTGGTTTTCAAGATCCAGGAATGATAATACATAGTTTTTATATTCAAATACAACCAATTAATCTTATTTCTAGTCATAATTGACAAGTTTCACTAAAAGTCAAACTTTCAGTTTTATTGGCCTTGTAGGCTTTATAAAGAGCCGAATAGTCCTAAACGGGGAGAAAACAAAATTTTCAAGTGTCAAGAGTGGTATTACACCATTCTATATACAAAAATTACCAATTAACCTTATTTCTTGTTGTACTTAGGAAGTTTAACTAAAACTCAAAATTTTATCTTCGATTGGCCTAAACGGCCATATAAGAGTTGAATAGGGCCTAAAGGGGAAGGAAACATGGTTCTTAAGATCATAGTTATATAACATAATTTTTAAGTATAAATACTACCAATTAACCTTTTTCTAGTCTTAATCGGGAAGTTTGACAGAAATTCAAGCTTTCAGCCTTGATCGACCTGAACTAGGCCATGTAAGAGCCGAATAGGGAATAAACATTAGAAAAATGTAGTATTCAAGAGACGAGAGTAGTATTGCAAAGTTTCTATGTATAATTACTGCTAATTAACCTTATTTCAAGTATTAATTAGAAAGTTTGACCAAAAGCCAAACTTTCGGCCTTAATTGGCCAGATTTAAGCTTTATAAGTGCCGAGTAGGGCCCAAACAGGGAGAAAACATGGTTCTTAAGAGCCAAGAGAAGAAGTATTACAAAGTTACTACGCATAATTACTATCAATTAACCTTACTACTAGTCTTAATTAGGAAGTTTGACTAAAAAATCAAAGTTTCATCCCTGATTGGCTTGAACTAGGCCATATAGGAGCTAAATAGGGCTAGAATAGGGAGAAATCGTGATTTTCAAGAGTCAGGAGTTGTATTACATAGTTTTTATGTATAAATACTATCAAGTAAACTTATTTCTAATCTCAATTGAAAAGGTTGATCAAAAGTTAAATTTTCAACACTGATTGGCCTGAACTCAGCCTTATAAGAGCCAATTATGGCCTAAACGGGGAGAAAACGTGATTTTAAATTGTCGAAAGTGGTATTACATAGTTTTTATGTACAAATACTATAAATTAAACTTAGTATTACAAAGTAACTATGCACAATTACTTCTAATTAACCTTGGTTCGGGTTTCAATCTAGAAGTTTGACTAAAACTCAAACTTTCAACCCCAATTAGCCTGAACTAGACAATATGAGAGTCGAATAAGGAGCAAATATAGGGAGAATGTGGTTCTCAAGAGTCGAGAGTAGTTTTACATAGTTTTATATACAAATACTATCAGTTAAACTTATTTCAAGTCTTAATTAGGAAGTTTCACCCAAAGCCAAACTTTCAGCCCTTTTGGCCTACACTAGGTCTTATTGGAGCCGAATAAGGAATAAACATGGGGAAAATGTGGTTCTCAAGAGTTGGGAGTTGTATTATATAGATTCTATGTTCAATTACCTCCAACTAACTTTGTTTCAAGTGTTAATGGGGAAGTTTGGTAAAAGTTAAATTTTCACCACTGATTGGTCTGAACTAAACCTTATAAGAGTTAAGTAGGGCAAAACGGGGAGGAAAACATAGTGTTCAAGAGCCGAGATTAGTATTACATAATTTATATAAACAATTACTACAAATTATCTCGATTTTTGTCTGAATTAGAAAGTTTGGCCAAAAGTCAAACGTTCATTCCCGATTGGCCTGAACTTGGCCATATAAGAGCCAAATAGGGCCCAAATGAGATAAAATGTGATTTTTAAGAGCCGAGAGTGGTATATATTATTTTTATACACCGATGCTACCAGTTAACCTTATTTCTAGCCTTAATTGGGGTGTTTGACCAAAAGTCAAACTCTCAACCCTGATTGGTTTGAATTACGCCTTATAAGAGCCAAATAGGGCCTAAAAGGGGGGAAAACGTGGTTTTGAAGAGCTGTGAGTTGTACTATATCGTTTCTATTTATAAATGCAACTAATTAACCTTGATTTTAGTTTTAATTAGAAAGTTTGACCAAAACTCAAACTTTCCGTCCCGATTGGCCTGAATTAGGCCTTATAAGAGTTTAATATGGCCTAAAGGTGGAGAAAATGCGATTTTTAAGAGCCGAGAGTGGTATTGCATAGTTTTGATGTACATATATTATCTATTAAATTTATTTCGAATCTTAATTTTGAAGTTTGACCAAATGCCAAACTTTCAACCCCGATTGGACTAAGCCTTATAACAAGTTCCGAATAGGGAAAAACATAGGGAAAATATGGTTCTCAAGATCTGGGAGTAGTATTATATTGTTTCTATGTACAATCATATCCAATTAACCTTGTTTATAGCATTAATTGGGAAATTTGACCAAAAGTCAAACTTCCGACCCTTATTGGCCTAAATTAGGCTTAGAAGAGTCGAATAGGGGCCCAAACATGGCGAGAACGTGGCTCTTAAGAGCCAGGAGTAGTATTACAGAGTTTTCATATACAATTACTGCCATCTAATCTTGTTTCTAGTCTTAATTAGAAAGTTTGACCAAAAGTCAAACTTTCACCCTGATTGGCCTGAATTTGGATATATATGAGTTGAAGAGGGCCCAATGGGGAGAAAATATGGTTCTCAAGATCCAGGAATGATAATACATAGTTTTTATATTCAAATACAACCAATTAATCTTATTTCTAGTCATAATTGACAAGTTTGACTGAGTCAAACTTTCAGCTTTGATTGGCCTGAACTAGGCTTTATAAAGAGCCGAATAGGCCTAAACGGGGAGAAAACAAAATTTTCAAGTGTCAAGAGTGGTATTAAACCATTCTATATACAAAACCTACCGATTAACCTTGTTTCTTGTTGTACTTAGGAAGTTTAACTAAAAGTCAAAATTTTATCCCCGATTGGCCTAAACCGCAGTATAAGAGTTGAATAGGGCCTAAAGGGGAAGAAAACATGGTTCTTAAGATCAGAGAGTTATATAACATAATTTTTAAGTATAAATACTACCAATTAACCTTTTTCTAGTCTTAATCGTGAAGTTTGACAGAAATTCAAGCTTTCAGCCTTGATCGACCTGAACTAGGCCATGTAAGAGCCGAATAGGGAATAAACATTAAAAAAATGTAGTATTCAAGAGACGAGAGTAGTATTACAAAGTTTCTATGTACAATTACTGCTAATTAACCTTATTTCAAGTATTAATTAGAAAGTTTGACCAAAAGCCAAACTTTCGGCCTTAATTGGCCAGAGCTAAGCTTTATAAGTGCCGAGTAGGGCCCAAACAGGGAGAAAACGTGGTTCTTAAGAGCCAAGAGAAGTATTACATAGTTTCTACGCATAATTACTATCAATTAACCTTGCTACTAGTCTTAATTAGGAAGTTTGGCTAAAAAATCAAAGTTTCATCCCTGATTGGCTTGAACTAGGCCATATAGGAGCTAAATAGGGCTAGAATAGGGAGAAATCGTGATTTTCAAGAGCCAGGAGTTTTATTACATAGTTTTTATGTATAAATACACTATCAAGTAAACTTATTTCTAATCTTAATTGAAAAGGTTGATCAAAAGTTAAACTTTCAACACTGATTGGCCTGAACTCAGCCTTATAAGAGCCAAATATGGCCTAAACGGGGAGAAAACGTGATTTTCAATTGTCGAAAGTGGTATTACACAGTTTTTATGTACAAATACTATAAATTAAACTAGTATTGCAAAGTTACTATGCACAATTACTTCTAATTAACCTTGTTTCGGGTTTTAATCTAGAAGTTTGACTAAAACTCAAACTTTCAACCCCAATTAGCCTGAACTAGACCATATGAGAGTCGAATAAGGAGCAAATATAAGGAGAATGTGGTTCTCAAGAGTCGAGAGTAGTTTTACATAGTTTTTATGTACAAATACTATCAGTTAAACTTATTTCAAGTCTTAATTGGGATGTTTCACCCAAAGCCAAACTTTCAGCCCTTTTGGCCTACACTAGGTCTTATTGGAGCCGAATAAGGAACATACATGGAAAAATGTGGTTCTCAAGAGTTGGGAGTTGTATTATATAGATTCTATTATCAATTACCTCCAACTAACTTTGCTTCAAGTGTTAATGGGGAAGTTTGGTAAAAGTTAAATTTTCAGCACTGATTGGCCTGAACTAGACCTTATATTAGAGTTGAGTAGGGCAAAACGGGGAGGAAAACATAGTGTTCAAGAGCCGAGATTAGTATTACATAGTTTATATAAACGATTACCACAAATTATCTCGTCTTTTGTCTTAATTGGAAAGTTTGGCAAAAAGTTAAACGTTCATTCCCGATTGGCCTGAACTAGGCCATATAAGAGCCAAATAGGGCCCAAATGAGAGAAAATGTGATTTTAAGAGCCAAGAGTGGTATTATATTATTTCTATACACCGATGCTACCAGTCAACCTTATTTCTAGCCTTAATTGGGGAGTTTGACCAAAAGTCAAACTCTCAGCCCCGATTGGTTTGAATTACGCCTTATAAGAGCCAAATAGGGCCTAAAAGGGGGGAAAACGTGGTTTTGAAGAGCTGTGAGTGGTACTATATAGTTTCTATCTATAAATGCTACTAACTAACCTTGTTTTTAGTTTTAATTAGAAAGTTTGACCAAAACTCAAACTTTCAGTCCCGATTGGCCTGAATTAGGCCTTATAAGAGTTTAATATGGCCTAAACGGGGAGAAAATACGATTTTTAAGAGCTGAGAGTGGTATTGCATAGTTTTGATGTACAAATATTATCTATTAAACTTATTTCGAATCTTAATTTTGAAGTTTGACCAAATGCCAAACTTTCAACCCCGATTGGACTAGGCCTTATAAAAAGTTTCGAATAGGGGAAAACATAGGGAAAACATGGTTCTCAAGATCTGGGAGTAGTATTATATTATTTTCTATGTACAATCATATCCAATTAACCTTGTTTATAGTATTAATTGGGAAATTTGACCAAAAGTCAAACTTCCGACCCTTATTGGCCTGAATTAGGCTTAGAAGAGTCGAATAGGGGCCCAAACATAGCAAAAACGTGGCTCTTAAGAGCCAGGAGTAGTATTACAGAGTTTTTATATACAATCACTGCCATCTAATCATGTTTCTAGTCTTAATTAGAAAGTTTGACCAAAAGTTTGAACTTTCACCCTGATTGGCCTGAACTAGGATATATATGAGTTAAAGAGGGCCCAATGGGGAGAAAATGTGGTTCTCAAGATTCAGGAATGATAATACATAGTTTTTATATTTAAATACAACCAATTAATCTTATTTCTAGTCATAATTGACAAGTTTGACTAACAGTCAAACTTTCAGCTTTGATTGGCTTGAAATAGGCGTTATAAAGAGCCGAATAGGCGTAAACGGGAAGAAAACAAAATTTTCAAGTGTCAAGAGTGGTATTAAACCATTATATATACAAAACCTACCGATTAACCTTGTTTCTTGTTGTACTTAGGAAGTTTAACTAAAAGTCAAAATTTTATCCCCGATTGGCCTAAACCGCAATATAAGAGTTGAATAGGGCCTAAAGGGGAAGAAAACATGGTTCTTAAGATCAGAGAGTTATATAACATAATTTTTAAGTATAAATACTACCAATTAACCTTTTCTAGTCTTAATCGGGAAGTTTGACAGAAATTCAAGCTTTCAGCCTTGATCGACCTGAACTAGGCCATGTAAGAGCCGAATAGGGAATAAACATTAGAAAAATGTAGTATTCAAGAGACGAGAGTAGTATTGCAAAGTTTCTATGTACAATTACTGCTAATTAACCTTATTTCAAGTATTAATTAGAAAGTTTGACCAAAAGCCAAACTTTCGGCCTTAATTGGCCAGAGCTAAGCTTTATAAGTGCCGAGTAGGGGCCAAACAGGAAGAAAACGTGGTTCTAAAGAGCCAAGAGAAGTATTACATAGTTGCTACGCATAATTACTATCAATTAACCTTGCTACTAGTCTTAATTAGGAAGTTTGACTAAAAAATTAAAGTTTCATCCCTGATTGGCTTGAACTAGGCCATATAAGAGCTAAATAGGGTTAGAATAGGGAGAAATCGTGATTTTCAAGAGCCAGGAGTTGTATTACATAGTTTTTATGTTTAAATACTATCAAGTAAACTTATTTCTAATCCTAATTGAAAAGGTTGATTAAAAATTAAACTTTCAACAATGATTGGCCTGAACTCAGCCTTATAAGAGCCAAATATGGCCTAAACGGGGAGAAAAGGTGATTTTCAATTGTCGAAAGTGGTTTTACAGAGTTTTTATGTACAAATACTATAAATTAAACTTAGTATTACAAAGTTACTATGCACAATTATTTCTAATTAACCTTGTTCCGGGTTTCAATCTAAAAGTTTGACTAAAACTCAAACTTTCAACCCCAATTAGCCTGAACTCCATATGAGAGTCGAATAAGGAGCAAATATAGGGAGAATGTGGTTCTCAATAGTCGAGTGTAGTTTTACATAGTTTTTATGTACAAATACTATTAGTTAAACTTATTTCAAGTCTTAATTGGGAAGTTTCCCCCAAAGCCAAACTTTCAGCCCTTTTGGCCTACACTAGGTCTTATTGGAGCCGAATAAGGAACAAACATGGGGAAAATATGGTTCTCAAGAGTTGGGAGTTGTATTATATTGATTCCATGTACAATTACCTCCAACTAACTTTGTTTCAAGTGTTAATGGGGAAGTTTGGTAAAAGTTAATTTTTCAGCACGGATTGGCCTGAACTAGACCTTATAAGAGTTGAGTAGGGCAAAACGGGGAGGAAAACATAGTGTTCAAGAGCCGAGATTAGTATTACATAGTTTATATAAACAATTACCACAAATTATCTCATTTTTTGTCTTAATTGGAAAGTTTGGCCAAAAGTCAAACGTTCATTCCCGATTGGCCTGAACTAGGCCATATAAGAGCCAAATAGGGCCCAAATGAGAGAAAATGTGATTTTTAAGAGCCGAGAGTGGTATTATATTATTTCTATACACCGATGCTACCAGTTAACCTTATTTCTAGCCTTAATTTGGGAGTTTGACCAAAAGTCAACTCTCAGCCCCGATTGGTGTGAATTACGCCTTTTAAGAGCCAAATAGGGCATAAAAGGGGGAAACGTGGTTTTGAAGAGCAGTGAGTAGTACTATATAGTTTCAATCTATAAATGCTACTAATTAACCTTATTTTTAGTTTTAATTAGAAAGTTTGACCAAAACTCAAACTTTCAGTCCCGATTGGCCTGAATTAGGCCTTATAAGAGTTTAATATGGCCTAAACGGGAGAAAACGCGATTTTTAAGAGCCGAGAGTGGTATTGCATAATTTTGATGTACAAATATTATCTATTAAACTTATTTTGAATCTTAATTTTGAAGTTTGACCAAATGCCAAACTTTCAACACCGATTGGACTAGGCCTTATAATAAGTTCCGAATAGGGTAAAACATAGGGAAAATATGGTTCTCAAGATCTGAGAGTAGTATTATATTGTTTCTATGTACAATCATATCCAATTAACCTTGTTTATAGTATTAATTGGGAAATTTGACCAAAGTCAAACTTTCGACCCTTATTGGCCTGAATTAGGCTTAGAAGAGTCGAATAGGGGCCCAAACATGGTGAAAAGGTGGCTCTTAAGAGCCAGGAGTAGTATTACAGAGTTTTCATATACAATTACTGCCATCTAATCTTGTTTCTAGTCTTAATTAGAAAGTTTGACCAAAAGTCAAACTTTCACCCTGATTGGCCTGAACTAGGATATATATGAGTTGAAGAGGGCCTAATGGGGAGAAAATGTGGTTCTCAAGATCCAGGAATGATAATACATAGTTTTTATATTCAAATACAACCAATTAATCTTATTTCTAGTCATAATTGACAAGTTTAACTAAGAGTCAAACTTTCAGCTTTGATTGGCCTGAACTAGGCTTTATAAAGAGCCGAGTAGGCATAAACAGGGAGAAAACAAAATTTTCAAGTGTCAAGAGTGGTATTACACCATTCTATATACAAAACCTACCGATTAACCTTGTTTCTTGTTGTACTCAGGAAGTTTCACTAAAAGTCAAAATTTTATCCCCGATTGGCCTAAACGGCCATATAAGAGTTGAATAGGGCCTAAAGGGGAAGAAAACATGGTTCTTAAGATCAGAGAGTTATATAACATAATTTTTAAGTATAAATACTACCAATTAACCTTTTTCTAGTCTTAATCGGGAAGTTTGACAGAAATTCAAGCTTTCAGCCTTGATCGACCTGAACTAGGCCATGTAAAAGCCGAATAGGGAATAAACATTATAAAAAGGTAGTATTCAAGAGACGAGAGTAGTATTGCAAAGTTTCTATGTACAATTACTGCTAATTAACCTTATTTCAAGTATTAATTAGAAAGTTTGACCAAAAGCCAAACTTTCGGCCTTAATTGGTCAGAGCTAAGCTTTATAAGTGCCGAGTAGGGCCAAACAGGGAGAAGACGTTGTTCTTAAGAGCCAAGAGAAGTATTACATAGTTACTACGCATAATTACTATCAATTAACCTTGCTACTAGTTGTAAGTTCACCTAGAGGGGGGTGAATAGGTGATGGCTAATCTAATGGTCACTTATGAGCAAATGATGCGGAATTAAAGCTAAGATGACCAAATAAAACTTCTTTTAATTAAACACTTATGTATAACACAAGAGTGTTGCCGAATTCCCTTTGCAGGGCTCTGGACAAGCTCCTCTAGATTCCCCTTGAATGGGTTGAGGTGCCGCGTTGGCTCTCTTGGTTGAATACTAGTGTTAACAACAATCCCACGCAAGTATATAACAATTTAGGCACAAGGGTATATCTAGCATGTAGAAGTAAATACAATGTAAGTAATGCAAGATATAAAAGAGACAAAGAGAGAGAGAGAGAGATAGAGTGAGCAATCGCAAACACAAGGGTATGTTTCGAGGTTCGAGCACACTTGCTCTACATCCCCGCCTTCGACACACGAAGGATTTCCACTATGCAAGATCCCAATGGATCTCTCCTCGGTGCCGCAACACCTACAATCCCTCGGACTCCCAAGTCCCGTACACACGCAAGCTCCACAAGCTCGCCGAGGCCGCACCTCAAACCACCAAGAGTTCACAACCGAACTCTAACCACCAACGAGCACACTTGCCCGTCTCCTCAAAGAACAAAGAAAAGATCTTTGGTGATCACAACACTTGATCACCTAAAGAGCACTCTCACTACAACACACCTATAGGATGAATAGACAATGGATAGCTCAAGTGTGGTGTGAGAAAGCAAGGAAAGAAAGCTATGATGAAAAACTCAAAGAATCACTTAAACACTCTTGATAAAATCTTCCCTTTTGATTGGAAGTATTTGCACTCAAATATGTGGAGAAAACTCTGTTAAAAGGATGGGAAAAACTGGCTTAGAAATCTCCAAAATCTTAACCCCAAAACAAGTGACAAGACCCCCAATTTATAGGCCAGAAAAATATAGCCGTTGGGATCTGTCAGTGCTGACGGTCGACCGGCCGGTCGACCGTCCAACGGTCATATTTTGACCCGTTGGAGCCACCGGTCGACCGCCCGGTCGACCCAGAAATCCAGAGAGCAGAACTCTCTGCAGCGGTCGACCGTACGGTCGACCGTACCACTGTGCTGACAACGTGCACAAGGCTGTGCACGTCGGTCGACCGTACGGTCGACCGATTTGGCCTGTCAGCCAGTCCCAGATCTGCTCATAAAAGGGATTTGAAAATAGGTCTTTTAACTTAATAAAAATCCCATAAATTCTCAATAAATCTACAAAAATAGTTTCAATGTTATACAATGATACACAAACATGCTTGCACAAAATCAAGGCATGTTATAATAGATTTGAACTATTTTTGTAACTTGGAAATATTGGCTCAAAAATAAAAACTGTTTTTCCAGAACATGTTTTTCAAAAACTAGTTTTTCCAAATCTTCATCAAATACAAAAACAAGATATTTGAGTTCATTCTAAAGCATAGTGTGTATGAATATGATCCACTACACAATCATAATGATATATCTATGTTTTTGACATTTAGCATAAAACATGGTTTTGGTTAAAGGATATGCATGATAGAAATACCAAAAACCAACTATATATATATTGTCACAAAGAAAAATCTTTTACTAAAAATAAAAATTCTTTTCTAAACATAAAAATCTTTTATGAAAGCAATTCTATCAAGAGTTCTATCAAGAGTGTGTGTGTGATATACTTGAGCAATCCACCAACTATCTATCCTTTACATTTTTGACTAAACAAAAAACTAAATCTTATACCTAGACCCAAGTCTTCATCTTCTTGAAGTCTTCACTTGAAGGCTTCTCATCTTCTTGACTTGGTCCAAATGCAATCCACCGAGCTCATCTCTAGATGTGTTCTTGATGCATAGGCTCGTGAATCAACCGGTGCTAGCTTCCAACTTGTCTTTAAATCCTTTGTTGAAGCTCCACACCTACTAAGATCTTGATAAAGAATCTGTCACTAATTAAACACAAGATCATTAGTAATCATAACTTCATGAGTTGATCATCATCAAAACTAGAGTGATAGGCCTTTGGGCCAACAATCTCCCCCTTTTTGATGATGACAAAACTCATGGAGTTATATATGCATGGATTAAAGTAAAGCTACAAAGAAGCTCCCCCTTAACTCATGCATAGACATAAATAATAAGATAATCATGGAAAGCACATGACATGTATGCAAATGTAGGAGATGCAATCACAACAAAAAATCAAATCTTTAAATCAAATCTTTTTCTCCTATTTTCAAAACAAATCATATATGCATAACTAAGCGAGGAAGACAAATACTTCTCCCCCTTAATCAATGAAAACATGCATATAATCTCAAATACTTCTCCCCCTTTTTGTCAATCATCAACAAAGGGTTCAAAGTAAAATAAATCAAACAAATCTTCTCCCCCTTTTTGTCAAAAACAAAGTCATCAAAGAGGGGTGCAATTAAATCAATAAGAGGTTATATGCGATATACATTCATGAAGAGGAAGACGCTAAGTTAGCTTCCCTACACATATGCATTACATGAAGAAGGGATGATAAGCCCCAATTCACATAACACATATTATGTAATGCATAAGAGGAGATGTGAAGCTCCCCCTACACACGTGTACCATATAAAGAAGAGATGTTAAGCTCCTCAATACACAATACACTCAACACGAATCTACATATGGAAGAGATGTTAAGCTCTCCTTGCATATATACACTACAAATCAAAAATTTGAACTTTTCTTATGAAAACAAAATTTTGAAGTATCTTAAAATACACAATTTTTTTAAAAGGTACCAAATGTAGAAAAATCAAATTTTGAATTTTGATACCAATTTTGAAATCTAATGCATGAGCTTGAAAGATAAGATTTGAATTAAGCTTAGCATTAACAACTTTGTGCTTTAAATATGTAAATCAATTTTAGCTTAAGCACACAACAAATCATATATATGTATGAAGGAATTATATCAATGGAAAGTGATACATACATATATATAGGAAAGCAAAATATGAGTATATACAACAAGAATCATATTGATACCAAATGAAAATATCCAATGATACCAATTGAAAAATTAAGCTTAAGTGTATACATCATATAATCTACCATATGAAGAATTCGAACTAGTTAAATGAAAATGTTTAACAACTAGTACGGAATCCTTCAATCAAGGAATAAATCAAAAGTTTTTCATGAATTATCAATGAAACACAAGGCACTAAAACACTCTAATCCATAAAATCCATATAAAATTTTCAAAAGAAGTGAGTGTACTAATGTTATGTGAAACATAACATCATGAAAATGACAATAAAGCATAATATTCCTTTAAATCATAAATTTTGAAAACATGAAAATCATTAAAAAAAAATTTTATTATTACACCAAAATTATATTTCAAGGTATATATATATTTTGACAACACAATAAGCATACATACATATCCCTAAAACATAATTGAGTCCATATAAGTAGATTTGCAATAAAGTCAAATGACTCAAAAGGTATACATGTATATCTTAAAGTTTGGCAAAATACACATATACATGAAATGAAAGCACATGAACATAAATCAAATCCAAAAATGGGAATACAAGTTTAAATATGTATGTATCATCAAAACTAAGCAATACAAGCACATTTCATGGGTTCAAATAAGCATTCAAGCACAAATATAAATAGATTTATTTGTGGCCCACAAAATGTTCAAGTATAAATCCTAGTGTTGATAAAGCTAACATTTATAAACTAATATTCAAATCATGAGGCATCAAATAAATTTTGAGAAAAATAGAATCATGTGTATAATCTAATAAGTTAATAGAAGAATAGATAACTAGTATAAATTGTTTTTGAAAAACTAGTTAAAGATCCTTCAAAGGTATGAAGTCATATGTTTTTCATGAATAATACTAAATACATAAAAGTTCAAGCACTCATAGTCCATAAAGCTCAAAATTATCTATTTTCTTAAAAAAGTGAGTGTTCAAAGGTTATGCAAGTAGCATTATTATGAAAATAGTCAATTTAGCTCAAAAAGATCATAAATCACATTTTTAACAAATCAATTTTAAAAAATCATTTTTCATAAAACAACAATCTTCATGGTATATGTATGATTTATCCAATCCTAACGATATGCATACATATCCCAAATGTAAAAGAGTCTATTAAATGTATTTGCATGAAAGCAAGAGACTCACGGGTATACATGTATATTTATTAGATTTGAATTAAACATGCATATACATGAAGTAAAAATCACAAAGATTGGCAAAAGCATGTATAAATGAGAATCATCAAAGCTAGTCTATACATATGCATATAGTAGGTACAAATGAGCATGAAGTGCATCATATATATGAAACAAATGTAACTTACTATTTGTACATGTATAATACAAGTGTTGAAACATTCTACATCTAAGCATGTAAATACCACATGAAGTACATTAAAATCTTAAAACATGAACATGTTATGAATAATATGAATGAACAAGCATGTACATAAATAAAATAGGAGTTTAGAAATTGTTACCAACTCCAAAGCTCCAAATATGGTGGTCGTCCCACCAAAGCTCCTTGATAGCGATGCATCTATAAGTGTGTCCATCATATCCAAGTGCATCCACTACCAAGGCACCAATCCTCTCACGTTTTGTGAGAGCCCTCACCTACATCAAAATCAAAAGGTGGGGGTTTTGGTACCCATACTTTCTTGGGTCCTTTGGGGTTAGCTTTATTGCAAGGATCCCAAAATCTTTTATACTTAGCAAAATATAAATGAGGTTTCTTATCAAAACAATATTTTGCTAAATGGCCTTTGCGGCCACAATGTGTACATGTGTACACCTTAGTATGCTTATGTGTAGGAGTGTGATCATGTTGTGCAACATAAGCAAATGCATGGTTATGATGTGCATGAATGTGTGGAGTTTGTTTCTTTGAAAACATTGACTCCAACCTAGAATGATTAAAAGCACAAGAGTTCAAAGTTGAACTCAAACCATCCATTTTATTTTTCAAATTCTTAATCTCATTAGTTGTGGCATGTAAAGCATGGTGAGATAAAGAATCATTTTTCTTTTTCTTTTGAAAAACATTATCCTTTTCTTTTTCAACAAATTTTCTTTTTAAAGATTTATTTTCTTGTACAATACTTTCTTTTTGTTGTTCCACCATAGCAATATCATTTTTCAAAATATTGTTCCCTTCACAAAGATCATTCAATTTTGACATGAGGGAAACATTCTCATTTTTCAAAACTTCATTTTCTTTTTCTAAGCATGCAAGTTTATTTCTAAAAGAATCATTTTCTACATGCATGCAATCAAATTTCTTTTTCAAACTTTTATTATCTTTTTCTAAGCATGCAATGTTATCTCTAAATGAGTCATGTTCTTCATGCATGCAAGCAATGTCCTTTTTCAAATTTTTAATTTCTTTCTTTTTCATGTCATATTTCTCAAGCAATAATTGGCAAAATGAATTGAGCTCATCATATGACATAATATCATCTTCCTCGGATTCGGAAGTTACCTCAAGGGGGTTATCCCCTTGGACCATAAAGCATGCGTTGGAGGTGTTGCTTCCAACGTCCGAATCGCTCCCGGCATAATATAGATCCTTTTCGCCAAGGGAGGTGATGATGTTCCAAGCTACAAAAGCCGAATCAATATTAGCAACCCTAAATAAGTAATCATTATTTAGGGTACTCTTCAAAGCATTTAGGGCTTTTGCATTACCCTCAATATACTTGCTATTGTTAATATAAGAATCATTAAATGTAGCAAGATAGACATGAATGCCTAGGGCCTTGAGGAACATAGACATCCTAACCTTCCAAATTTGGATGTTAAGAATGTCAAAGGTGGGTGGTGACATAAAGTCCATGGTGTGTGTACAAATATTGTGATTAGCCTAAAATGAGGATCTTTAACTCTAGGTTGTTAGACCCAATATCAAGAGCACTAGCTCTGATACCAATTGTAAGTTCACCTAGAGGGGGGGTGAATAGGTGATGGCTAATCTAATGGTCACTTATGAGCAAATGATGCGGAATTAAAGCTAAGATGACCAAATAAAACTTCTTTTAATTAAACACTTATGTATAACACAAGAGTGTTGCCGAATTCCCTTTGCAGGGCTCTGGACAAGCTCCTCTAGATTCCCATTGAATGGGTTGAGGTGCCGCGTTGGCTCTCATGGTTGAATACTAGTGTTAACAACAATCCCACGCAAGTTATAACAATTTAGGCACAAGGGTATATCTAGCATGTAGAAGTAAATACAATGTAAGTAATGCAAGATATAAAAGAGACAAAGAGAGAGAGAGAGATAGAGTGAGCAATCGCAAACACAAGGGTATGTTTCGAGGTTCGAGCACACTTGCTCTACATCCCCGCCTTCGACACACGAAGGATTTCCACTATGCAAGATCCCAATGGATCTCTCCTCGGTGCCGCAACACCTACAATCCCTCGGACTCCCAAGTCCCGTACACACGCAAGCTCCACAAGCTCGCCGAGGCCGCACCTCAAACCACCAAGAGTTCACAACCGAACTCTAACCACCAACGAGCACACTTGCCCGTCTCCTCAAAGAACAAAGAAAAGATCTTTGGTGATCACAACACTTGATCACCTAAAGAGCACTCTCACTACAACACACCTATAGGATGAATAGACAATGGATAGCTCAAGTGTGGTGTGAGAAAGCAAGGAAAGAAAGCTATGATGAAAAACTCAAAGAATCACTTAAACACTCTTGATAAAATCTTCCCTTTTGATTGGATGTATTTGCACTCAAATATGTGGAGAAAACTCTGTTAAAAGGATGGGAAAAACTGGCTTAGAAATCTCCAAAATCTTAACCCCAAAACAAGTGACAAGACACCCAATTTATAGGCCAGAAAAATATAGCCGTTGGGATCTGTCAGCGCTGACGGTCGACCGACCGGTCGACCGTCCAACGGTCATATTTTGACCCGTTGGAGCCACCGGTCGACCGCCCGGTCGACCCAGAAATCCAGAGAGCAGAACTCTCTGCAGCGGTCGACCGTACGGTCGACCGGACCACTGTGCTGACAACGTGCACAAGGCTGTGCACGTCGGTCGACCGTACGGTCGACCCGACCTTGCTGCGGTCAACCGTCCGGTCGACCGATTTGGCCTGTCAGCCAGTCCCAGATCTGCTCATAAAAGGGATTTGAAAATAGGTCTTTTAACTTAATAAAAATCCCATAAATTCTCAATAAATCTACAAAAATAGTTTCAATGTTATACAATGATACACAAACATGCTTGCACAAAATCAAGGCATGTTATAATAGATTTGAACTATTTTTGTAACTTGGAAATATTGGCTCAAAAATAAAAACTGTTTTTCCAGAACATGTTTTTCAAAAACTAGTTTTTCCAAATCTTCATCAAATACAAAAACAAGATATTTGAGTTCATTCTAAAGCATAGTGTGTATGGATATGATCCACTACACAATCATAATGATATATCTATGTTTTTGATATTTAGCATAAAACATGGTTTTGGTTAAAGGATATGCATGATAGAAATACCAAAAACCAACTATATATATATTGTCACAAAGAAAAATCTTTTACTAAAAATAAAAATTCTTTTCTAAACATAAAAATCTTTTATGAAAGCAATTCTATCAAGAGTTCTATCAAGAGTGTGTGTGTGATATACTTGAGCAATCCACCAACTATCTATCCTTTACATTTTTGACTAAACAAAAAACTAAATCTTATACCTAGACCCAAGTCTTCATCTTCTTGAAGTCTTCACTTGAAGGCTTCTCATCTTCTTGACTTGGTCCAAATGCAATTCACCGAGCTCATCTCTAGATGTGTTCTTGATGCATAGGCTCGTGAATCAACCGGTGCTTGCTTCCAACTTGTCTTTAAATCCTTTGTTGAAGCTCCACACCTACTAAGATCTTGATAAAGAATCTGTCACTAATTAAACACAAGATCATTAGTAATCATAACTTCATAAGTTGATCATCATCAAAACTAGAGTGATAGGCCTTTGGGCCAACACTAGTCTTAATTAGGAAGTTTGACTAAAAAATCAAAGTTTCATCCCTGATTGGCTTGAACTAGGCCATATAGGAGCTAAATAAGGCTAGAATAGGGAGAAATCGTGATTTTCAAGAGCCAGGAGTTGTATTACATAGTTTTTATGTACAAATACTATCAAGTAAACTTATTTCTAATCTTAATTGAAAAGGTTGATCAAAAGTTAAACTTTCAACACTGATTGGCCTGAACTCAGCCTTATAAGAGCCAAATATGGCCTAAACGGGGAGAAAACGTGATTTTCAATTGTCGAAAGTGGTATTACATAGTTTTTATTTACAAATACTATAAATTAAACTTAGTATTACAAAGTTACTATGCACAATTACTTCTAATTAACCTTGTTTCGGGTTTCAATCTAGAAGTTTGACTAAAACTCAAAGTTTCAACCCCAATTAGCCTGAACTAGACCATATGAGAGTCGAATAAGGAGCAAATATAGGGAGAATGTGGTTCTCAAGAGTCGAGAGTAGTTTTACATAGTTTTTATGTACAAATACTATCAGTTAAACTTATTTCAAGTCTTAATTGGGAAGTTTCACCCAAAGCCAAACTTTCAGCCCTTTTGGCCTACACTAGATCTTATTAGAGCCGAATAAGGAACAAACATGGGGAAAATGTGGTTCTCAAGAGTTGGGAGTTGTGTTATATAAATTCTATGTACAATTACCTCCAACTAACTTTGTTTCAAGTGTTAATGGGGAATTTGGTAAAAGTTCAATTTTCAGAACTGATTGGCCTGAACTAGACCTTATAAGAGTTGAGTAGGGCAAAACGGGGAGGAAAACATAGTGTTCAAAAGCCAAGATTAGTATTACATAGTTTATATAAACAATTACTACAAATTATCTCGTTTTTTGTCTTAATTGAAAAGTTTGGCCAAAAGTCAAACGTTCATTCCCGATTGGCCTGAACTAGGTCATATAAGAGCCCAATATGGCCCAAATGAGAGAAAATGTGATTTTTAAGAGCCGAGAGTGGTATTATATTATTTCTATACACTGATGCTACCAGTTAACCTTATTTCCAGTCTTAATTGGGGTGTTTGACCAAAAGTCAAACTCTCAGCCCCGATTAGTTTAAATTACGTCTTATAAGAGCCAAATAGGGCCTAAAAGGGGGCAAAACGTGGTTTTGAAGAACTGTGAGTGGTACTATATAGTTTCTATCTATAAATGCTACTAATTAACCTTATTTTTAGTTTTAATTAGAAAGTTTGACCAAAACTCAAACTTTCAGTCCCGATTGCCCTGAATTTGGCCTTATAAGAGTTTAATATGGCCTAAACGGGGAGAAAACGCGATTTTTAAGAGCCAAGAGTGGTATTGCATAGTTTTGATGTACAAATATTATCTATTAAACTTATTTCGAATCTTAATTTTGAAGTTTGACCAAATGCCAAACTTTCAACCCCGATTGGACTAGGCCTTATAATAAGTTCCGAATAGGGAAAAACATATGGAAAACATGGTTCTCAAGATCTGGGAGTAGTATTATATGGTTTCTATATACAATCATATCCAATTAACCTTGTTTATAGTATTAATTGGGAAATTTGACCAAAAGTCAAACTTCCGACCCTTATTGGCCTGAATTAGGCTTAGAAGAGTCGAATAGGGGCCCAAATATGGCGAGAACGTGGCTCTTAAGAGCCAGGAGTAGTATTACAGAGTTTTCATATACAACAATTACTGCCATCTAATCTTGTTTCTAGTCTTAATTAGAAAGTTTGACCAAAAGTCAAACTTTCACCCTGATTGGCCTGAACTAGGATATATATGAGTTGAAGAGGGCCCAATGGGGAGAAAATGTGGTTCTCAAGATCCAGGAATGATAATACAACCAATTAATCTTATTTCTAGTCATAATTGACAAGTTTGACTAAGAGTCAAACTTTCAGCTTGGATTGGCTTGAACTAGACTTTATAAAGAGCCGAATAGGCCTAAACGGGGAGAAAACAAAATTTTCAAGTGTCAAGAGTGGTATTACACCATTCTATATACAAAACCAACCGATTAACCTTGTTTCTTATTGTACTTAGGAAGTTTAACTAAAAGTCAAGATTTTATCCCCGATTGGCCTAAACGGCCATATAAGAGTTGAGTAGGGCCTAAATGGGAAGAAAACATGGTTCTTAAGATCAGAGAGTTATATAACATAATTTTTAAGTATAAATACTACCAATTAACCTTTTTCTAGTCTTAATCGGGAAGTTTGACAGAAATTCAAGCTTTCAGCCTTGATCGACCTGAACTAGGCCATGTAAGAGCCGAATAGGGAATAAACATTAGAAAAATGGAGTATTCAAGAGACGAGAGTAGTATTGCAAAGTTTCTTTGTATAATTACTGCTAATTAACCTTATTTCAAGTATTAATTAGAAAGTTTGACCAAAAGCCAAACTTTCGGCCTTAATTGGCCAGAGCTAAGCTTTATAAGTGCCGAGAAGGGCCAAACAGGGAGAAAACGTGGTTCTTAAGAGCCAAGAGAAGTATTACATAGTTACTACGCATAATTACTATCAATTAACCTTTCTACTAGTCTTAATTAGGAAGTTTGACTAAAAAATCAAAGTTTCATCCCTGATTGGCTTGAACTAGGCCATATAGGAGCTAAATAAGGCTAGAATAGGGAGAAATCGTGATTTTCAAGAGCCAGGAGTTGTATTACATGGTTTTTATGTACAAATACTATCAAGTAAACTTATTTCTAATCTTAATTGAAAATGTTGATCAAAAGTTAAACTTTCAACACTGATTGGCCTGAACTCAGCCTTATAAGAGCCAAATATGGCCTAAACTGGGAGAAAACGTGATTTTCAATTGTCGAAAGTGGTATTACATAGTTTTTATTTACAAATACTATAAATTAAACTTAGTATTACAAAGTTACTATGCACAATTACTTCTAATTAACCTTGTTTCGGGTTTCAATCTAGAAGTTTGACTAAAACTCAAACTTTCAACCCCAATTAGCCTGAACTAGACCATATGAGAGTCGAATAAGGAGCAAATATAGGGAGAATGTGATTCTCAAGAGTCGAGAGTAGTTTTACATAGTTTTTATGTACAAATACTATCGGTTAAACTTATTTCAAGTCTTAATTGGGAAGTTTCACCCAAAGCCAAACTTTCAGCCCTTTTGGTCTACACTAGATCTTATTAGAGCCGAATAAGAACAAACATGGGAAAAATGTGGTTCTCAAGAGTTGGGAGTTGTGTTATATAAATTCTATGTACAATTACCTCCAACTAACTTTGTTTCAAGTGTTAATGGGGAATTTGGTAAAAGTTCAATTTTCAGAACTAATTGGCCTGAACTAGACCTTATAAGAGTTGAGTAGGGCAAAACGGGGACGAAAACATAGTGTTCAAAAGCCAAGATTAGTATTACATAGTTTATATAAACAATTACGACGAATTATCTCGTTTTTTGTCTTAATTGAAAAGTTTGGCCAAAAGTCAAATGTTCATTCCCGATTGGCCTGAACTAGGTCATATAAGAGCCAAATATGGCCCAAATGAGAGAAAATGTGATTTTTAAGAGCCGAGAGTGGTATTATATTATTTCTATACACTGATGCTACCAGTTAACCTTATTTCCAGTCTTAATTGGGGTGTTTGACCAAAAGTCAAACTCTCAGCCCCGATTGGTTTAAATTACGTCTTATAAGAGCCAAATAGGGCCTAAAAGGGGGCAAAATGTGGTTTTGAAGAACTGTGAGTGGTACTATATAGTTTCTATCTATAAATGCTACTAATTAACCTTATTTTTAGTTTTAATTAGAAAGTTTGACCAAAACTCAAACTTTCAGTCCCGATTGGCCTGAATTTGGCCTTATAAGAGTTTAATATGGCCTAAACGGGGAGAAAACGCGATTTTTAAGAGCTAAGAGTGGTATTGCATAGTTTTGATGTACAAATATTATCTATTAAACTTATTTCGAATCTTAATTTTGAAGTTTGACCAAATGCCAAACTTTCAACCCCGATTGGACTAGGCCTTATAATAAGTTCCGAATAGGGAAAAACATATGGAAAACATGGTTCTCAAGATCTGGGAGTAGTATTATATGGTTTCTATGTACAATCATATCCAATTAACCTTGTTTATAGTATTAATTGGGAAATTTGACAAAAAGTCAAACTTCCGACCCTTATTGGCCTGAATTAGGCTTAGAAGAGTCGAATAGGGGCCCAAACATGGCGAGAACGTGGCTCTTAAGAGCCAGGAGTAGTATTACAGAGTTTTCATATACAATTACTGCCATCTAATCTTGTTTCTAGTCTTAATTAGAAAGTTTGACCAAAAGTCAAACTTTCACCCTGATTGACCTGAACTAGGATATATATGAGTTGAAGAGGGCCCAATGGGGAGAAAATGTGGTTCTCAAGATCCAGGAATGATAATACAACCAATTAATCTTATTTCTAGTCATAATTGACAAGTTTGACTAAGAGTCAAACTTTCAGCTTGGATTGGCCTGAACTAGGCTTTATAAAGAGCCGAATAGGCCTAAACGGGGAGAAAACAAAATTTTCAAGTGTCAAGAGTGGTATTACACCATTCTATATACAAAACCAACCGATTAACCTTGTTTCTTATTGTACTTAGAAAGTTTAACTAAAAGTCAAAATTTTATCCCCGATTGGCCTAAACGGCCATATAAGAGTTGAATAGGGCCTAAAGGGGAAGAAAATATGGTTCTTAAGATCAGAAAGTTATATAACATAATTTTTAAGTATAAATACTACCAATTAACCTTTTTCTAGTCTTAATCGGGAAGTTTGACAGAAATTCAAGATTTCAGCCTTGATCGACCAGAACTAGGCCATGTAAGAGCCGAATAGGGAATAAACATTAGAAAAATGGAGTATTCAAGAGACGAGAGTAGTATTGCAAAGTTTCTATGTACAATTACTGCTAATTAACCTTATTTCAAGTATTAATTAGAAAGTTTGACCAAAAGCCAAACTTTCGGCCTTAATTGGCCAGAGCTAAGCTTTATAAGTGCCGAGTAGGGCCAAACAGGGAGAAAACGTGGTTCTTAAGAGCCAAGAGAAGTATTACATAGTTACTACGCATAATTACTATCAATTAACCTTGCTACTAGTCTTAATTAGGAAGTTTGACTAAAAAAATCAAAGTTTCATCCCTGATTGGCTTGAACTAGGCCATATAGGAGCTAAATAAGGCTAGAATAGGGAGAAATCGTAATTTTCAAGAGCCAGGAGTTGTATTACATAGTTTTTATGTACAAATACTATCAAGTAAACTTATTTCTAATCTTAATTGAAAAAGTTGATCAAAAGTTAAACTTTCAACACTGATTGGCCTGAACTCAGCCTTATAAGAGCCAAATATGGCCTAAACGGGGAGAAAACGTGATTTTCAATTGTCGAAAGTGGTATTACATAGTTTTTATTTACAAATACTATAAATTAAACTTAGTATTACAAAGTTACTATGCACAATTACTTCTAATTAACCTTGTTTCGGGTTTCAATCTAGAAGTTTGACTAAAACTCAAACTTTCAACCCCAATTAGCCTGAACTAGACCATATAAGAGTCGAATAAGGAGCAAATATAGGGAGAATGTGGTTCTCAAGAGTCGAGAGTAGTTTTACATAGTTTTTATATACAAATACTATCAGTTAAACTTATTTCAAGCCTTAATTGGGAAGTTTCACCCAAAGCCAAACTTTCAGCCCTTTTGGCCTACACTAGATCTTATTAGAGCCGAATAAGGAACAAACATGGGAAAAATGTGGTTCTCAAGAGTTGGGAGTTGTGTTATATAAATTCTATGTACAATTACCTCCAACTAACTTTGTTTCAAGTGTTAATGGGGAATTTGGTAAAAGTTCAATTTTCAGAACTGATTGGCCTGAACTAGACCTTATAAGAGTTGAGTAGGGCAAAACGGGGACGAAAACATAGTGTTCAAAAGCCGAGATTAGTATTACATAGTTTATATAAACAATTACTACAAATTATCTCGTTTTTTATCTTAATTGAAAAGTTTGGCCAAAAGTCAAACGTTCATTCCCGATTGGCCTAAACTAGGTCATATAAGAGCCAAATATGGCCCAAATGAGAGAAAATGTGATTTTTAAGAGCCGAGAGTGGTATTATATTATTTCTATACACTGATGCTACCAGTTAACCTTATTTCTAGCCTTAATTGGGGAGTTTGACAAAAATTCAAACTCTCAGCCCCGATTGGTTTGAATTACGTCTTATAAGAATCAAATAGGGCCTAAAGGGGGGAAAATGTGGTTTTGAAGAACTGTGAGTGGTACTATATAGTTTCTATCTATAAATGCTACTAATTAACCTTGTTTTTCGTTTTAATTAGAAAGTTTGACTAAAACTCAAACTCAAACTAATCTAAGCCTTATAAGAGTTTAATATGGCCTAAACGGGGAGAAAACGCGATTTTTAAGAGCCGAGAGTGGTATTGCATAGTTTTGATGTACACATATTATCTATTAAACTTATTTCGAATCTTAATTTTGATGTTTGACTAAATGCCAAACTTTCAACCCTGATTAGACTTGGCCTTATAATAAGTTCCGAATAGGGGAAAACATAGGGAAAACATGGTTCTCAAGATCTGGGAGTAGTATTATATTGTTTCTATGCACAATCATATCCAATTAACCTTGTTTATAGTATTAATTGGGAAATTTGACCAAAAGTCAAACTTCCGACCCTTATTGGCCTGAATTAGGCTTAGAAGAGTCGAATAGGGGCCCAAACATGGCGAGAACATGGCTCTTAAGAACCAGGAATAGTATTACAGAGTTTTCATATACAATTACTGCCATCTAATCTTATTTCAAGTCTTAATTAGAAAGTTTGACCAAAAGTCAAACTTTCACCCTGATTGGCCTGAACTAGGATATATATGAGTTGAAGAGGACCCAATGGGGAGAAAATGTGGTTCTCATGATCCAGGAATGATAATACATAGTTTTTATATTCAAATACAACCAATTAATCTTATTTCTAGTCATAATTGACAAGTTTGACTAAGAGTCAAACTTTCAGCTTTGATTGGCCTGACCTAGGCTTTATAAAGAGCCGAATAGGCCTAAATGGGGAGGAAACAAAATTTTTAAGTGTCAAGAGTGGTATTACACCATTCTATATACAAAACATACAGATTAACCTTGTTTCTTGTTGTACTTAGGAAGTTTAACTAAAAGTCAAATTTTATCCCCAATTGGCCTAAACGGCCATATAAGAGTTGAATAGGGCCTAAAGGGGAAGAAAACATGGTTCTTAAGATCAGAGAGTTATATAACATAATTTTTAAGTATAAATATGGGGAGTTTGACTAAGTTTTTCGACCCTTATTGGCCTGAATTTGGCTTAGAAAAGTCGAATAGGGGCCCAAACATGGCGAAAACTTGGCTCTTAAGAGTCAGGAGTAGTATTACAGAGTTTTCATATACAATTACTGCCATCTAATCTTGTTTCTAGTCTTAATTAGAAAGTTTAACCAAAAGTCAAACTTTCACCCTGATTGGCCTGAACTAGCATATATATGAGTTGAAGAGGGCCCAATGGGGAGAAAATGTGGTTCTCAAGATCCAGGAATGATAATATATAGTTTTTATATTCAAATACAACCAATTAATCTTATTTCTAGTCATAATTGACAAGTTTGACTAAGAGTCAAACTTTCAGCTTTGATTGGCCTGACCTAGGCTTTATAAAGAGCCGAATAGGCCTAAATGGGGAGAAAACAAAATTTTAAGTGTCAAGAGTGGTATTACACCATTCTATATACAAAACATACAGATTAACCTTGTTTCTTGTTGTACTTAGGAAGTTTAACTAAAAGTCAAAATTTTATCCCCAATTGGCCTAAACGGCCATATAAGAGTTGAATAGGGCCAAAGGGGAAGAAAACATGGTTCTTAAGATCAGAGAGTTATATAACATAATTTTTAAGTATAAATATGGGGAGTTTGACTAAGTTTTCCGACCCTTATTGGCCTGAATTTGGCTTAGAAAAGTCGAATAGGGGCCCAAACATGGCGAAAACTTGGCTCTTAAGAGTCAGGAGTAGTATTACAGAGTTTTCATATACAATTACTGCCATCTAATCTTGTTTCTAGTCTTAATTAGAAAGTTTAACCAAAAGTCAAACTTTCACCCTGATTGGCCTGAACTAGCATATATATGAGTTGAAGAGGGCCCAATGGGGAGAAAATGTTGTTCTCAAGATTCAGGAATGATAATACATAGTTTTTATATTCAAATACAACCATTAATCTTATTTCTAATCATAATTGACAAGTTTGACTAAGAGTCAAACTTTCAGCTTTGATTGGCCTGAATTAGGCTTTATAAAGAGCCGAATAGGCCTAAACGGGGAGAAAACAAAATTTTCAAGTGTCAAGAGTGGTATTACACCATTCTATATACAAAACCTACCGATTAACCTTGTTTCTTGTTGTACTTAGGAAGTTTAACTAAAAGTCAAAATTTTATCCCCGATTGGCCTAAACGGCCATATATAAGAGTTGAATAGGGCCTAAAGGGGAAGAAAACATGGTTCTTAAGATCAGATAGTTATATAACATAATTTTTAAGTATAAATACTACCAATTAACCTTTTTCTAGTCTTAATCGATAAGTTTGACAAAAATTCAAGCTTTCAGCCTTGATTGACCTGAACTAGGCCATGTAAGAGCCGAATAGGGAATAAACATTAGAAAAATGTAGTATTCAAGAGATGAGAGTAGTATTGCAAAGTTTCTATGTACAATTACTGCTAATTAATCTTATTTCACGTATTATTAGAAAGTTTGACCAAAAGTCAAACTTTCGGCCTTAATAGGCCAGAGCTAAGCTTTATAAGTGCCGAGTAAGAAAACGTGGTTCTTAAGAGCCAAGAGAAGTATTACATAGTTACCACGCATAATTACTATCAATTAACCTTGCTACTAGTCTTAATTAGGAAGTTTGACTAAAAAATCAAAGTTTCATCCCTGCTTGGCTTGAACTAGGCCATATAGGAGCTAAATAGGGCTAGAATAGGGAGAAATCGTGATTTTCAAGAGCCAGGAGTTGTATTACATAGTTTTTATGTATAAATACTATCAAGTAAACTTATTTCTAATCTTAATTGAAAAGGTTGATCAAAAGTTAAACTTTCAACACTGATTGGCCTGAACTCAGCCTTATAAGAGCCAAATATGGCCTAAACGGGGAGAAAACGTGATTTTCAATTGTCGAAAGTGGTATTACATAGTTTTTATGTACAAATACTATAAATTAAACTTAGTATTACAAAGTTACTATGCACAATTACTTCTAATTAACCTTGTTTCGGGTTTCAATTTAGAAGTTTGACTAGAACTCAAACTTTCAACCCCAATTAGCCTGAACTAGACCATATGAGAGTCGAATAAAGAGCAAATGTATGGAGAATGTGGTTCTCAAGAGTCGAGAGTAGTTTTACAAAGTTTTTATGTACAAATACATCAGTTAAACTTATTTCAAGTCTTAATTGGGAAGTTTCTACCAAAGCCAAACTTTCAGCCCTTTTGGCCTACACTAGGTCTTATTGGAGCCGAATAAGGAACAAACATGGGAAAAATGTGGTTCTCAAGAGTTGGGAGTTGTATTATATAGATTCTATGTACAATTACCTCCAACTAACTTTGTTTCAAGTGTTAGTGGGGAAGTTTGGTAAAAGTTAAATTTTCTGCAGTGATTGGCCTGAACTAGACCTTATAAGAGTTGAGTAGGGCAAAACGGGGAGGAAAACATAGTGTTCAAGAGCCGAGATTAGTATTACATAGTTTATATAAATAATTACAACAAATTATCTCGTTTTTTGTCTTAATTGGAAAGTTTGGCCAAAAGTCAAACGTTCAATCCCGATTGGCCTGAATTAGGCAATATAAGAGCCAAATAGGGCCCAAATGAGAGAAAATTTGGTTATGAAGAGCCGATAGTGGTATTATATTATTTCTATACACCGATGCTACCAGTGAACCTTATTTCTAGCCTTAATTGGGGAGTTTGACCAAAAGTCAAACTCTCAGCCCCGATTGGTTTGAATTACGCCTTATAAGAGCCAAATAGGGCCTAAAAGGGGGAAAACGTGGCTTTGAAGAGCTGTGAGTGGTACTATATAGTTTCTATCTATAAATTCTACTAATTAACCTTGTTTTTAGTTTTAATTAGAAAGTTTGACTAAAACTCAAACTTTCAGTCCCGATTGGCCTGAATTAGGCCTTATAAAAGTTTAATATGGCCTAAACGGGGAGAAAACGCGATTTTTAAGAGCCGAGAGTTGTATTGCATAGTTTTGATGTACAAATATTATCTATTAAACTTATTTCGAATCTTAATTTTGAAGTTTGACCAAATGCCAAACTTTCAACCCCGATTAGACTAGGCCTTATACTAAGTTCCAAATTGGGGAAAACTTATGGAAAACATGGTTCTCAAGATCTGGGAGTAGTATTATATTGTTTCTATGTACAATCATATCAAATTAACCTTGTTTATAGTATTAATTGGGAAATTTGACCAAAAGTCAAACTTCCGACCCTTATTGGCCTGAATTAGGCTTAGAAGAGTCGAATAGGGGCCTAAACATGGCGAAAACGTGGCTCTTAAGAGCCAGGAGTAGTATTACAGAGTTTACATATACAATTACTGCCATCTAATCTTGTTTCTAGTCTTAATTAGAAAGTTTAACCAAAAGTCAAAGTTTCACCTGATTGGCCTGAACTAGGATATATATGAGTTGAAAAGTGCCCAATGGGGAGAAAATGTGGTTCTCAAGATCCAGGAATGATAATACATAGTTTTTATATTCAAATACAACCAATTAATCTTTTTTCTAGTCATAATTGACAAGTTTGACCAAGAGTCAAACTTTCAGTTTTGATTGGCATGAACTAGGCTTTATAAAGAGCCGAATAGGCCTAAACGGAGAGAAAACAAAATTTTCAAGTGTCAAGAGTGGCATTACACCATTCTATATACAAAACCTACCGATTAACCTTATTTCTTTTTGTACTTAGGAAGTTTAACTAAAAGTCAAAATTTTACCCCCGATTGGCCTAAACGGCCATATAAGAGTTGAATAGGGCCTAAAGGGGAAGAAAACATGGTTCTTTATATCAGAGAGTTATATAACATAATTTTTAAGTATAAATACTACCAATTAACCTTTTTCTAGTCTTAATCGGGATGTTTGACAGAAATTCAAGCTTTCAGCCTTGATCGACCTGAACTAGGGGATGTAAGAGCCGAATAATGAAAATGGAGTAATCAAGAGACGAGAGTAGTATTGCAAAGTTTCTATGTACAATTACTGCTAATTAACCTTATTTCAAGTATTAATTAGAAAGTTTGACCAAAAGCCAAACTTTCGGCCTTAATTGGCCAGAGCTAAGCTTTATAAGTGCCGAGTAGGGCCCAAACAGAGAGAAAACGTGGTTCTTAAGAGCCAAGAGAAGTATTACATAGTTACTACGCATAATTACTATCAATTAACCTTGCTACTAGTCTTAATAAGGAAGTTTGACTAAAAAATCAAAGTTTCATCCCTGATTGGCTTGAACCAGGCCATATAGGAGCTAAATAGGGCTAGAATAGGGAGAAATCGTGATTTTCAAGAGCTAGGAGTTGTATTACATAGTTTTTATGTATAAATACTATCAAGTAAACTTATTTCAAATCTTAATTGAAAAGGTCGATCAAAAGTTAAACTTTCAATACTGATTGGCCTGAACTCAGACTTATAAGAGCCTAATATGGCCTAAACGGGGAGAAAACGTGATTTTCAATTGTCGAAAGTGGTATTACATGGTTTTTATGTGCAAATACTATAAATTAAACTTAGTATTTCAAAGTTACTATGCACAATTACTTCTAATTAACCTTGTTCCGGGTTTCAATCTAGAAGTTTGACTAAAACTCAAACTTTTAACCCCAAGTAGCCTGAACTAGACCATATGAGAGTCGAATAAGGAGCAAATATAGGGAGAATGTGGTTCTCAAGAGTCGAGAATAGTTTTACATAGTTTTTATATACAAATACTATCCAGTTAAACTTATTTCAAGTCTTAATTGGGAAGTTTCACCCAAAGCCAAACTTTCAGCCCTTTTGGCCTACACTAGGTCTTATTGGAGCCAAATAAGGAACAAACATGGGAAAATGTGGTTCTCAAGAGTTGGGAGTTGTATTTTATAGATTCTATGTACAATTACCTCCAACTAATTTTGTTTCAAGTGTTAATGGGGAAGTTTGGTAAAAGTTAAATTTTCAGCACTGATTGGCCTGAACTAGACCTTATAAGAGTTGAGTAGGGCAAAACGGAGAGGAAAACATAGT
Source organism: Agave tequilana (assembly GCA_038442645.1). Lineage (NCBI taxonomy): Eukaryota > Viridiplantae > Streptophyta > Magnoliopsida > Asparagales > Asparagaceae > Agave > Agave tequilana. The sequence goes on along the minus strand of JAVJIF010007110.1, from coordinate 99,195 downwards.
GTTCAAGAGCCTAGATTAGTATTACATAGCTTATATAAACAATTACTACAAATTATCTCATTTATTGTCTTAATTGGAAAGTTTGGCCAAAAGTCAAACGTTCATTCCCGATTGGCCTGAACTAGGCCATATAAGAGCCAAATAGGGCCCAAATGAGAGAAAATGTGGTTTTTAAGAGCCGAGAGTGGTATTATATTATTTCTATATACCGATGCTACCAGTTAACCTTATTTCTAGCCTTAATTGGGGAGTTTGACCAAAAGTCAAACTCTCAGCCCCGATTGGTTTGAATTACGCCTTATAAGAGCCAAATAGGGCCTAAAAGGGGGGAAAACTTAGTTTTCAAGAGCTGTGAGTGGTACTATATAGTTTCTATCTATAAATGCTACTAATTAACCTTGTTTTTAGTTTTAATTAGAAAGTTTAACCCAAACTCAAACTTTCAGTCCCGATTGGCCTGAATTAGGCCTTATAAGAGTTTAATATGGCCTAAACGGGGAGAAAACGCGATTTTTAAGAGCCGAGAGTAGTATTGCATAGTTTTGATGTACAAATATTATCTATTAAACTTATTTTGAATCTTAATTTTGAAGTTTGACCAAATGCCAAACTTTCAACCCCGATTGGACTAGGCCTTATAATAAGTTCCGAATAGGGAAAAACATAGGGAAAACATGGTTCTCAAGATCTGGGAGTAGTATTATATTGTTTCTATGTACAATCATATCCAATTAACCTTGTTTATAGTATTAATTGGGAAATTTGACCAAAAGTCAAACTTCCGACCCTTATTGGCCTGAATTAGACTTAGAAGAGTCGAATAGGGGCCCAAACATGGCGAAAATGTGGCTCTTAAGAGCCAGGAGTAGTATTACAGAGTTTTCATATACAATTACTGCCATCTAATCTTATTTCTAGTCTTAATTAGAAAGTTTGACCAAAAGTCAAACTTTTACCCTGATTGGCCTGAACTAGGATATATATGAGTTGAAGAGGGCCCAATGGGGAGAAAATGTTGTTCTCAAGATCCAGGAATGATAATACATAGTTTTTAAATTCAAATACAACCAATTAATCTTATTTCTAATTATAATTGACAAGTTTGACTAATAGTCAAACTTTCAGCTTTGATTGGCCTGACCTAGGCTTTATAAAGAGCCGAATAGGCCTAAACGGGGAGAAAACAAAATTTTCAAGTGTCAAGAGTGGTATTACACCATTCTATATACAAAACCTACCGATTATCGTTATTTCTTGTTGTACTTAGGAATTTTAACTAAAAGTCAAAATTTTATCCCCGATTGGCCTAAACGGCCATATAAGAGTTGAATAGGGCCAAAAGGGGAGGAAAACATGGTTCTTAAGATCAGAGAGTTATATAACATAATTTTTAAGTATAAATACTACCAATTAACCTTTTTCTACTCTTAATCGGGAAGTTTGATAGAAATTCAAGCTTTCAGCCTTGATCGACCTGAACTAGGCCATGTAAGAGCCGAATAGGGAATAAACATTAGAAAAATGTAGTATTCAAGAGACGAGAGTAGTATTCAAAGTTTCTATGTACAATTAATGCTAATTAACCTTATTTCAAGTATTAATTAGAAAGTTTGACCAAAAGCCAAACTTTCGGCCTTAATTGGCCAGAGGTAAGCTTTATAAGTGCCGAGTAGGGCCCAAACAGGGATAAAACTTGATTTTAAGAGCCAAGAGAAGTATTACATATTTACTACGCATTATTACTATCAATTAACCTTGCTACTAGTCTTAATTAGGAAGTTTGACTAAAAAATTAAAGTTTCATCCCTGATTGGCTTGAACTAGGCCATATAGGAGCTAAATAGGGTTAGAATAGGGAGAAATCGTGATTTTCAAGAGCCAGGAGTTGTATTACATAGTTTTTATGTATAAATACTATCAAGTAAACTTATTTCTAATTTTAATTGAAAAGGTTGATCAAAAGTTAAACTTTCAACACTGATTGGCTTGAACTCAGCATTATATAAGAGCCAAATATGGCCTAAACGGGGAGAAAACGTGATTTTCAATTGTCGAAAGTGGTATTACATAGTTTTTATGTACAAATACTATAAATTAAACTTAGTATTACAAAGTTACTATGCACGATTACTTCTAATTAACCTTGTTTCGGTTTTCAATGTAGAAGTTTGACTAAAACTCAAACTTTCAACCCCAATTAGCCTGAACTAGACCATATGAGAGTCGAATAAGGAGCAAATATAGGGAGAATGTGGTTCTCAAGAGTCGAGAGTAGTTTTACATAGTTTTTATGTACAAATACTATCAGTTAAACTTATTTCAAGTCTTAATTGGGAAGTTTCACCCAAAGCCAAACTTTCAGCTCTTTTGGCCTACACTAGGTCTTATTGGAGCTGAATAAGGAACAAACTTTGGAAAAATGTGGTTCTCAAGAGTTGGGAGTTGTATTATATAGATTCTATATACAATTACCTCCAACTAACTTTGTTTCAAGTGTTAATAGGGAAGTTTGGTAAAAGTTAAATTTTCAGCACTGATTGGCCTGAACTAGACCTTATAAGAGTTGAGTAGGGTAAAACGGGGAGGAAAACATAGTGTTCAAGAGCCGAGATTAGTATTACATAGTTTATATAAACAATTACTACAAATTATCTCGTTTTTTGTCTTAATTGGAAAGTCTGACCAAAAGTCAAACGTTCATTCCCTATTGGCCTGATCTAGGCCATATAAGAGCCAAATAGGGCCCAAATGAGAGAAAATGTGGTTTTTAAGAGCCGAGAGTGGTATTATACTATTTCTATATACCGATGCCACTAGTTAGCCTTATTTCTAGCCTTAATTGGGGAGTTTGACCAAAAGTCAAACTCTCAGGCCCGATTGGTTTGAATTACGCCTTATAAGAGCCAAATATGGCCTAAAAGGTGGGAAAACGTGGTTTTGAAGAGCTGTGAGTGGTACTATATAGTTTCTATCTATAAATGCTACTAATTAACCTTGTTTTTAGTTTTAATTAGAAAGTTTGACCAAAACTCAAACTTTCAGTCCCGATTGGCCTGAATAAGGCCTTATAAGAGTTTAATATGGCCTAAACGGGGAGAAAACGCGATTTTTAAGAGCCGAGAGTGGTATTGCATAGTTTTGATGTACAAATATTATCTATTAAATTTATTTCGATTCTTAATTTTAAAGTTTGACCAACTGCCAAACTTTCAACCCCGATTAGACTAGGCCTTATTATAATAAGTACCGAATAGGGGAAAACAAAGGGAAAACATGGTTCTCAAGATCTGGGAGTAGTATTATATTGTTTCTATGTACAATCATATCCAATTAACCTTGTTTATAGTATTAATTGGGAAATTTGACCAAAAGTCAAACTTCCGACCCTTATTGGCCTGAATTAGGCTTAGAAGAGTCGAATAGGGGCCCAAACATGGTGAAAACGTAGCTCTTAAGAGCCAGAAGTAGTATTACAGAGTTTTCATATACAATTACTGCCATCTAATCTTGTATCTAGTCTTAATTAGAAAGTTTGAACAAAATTCAAACTTCCGACCCTTATTGGCCTGAATTAGGCTTAGAAGAGTCGAATAGGGGCCCAAACATGGCGAAAATGTGGCTTTTAAGAGCCAGGAGTAGTATTACAGAGTTTTCATATACAATTACTGCCATCTAATCTTATTTCTAGTCTTAATTAGAAAGTTTGACCAAAAGTCAAACTTTCACCCTGATTGGCCTGAATTGGGATATATATGAGTTGAAGAGGGCCCAATGGGGAGAAAATGTTGTTCTTAAGATCCAGAAATGATAATACATAGTTTTTATATTCAAATACAACCAATTAATCTTATTTCTAGTCATAATTGACAAGTTTGACTAAGAGTCAAACTTTCAGCTTTGATTGGCCTGACCTAGGCTTTATAAAGAGCCGAATAGGCCTAAACGAGGAGAAAAAATTTTTTTCAAGTGTCAACAGTGGTATTATACCATTCTATATACAAAACCTACCGATTAACCTTGTTTCTTGCTGTACTTAGGAAGTTTAACTAAAAGTCAAAATTTTATCCCCGATTGGCCTAAACGGCCATATAAGGGTTGAATAAAGGCCTAAAGGGGAAGAAAATATGGTTCTTAAGATCAGAGAGTTATATAATATAATTTTTAAGTATAAATACTACTAATTAACAATTTCTTAGTCTTAATCGGGAAGTTTGACAGAAATTCAAGTTTTCAGCCTTAATCCACCTGAACTAGGCCATGTAAGAGCCGAATAGGGAATAAACATTATAAAAATGTAGTACTCAAGAGACAAGAGTAGTATTGCAAAGTTTCTATGTACAATTACTGCTAATTAACCTTATTTCAAGTATTAATTAGAAAGTTTGACCAAAAGCTGAACTTTCGGCCTTAATTGTCCAGAGCTAAGCTTTATAAGTGCCGAGTATGGCCCAAACAGGGAGAAAACGTGGTTCTTAAGAGCCAAGAGAAGTATTACATATTACTACGCATAATTACTATCAATTAACCTTGCTACTAGTCTTAATTAGGAAGTTTGACTAAAAAATCAAAGTTTCATCCCTGATTGGCTTGAACTAGGCCATATAGGAGCTAAATAGGGCTAGAATAGGGAGAAATCGTGATTTTCAAGAGCCAAGAGTTGTATTACATAGTTTTTATGTATAAATACTATCAAGTAAACTTATTTCTAATCTTAATTGAAAAGGTTATTCAAAAGTTAAACTTTCAACACTGATTGGCCTGAACTCAGCCTTATAAGAGCCAAATATGGCCTAAACGGGGAGAAAACATGATTTTCAATTGTCGAAAGTGGTATTACATAGTTTTTATGTACAAATACTATAAATTAAACTTAGTATTACAAAGTTACTATGCACAATTACTTCTAATTAACCTTGTTCCCGGTTTCAATCTAGAAGTTTGACTAAAACTCAAACTGTTAACCCCAATTAGCCCGAACTAGACCATATGAGAGTCGAATAAGGAGCCAATATAGGGAGAATGTGGTTCTCAAGAGTCGAGAGTAGTTTTACATAGTTTTTATGTACAAATACTATCAATTAAACTTATTTCAAGTCTTAATTGGGAAGTTTCACCCAAAGCCAAACTTTCAGCCCTTTTGGTCTACACTAGGTCTTTTGGAGCCGAATAAGGAACAAACATGGGAAAAATGTGGTTCTCAAGAGTTTGGAGTTGTATTTTATAGATTCTATGTACAATTACCTCCAACTAACTTTGTTTCAAGTGTTAATGGGGAAGTTTGGTAAAAGTTAAATTTTCAGCACTGATTGGCCTGAACTAGACCTTATAAGGGTTGAGTAGGGCAAAACGGGGAGGAAAACATAGTGTTCAAGAGCCTAAATTAATATTACATAGCTTATATAAACAATTACTACAAATTATCTCGTTTTTTGTCTTAATTGGAAAGTTTGGCCAAAAGTCAAACGTTCATTCCCGATTGGCCTGAACTAGGCCATATAAGAGCCAAATAGGGCCCAAATGAGAGAAAATGTGGTTTTTAAGAGCCGAGAGTGGTATTATATTATTTCTATATACCGATGCTACCAGTTAACCTTATTTCTAGCCTTAATTGGGGAGTTTGACCAAAAGTCAAACTCTCAGCCCCGATTGGTTTGAATTACGCCTTATAAGAGCCAAATAGGGCCTAAAAGGGGGGAAAACTTGGTTTTGAAGAGCTGTGAGTGGTACTATATAGTTTCTATCTATAAATGCTACTAATTAACCTTGTTTTTAGTTTTAATTAGAAAGTTTGACCAAAACTCATACTTTCAGTCCCGATTGGCCTGAATTAGGCCTTATAAGAGTTTAATATGGCCTAAACGGGGAGAAAACGCGATTTTTAAGAGCCGAGAGTAGTATTGCATAGTTTTGATGTACAAATATTATCTATTAAACTTATTTCGAATCTTAATTTTGAAGTTTGACCAAATGCCAAACTTTCAACCCCGATTGGACTAGGCCTTATAATAAGTTCCGAATAGGGGAAAACATAGGGAAAACATGGTTCTCAAGATCTGGGAGTAGTATTATATTGTTTCTATGTACAATCATATCCAATTAACCTTGTTTATAGTATTAATTGGGAAATTTGACCAAAAGTCAAACTTCCGACCCTTATTGGCCTGAATTAGGCTTAGAAGAGTCGAATAGGGGCCCAAACATGGCGAAAATGTGGCTCTTAAGAGCCAGGAGTAGTATTATAGAGTTTTCATATACAATTACTGCCATCTAATGGGGAGAAAATGTTGTTCTCAAGATCCAGGAAGGATAATACATAGTTTTTAAAATCAAATACAACCAATTAATCTTATTTCTAATCATAATTGACAAGTTTGACTAATAGTCAAACTTTCAGCTTTGATTGGCCTGACCTAGGCTTTATAAAGAGCCGAATAGGCCTAAACGGGGAGAAAACAAAATTTTCAAGTGTCAAGAGTGATATTACACCATTCTATATACAAAACCTACCGATTAACCTTATTTCTTGTTGTACTTAGGAATTTTAACTAAAAGTCAAAATTTTATCCCCGATTGGCCTAAACGGCCATATAAGAGTTGAATAGGGCCAAAAGGGGAGGAAAACATGGTTCTTAAGATCAGAGAGTTATATAACATAATTTTTAAGTTTAAATACTACCAATTAACCTTTTTCTACTCTTAATCGGGAAGTTTGATGGAAATTCAAGCTTTCAGCCTTGATCGACCTGAACTAGGCCATGTAAGAGCCGAATAGGGAATAAACATTAGAAAAATGTAGCATTCAAGAGACGAGAGTAGTATTGCAAAGTTTCTATGTACAATTACTGCTAATTAACCTTATTTCAAGTATTAATTAGAAAGTTTGACCAAAAGCCAAACTTTCGGCCTTAATTGGCCAGAGCTAAGCTTTATAAGTGCCGAGTAGGGCCCAAACAGGGAGAAAACGTGATTCTTAAGAGCCAAGAGAAGTATTACATAGTTACTACGCATAATTACTATCAATTAACCTTGCTACTAGTCTTAATTAGGAAGTTTGACTAAAAAATCAAAGTTTCATCCTTGATTGGCTTGAACTAGGCCATATAGGAGCTAAATAGGGCTAGAATAGGGAGAAATCATGATTTTCAAGAGCCAGGAGTTGTATTACATAGTTTTTATATACAAATACTATCAAGTAAACTTATTTCTAATCTTAATTGAAAAGGTTGATCAAAAGTTAAACTTTCAACACTGATTGGCTAGAACTCAGCCTTATAAGAGCCAAAGATGGCCTAAACGGGGAGAAAACGTGATTTTCAATTGTCGAAAGTGGTATTACATAGTTTTCATGTACAAATACTATAAATTAAACTTAGTATTACAAAGTTACTATGCACAATTACTTCTAATTACCCTTGTTTCGGGTTTCAATCTAGAAGTTTGACTAAAACTCAAACTTTCAACCCCAATTAGCCTGACAAGACCATATGAGAGTCGAATCTAGAAGTTTGACTAAAACTCAAACTTTCAACCCTAATTAGCCTGAAGTAGACCATATGAGAGTCGAATAAGGAGCAAACATAGGGAGAATGTGGTTCTGAAGAGTCGAGAGTAGTTTTACATAGTCTTTATGTACAAATACTATCAGTTAAACTTATTTCAAGACTTAATTGGGAAGTTTCACCCAAAGCCAAACTTTCAGCTCTTTTGGCCTACACTAAGTCTTATTGGAGCCGAATAAGGAACAAACATGGGAAAAATGTGGTTCTCAAGAGTTGGGAGTTGTATTATATAGATTCTATATACAATTACCTCCAACTAGCTTTGTTTCAAGTGTTAATGTGAAAGTTTGGTAAAAGTTAAATTTTCAACACTGATTGGCCTTAACTAGGCCTTATAAGCGTTGAGTAGGGCAAAACGGGGAGGAAAACATTGTGTTCAAGAGCCGAGATTAGTATTACTTAGTTTATATAAACATTTACTACAAATTATCTCATTTTTTGTCTTAATTGGAAAGTTTGGCCAAAAGTCAAACGTTCATTCCCGATTGGCCTGAACTAGGCCATATAAGAGCCAAATAGAGCCCAAATAAGAGAAAATGTGATTTTTAAGAGCCGAGAGTGGTATTATATTATTTCTATACACTGATGCTTCCAGTTAACCTTATATCCAGCCTTAATTGGGGAGTTTGACCTAAAGTCAAACTCTCAGCCCCGATTGGTTTGAATTACGCCTTATAAGAGCCAAATAGGGCCAAAAGGGGGGGAAACGTTGTTTTGAAGAGCTGTGAGTGGTACTATATAGTTTCTATCTATAAATGCTACTAATTAACCTTGTTTTTAGTTTTAATTTGAAAGTTTGACCAAAACTCAAACTTTCAGTCCCGATTGGCCTGAATTAGGCCTTATAAGAGTTTAATATGGCCTAAACGTGGAGAAAACGCGATTTTTAAGAGCCGAGAGTGGTATTGCACAGTTTTGATGTACAAATATTATCTATTAAACTTATTTCGAATCTTAATTTTGAAGTTTGACCAAATGCCAAACTTTCAACCCCAATTGGACTAGGCCTTATAATAAGTTCCGAATAGGGGAAAACATAGGGAAAACATGGTTCTCAAGATCTGGGAGTAGTATTATATTGTTTCTATGTACAATCATATCCAATTAACCTTGTTTATAGTATTAATTGGGAAATTTGACCAAAAGTCAAACTTCCGACCCTTACTGGCCTGAATTAGTCTTAGAAGAGTCGAATAGGGGCCCAAACATGGCGAAAACGTGGCTCTTAAGAGCCAGGAGTAGTATTATAGAGTTTCCATATACAATTACTGCCATCTAATCTTGTTTCTAGTCTTAATTAGCAAGTTTGACCAAAAGTCAAACTTTCACCCTGATTGGCCTAAACTAGGATATATATGAGTTGAAGAGGGCCCAATGGGGAGAAAATGTGGTTCTCAAGATCCAAGAATGATAATACATAGTTTTTATATTTAAATACAACCAATTAATCTTATTTCTAGTCATAATTGACAAGTTTGACTAAGAGTCAAACTTTCAGCTTTGACTGGCATGAACTAGGCTTTATAAAGAGCCGAATAGGCCTAAACGGGGAGAAAACAAAATTTTCAAGTGTCAAGAGTGGTATTACATCATTCTATATACAAAACCTACCGATTAACCATGTTTCTTGTTGTACTTAGGAAGTTTAACTAAAAGTCAAAATTTTATCCCCGATTGGCCTAAACGGCCATATAAGAGTTGAATAGGGCCTAAAGGGAAGAAAACATGGTTCTTAAGATTAGAGAGTTATATAAAATATTTTTTAAGTATAAATACTACCAATTAACCTTTTTCTAGTCTTTATCGGGAAGTTTGACAGAAATTCAAGCTTTCAGACTTGATCGACCTGAATTAGGCCATGTAAGAATAGGGAATAAACATTATAAAAAGGTAGTATTCAAGAGACGAGAGTAGTATTGCAAAGTTTCTATGTACAATTACTGCTAACTAACCTTATTTCAAGTATTAATTAGAAAGTTTGACCAAAAGCCAAACTTTCGGCCTTAATTGGCCAGAGCTAAGCTTTATAAGTGCCGAGTAGGGCCCAAACAGGGAGAAAACGTGGTTCTTAAGAGCCAAGAGAAGTATTACATAGTTACTACGCATAATTACTATCAATTAACCTTGCTACTAGTCTTAATTAGGAAGTTTGGCTAAAAAATCAATGTTTCATCCCTGATTGGCTTGAACTAGGCCATATAGGAGCTAAATAGGGCTAGAATAGGGAGAAATCGTGATTTTCAAGAACCAGGAGTTGTATTACATAGTTTTTATGTATAAATACACTATCAAGTAAACTTATTTCTAATCTTAATTGAAAAGGTTGATCAATAGTTAAACTTTCAACACTGATTGGCCTGAACTCAGCCTTATAAGAGCCAAATATGGCCTAAACGGGGAGAAAACGTGATTTTCAATTGTCGAAAGTGGTATTACATAGTTTTTATGTACAAATACTATAAATTAAACTTAGTATTAGAAAGTTACTATGCACAATTACTTCTAATTAACCTTATTTCGGGTTTAAATCTAGAAGTTTGACTAAAACTCAAACTTTCAACCCCAATTAGCCTGAACTAGACCATATGAGAGTCGAATAAGGAGCAAATATAGGGAGAATGTGGTTCTCAAGAGTCGAGAGTAGTTTTACATAGTTTTTATGTACAAATACTATCAGTTAAACTTATTTTAAGTCTTAATTGGGAAGTTTCACCCAAAGCCAAACTTTCAGCCCTTTTGGCCTACACTAGGTCTTATTGGAGCCGAATAAGGAACAAACATGGGAAAAATGTGGTTCTCAAGAGTTGGGAGTTGTATTATATAGATTCTATATACAATTACCTCCAACTAACTTTGTTTCAAGTGTTAATGTGGAAGTTTGGTAAAAGTTAAATTTTCAGCACTGATTGGCCTTAACTAGACCTTATAAGAGTTGAGTAGGGCAAAACGGGGAGGAAAACATAGTGTTTAAGAGCCGAGATTAGTATTACATAGTTTATATAAACAATTACTACAAATTATCTCATTTTTTGTCTTAATTGGAAAGTTTGGCCATAAGTCAAACATTCATTCACGATTGGCCTGAACTAGGCCATATAAGAGCCAAATAGGGCCCAAATGAGAGAAAATGTGGTTTTTAAGAGCCGAGAGAGGGATTATATTATTTCTATACACCGATGCTACCAGTTAACCTTATTTCTTGCCTTAATTGGGGAGTTTGACTACAAGTCAAACTCTCAGCCCCGATTAGTTTGAATTACGCCTTATAAGAGCCAAATAGGGCCTTAAAGGGGGGAAAACGTGGTTTTGAAGAGCTGTGAGTGGTACTATATAGTTTCTATCTATAAATGCTACTAATTAACCTTGTTTTTAGTTTTAATTAGAAAGTTTGACTAAAACTCAAACTTTCAGTCCCGATTGGCCTGAATTAGGCCTTATAAGAGTTTAATATGGCCTAAACGGGGAGAAAACGCGATTTTTAAGAGTCGAGAGTGGTATTGCATAGTTTTGATGCACAAATATTATTTATTAAACTTATTTCGAATCTTAATTTTGAAGTTTAATCAAATGCCAAAGTTTCAACCCCGATTGGATTAGGCCTTATAATAAGTTCCGAATAGGGGAAAACATAGGGAAAACATGGTTCTCAAGATCTGGGAGTAGTATTATATTGTTTCTATGTACAATTATATCCAATTAACCTTGTTTATAGTATTAATTGGGAAATTTGACAAAAAGTCAAACTTCCGACCCTTATTGGCCTGAATTAGGCTTAGAAGAGTCGAATAGAGGCCCAAACATGGCGAAAACGTGCTCTTAAGAGCCAGGAGTAGTATTACAGAGTTTTCATATCCAATTACTGCCATCTAATCTTGTTTCTAGTCTTAATTAGAAAGTTTGACCAAAAGTCAAACTTTCACCCTGATTGGCCTGAACTAGGATATATATGAGTTGAAGAGCGCCCAATGGGGAGAAAATGTGGTTCTCAAGATCTAGGAATGATAATACATAGTTTTTATATTCAAATACAAACAATTAATCTTATTTCTAGTCATAATTGACAAGTTTGACTAAGAGTCAAACTTTCAGCTTTGATTGGCCTGAACTAGGCTTTATAAAGAGCCGAATAGGCCTAAATGGGGAGAAAACAAAATTTTCAAGTGTCAAGAGTGGTATTACACCATTCTATGTACAAAACCTACCGATTAAGCTTGTTTCTTGTTGTACTTAGGAAGTTTAACTAAAAGTCAAAATTTTATCCCTGATTGGCCTAAACGGCCATATAAGAGTTGAATAGGGCCTAAAGGGGAAGAAAACATGGTTCTTATGATCAGAGAGTTATATAACATAATTTTTAAGTATAAATACTACCAATTAACCTTTGTCTAGTCTTAATCGGGAAGTTTGACAGAAATTCAAGCTTTCAGCCTTGATCGACCTGAACTAGGCCATGTAAGAGCCGAATAGGGAATAAACATTAGAAAAATATAGTATTCAAGAGTCGAGACTTGCAAAGTTTCTATGTACAATTACTGCTAATTAACCTTATTTCAAGTATTAATTAGAAAGTTTGACCAAAAGCCAAATTTTCGGCCTTAATTGGCCACAGCTAAGCTTTATAAGTGCCGAGTAGGGCCCAAACAGGGAGAAAACGTGGTTCTTAAGAGCCAAGAGAAGTATTACATAGTTACTACGCATAATTACTATCAATTAACCTTGCTACTAGTCTTAATTAGGAAGTTTGACTAAAAATCAAAGTTTCATCCCTGATTGGCTTGAACTAGGCCATATAGGAGCTAAATAGGGCTAGAATAGGGAGAAATCATGATTTTCAAGAGCCAGGAGTTGTATTACATAGTTTTTATGTATAAATACCTTCAGGTAAACTTATTTCTAATCTTAATTGAAAAGGTAGATCAAAGTTAAACTTTCAACACTGATTGGTCTGACTCAGCCTTATAAGAGCCAAATATGGCCTAAACGGGGAGAAAACGTGATTTTCAATTGTCGAAAGTGGTATTACATAGTTATTATGTACAAATACTATAAATTAAACTTAGTATTACAAAGTTACTATGCACAATTACTTCTAATTAACCTTGTTTCGGGTTTCAATCTAGAAGTTTGACTAAAACTCAAACTTTCAACCCCAATTAGCCTGAACTAGACCATATGAGAGTCGAATAAGGAGCAAATATAGGGAGAATGTGGTTCTCAAGAGTCGAGAGTAGTTTTACATAGTTTTTATGTACAAATACTATCAGTTAAACTTATTTTAAGTCTTAATTGGGAAGTTTCACCCAAAGCCAAACTTTCAGCCCTTTTGGCCTACACTAGGTTTTATTGGAGCCGAATAAGGAACAAACATGGGGAAAATATGGTCCTCAAGAGTTGGGAGTTGCATTATATAGATTCTATGTATAATTACCTCCAACTAACTTTGTTTCTTGTGTTAATGTGGAAGTTTGTTAAAAGTTTAATTTTCAGCACCGATTGGCCTGAACTAGACCTTATAAGAGTTGAGTAGGGCAAAACGGGGAGGAAAACATAGTGTTCAAGAGCCGAGATTAGTATTACATAGTTTATATAAACAATTACTACAAATTATCTCATTTTTGTCTTAATTGGAAAGTTTGGCCAAAAGTCAAACGTTCATTCCCGATTGGCCTGAACTAGGCCATATAAGTACCAAATAGGGCCCAAATGAGAGAAAATGTGGTTTTTAAGAGTCGAGAGTGTTATTATATTATTTCTATACACCGATGCTACCAGTTAACCTTATTTCTAGCCTTGGAAGTTAGTGTTTCGAACCCAAACATTATGATGAGATGCACTTAATCTATCATAGCAAAAATTGGCTAAGTGCCCTTTCCGCCCACAATGTGAACATGAGAACACTCTACCATACATGAATGCATGATGTGTGTGTGGAGTGTGAGCATGTGTGTGTGAAGTGTGAGCATGCTTTGGGGGTTTGCCACGATGTAAAGGTTGTGTGGTATGAACATGAGCATGAGCATGGTAAACATTTTTCTTAGGGGCTTGTTTCTTAGGAAACATAGCCTCTAACTTCTTTTTATCAAATTCACATCTTTTTAAAACAATTCCTAATGAGTCTATTCTTTCTTTAAGCATGATAATCTCATTAGAATCAACTAGTGGGGACTTGCCTTTACAAGAAATCTTATATTTATCAAAATCATTCTTAGTTGTAGCTAAAGTGGAAAGCAAGTCATCCTTTTCTTTAGAAAGATTTAAAACTTGAAGACTAAGATATTCATTATCCTTTTTCATTTTTAAATATTTTTTCTTTAAGAAGGCATAATTATGAGAGAGTTCTATAAATGCTTCTCCTAGTTCATCCATAGAAAGATCTTCATCAAAAGAAGTGGAAGGGGTTACCTTGCTAGTGCTTTCATTAGCCATGAAGCACATGTTGGCGGTGTCGATCTCCTCCTCGGATTCGCTTTCGGAATCCCATGTTGCCTTCATAGCTTTCTTCTTGAAGGGCTTCTTGGATGAAGAAGGCTTCACTTTATCCGGACACTCCGCTACAATGTGTCCCGGCTTTTGGCAATTGAAGCATATGATCTTTCTTTCTTCTTTGCCTCCTTGCCATCTCCTTCTACCTTGGAATTTCGCTTTGTTGTACATCATCCTCCGGACATTCTTGACAAGAAGTGAGAGCTCTTCGTCACTTTCTTCTTCATCATCTTCGTCGGAGTGAGTAGCTTGACTTTTGAAAGCTATGGTCTTCTTCTTGGAGGGAGCCATCTCCTCCCTTGCTTTCCTTTCCATCTCATGGGTTTTTAGATTCCCAATGAGACCAATTAGCTCTATCTCATCCTTGTCGTTGAGTTCCTTCAAGGTTGTAGCCTTGACTTCCCATGAAGGAGGAAGAGCCCGGATGATCTTTCTTACTCTTTGATCATTGTTGATGTCCTCACCTAGAGAAGAAAGTCCATTAGTAATCTTGGTAAATTTTGTAACCATATCATCTATGGTTTCATTCTCTTGCATGCTAAAATTTTCATATTGGGACCGAAGAAGGTCTATCTTGGCCCTCTTCACTTGTGATGTCCCCTCATGTGTGACTAACAAATGGGTCCAAATCTCGTATGCGGATTTGCAATGGATGACTCTAGCTATGTCATCATCATTGAGGGCTTGTAGGAGTGTATAATGAGCCCTAGCATTGGCATCAAACTCCTTGGTCTCTATTTCGGACCAAGTAGATTCATCACCGGGGGTACACTAAAGGACTTAGTCACGGCCTTTGCAACTCGACTACCTAGAGATTGCAAGAACACGGTCATCTTAACCTTCCATATGGGAAAGTTAAGTCCATCAAACTTAGGGGGTGTCTTAATACCATCGGCCATGTTTACTATGTGAGTATGAATGAAATGATTAGCAATATTAGGATCTCTCTAAGGTTGTTAAGCCAAATCCTAGAGTCAAGCTCTGATACCAATTGAAATACACCTAGAGGGGGGGTGAATAGGTGTAATTGCTAATCTAATGATCTTTTTTTTATACTTAATTGAATGAGTGATGCAACATCTCTCACGATCTCTCAAAACACGACTAGGAGCCGTATACCCCGTGAAGGGTTCTGAACTCCGTCCTCCCAATTCCCCTTAATAACGTCCAATCGGGGAGAAAATATAGTTTTCAAAAATTGAAAGTAGTAATATATTGTTTTTATGTATAATTACTACTAATTAAAAAAGTTTCTAGTCTTAATTGAGAAGTTTGACTTAAATGTCAAACTTTCAACCCCGATTGGCCTGAACTGGGCCTCGTAAGAGCCGAATAGGGACCAAACGGGAGGAAAACATGGTTTTCAAAGGCCCTGAATGGAGTTACATTATTTTTATGTACAATTACTAATAATTAGCCTTGTTTCTAGTGTTAATGAGAAAGTTTGACCAAAAGTCAAACTTTCAGTTCCGATTGACTTAAACTAGGCATTATAATAGCCGATTAGGGCCCAAACAGGGAGAAAATGAGGTTTTCAAGAGTCATTAGCAGTACCACATAGTTTTTCTGTATAATTATTACTATTTAAACTAGTTTCTAATCTTAATTGGAAAGATTTGCCAAAAATCAAACTTTCAGCCTCGATTGGCCTAAACTACGCCTTATGAGAGTCGAATAGTGACTAAACGGGTGGAAAATATGGTTTTCAAGGGCCGTAAAAGGTATTACATAGTGCTATGGACAATTACTACTGAATAAGCTTGTTTCTAGTGTTAATTGAGAAGTTTGACTAAAATTGAAACTTTCAGCTCCTATTGGCCTGAATTAGGCCTTATAAGAGCCTAATGGGTCCAATCAGAGAGAAAATACAGTTTTCAAAAGTCAGGAGTTGTATTATATAGTTTTTATGTATAATTATTACTAAATAAACTTATTTCTAGTCTTAATTGGAAAGTTTGACCAAAAGTCAAACTTTCAGCCCTTATTGGCCTGAACTAGGCCTTATGAGCTGAAATGACCCAAATCGGAAGAAAATATGATTTTCAAGAGCTTAGAGTGGTATTACATAGTTTCTATATATAATTACTACTAATTTATTTTATTTCTTGCGTTAATTGGGATTACTGACCTAAAGTCAAACTTGCATCTCCGATTGGCCTGGGCCGCCATATTAGAGCCGAACAGGGCCCAAACAGGGAGAAATGAGGTTTTCAAGAGTTGGAACTACTATTACATAGTTTTTTTATGTAATTACTACTGATTAAACTTATTTCTAGTCTTAATTGGGATGTTTTATAAAAAATTAAACTTTCAGCCCCGATTGGCCTGAACCAGGTCTTATAAGAGCCATATAGGGCCCAAACGGGGAGAAACCATGGTTTTCAGGATTCGGGAGTAGTTCACATAGTTTCTATATATAAACTATAACTAATTAATTTGTTTCTATTTTTTATTTGTAAGTTTGACCAAAAGTCAAACTTTCAGCCTCGATTTATCAGAACTAGCCTTATAAGAGCCAAATGGGGGCCAAATAAGAGGAAAACATGATTTTCAAGAGCTAAGAGTGATATTACATAGTTTTCATGTACAATTACAGCGAATTAACCTTGTTTCTAGTGTTAATTAAAAAGTTTGACAAAAAATTAAGCTTCAAGCCCTTGATAACCTAAACTAGGCCTTATAAGAGCTGAATAGGATCCAAACGGGTGAAAAGGCGGTTTCCCATTAGGGCCCTATACTACTTATTAAAATTATTCTAAGTTTTAATTAGGAAGTTTGACTAAAAGTTGAACATTAAGCCCATATTAGCCTGAACTAGGCCTTATTAGAGCTGAATAGGGCAAAACTGGGAGAAAACGAGGTTTTTAAGAGCCGAGAGTGGTATTACAAAGTTTTTATATATAACCACTGTAAATTAAACTTTTTTTTATTCTTAATTTGGAAGTTTGATCAAAAGTGAAACTTTCAGCCCTGATTGGCCTTATAAGAATTTAAAAGAGACTAAACGGGAAGAAAACATGGTTTTAAAGGGCCGTGAATGGTATTACATAGTTTTTATATACAATTACTACTAATTAACTTTATTTTCAGTGTTAATTGGGAAATTTAATCAATAGTCAAACTTTCAGGCCCGATTGGCCAGAACTAGGTCTTATAAGAGCCGAATCGGGACCAAAAGGGAGGAAAACATAGTTTTCAAGGGCTGTGAATGGTATTACATAGTTTATATGTACAATTATGACTAATTAACCGTATTTCTAGTGTTATTAAGAAGTTTGATTAAAAGTTAAACTTTCAGCCCAGTTTGGTTTGGACTAGACCTTATAACATAAGAGCGGAATAAGGTACAAACGGGAAAAACAAGGTTTCCAAGAGCAAGGAGAAGTAATACATAATTTTATGTATAGTTACCACTAATTAAACTTGTTTCTCATCTTAATTGGGAAGTTTTACCAAAAGTCAAACCTTCAGCCCCAATTGGTCTGAAGTAAGCTTTATAAGAGACGAATAGGGACCAAACAGGAGGAAAACATGGTCTTCTAGGGCCATGAATGGTATTACAGAGTTTCAATGTATAATTACTACTAATTAACTTTGTTTCTAGTGTTAATTGGAAAGTTTGACCAAGAGTCAAACTTTCAGCCCCGATTGGCCTGAATAAGGCCTTATAAGAGCCGATTAGGGCCCAACGGGAGAAAAATGAGGTTTTTTAAGAGCCGAGAGTAGTATGACATAGTTTTTATGTATAATTACTACTAATTAAACTTGTTTTTAGTCTTAATTATAAAGTTTGACCAAAAGTCAAACCTTCAGTTCTTATTAGCCTAAACTAGCCTCATTAGAGGCGAATAGGACCCAAACGAGAGAAAACAAGGTTTTCAAGTGCTGATAGTGGTATTACATAGTTTTTATGTACAAATAGTACTATTAACCTTATTTCTAGTGTTAATTGGAAAGTTTGATCAATAATTAAACTTTCAGCCCTTATTAGTCTAAACTAGGCCTTATAAGAGCCGAATAAAGCACAAACAGGGAGAAAATGAGGTTTTCAAGAGATGGGAGTAGAATAACATAGTTTTTATGTATAATTACTACTAATTAAACTTATTTTCTAAGTTTGACCAAAAGTCAAACTTTCAACCCCATTAGCCTGAACTAGGCCTTATAGAGCCTAATAGGGATCAAATGGGAGAAAAACATGGTTTTCAAGGGCCGTGAACAGTATTACATAGTTTCTATGTACAATTACTATTGTTAACCTTGTTTAAAGTGTTAATTGAGAAGTTTGACCAAAAGTTTGACTTTCAGCCCCGATTAGCGTGAACTAAGCCTTATAATAGCTGGTTAGAGCCCAAAAGAGGAGAAAACGAGGTTTTCAAGAGCTGAGAGTAGTAATACATAATTTTTATGTATAATTACTATAGATTAAACTATTTCTAGTCTTAATTGAGAAGTTTTACTAAAAGTCAAGTTTTCAGTCCCGAGTTGCCTGAAGTAGGCCTTATAAGAGCCGAATAGGGACCAAACGGGAGGAAAACATGATTTTCAAATGCCGAGAATGGTATTACATAGTTCTATGTACAATTTCTATTGATTAAGCTTTTTTCTAGTGTTAATTGGAAAGTTTGACCGGAACTGAAACTTTTAGCCCCTATTGGCCCAAAAAGGGCCTTATAAGAGCCTAATAGGGTCCGAAACGGGAGAAAATAAGGTTTTCATGTGCTGAAGTGGTATTACATAGTTTTTTTTTACAATTAGTCGGAAAGTTTGACCAAAAGTCAAACTTTCAGCCCATATCAGCCTGAACTAGGCCTTAAAAGAGCCGAACAAAGCCCAAACAGGAAGAAAACGAGATTTTCAAGAGCCGGGAGTAGAATGACATAGTTTTTATGTATAATTACTACTAATTAAACTTATTTCTATGTTTGACCAAAAGTAAAACTTTCATCTCCGATTGGCCTGAAGTAGGCCTTATAAGAGCCAAATAGAGACCAAACGGGAGGAAAACATGGTTTTCAAGGGCCGTGAATAGTATTACATAGTTTCTATGTATAATTACTACTAATTAATCTTGTTTATGGTGTTAATTAGGAAATTTGACCAAAAGTCAAAATTTGAGCCCTGATTGGCATGAATTAGGCCTTATAATAGCCGATTAAGGCCCAAACGGGAGAAAACGAGGTTTCAAGTGCCGAGAGTTACTACATAGTTTTTTATGTATAATTACTATAAATTAAATTAGTTTCTAGTCTTAATTGAGAAGTTTTACTAAAAGTCAAGTTTCCAGCCCCGATTAGCCTGAAGTAGGCCTTATAAGAGCCGAATAGGGACCAAACGGGAGGAAAACATGATTTTCAAGGGCCGAGAATGGTATTACGTAGTTCTATGTATAATTTCTATTGATTAAGCTTTTTTCTTGTGTTAACTGGAAAGTTTGACCAGAACTGAAACTTTTAGCCCCGACTGGCCCGAAAAGGGCCTTATAAGAATGCCTAATAGGGTCCGAAAAGGGAGAAAATAAGGTTTTCATGTGCTGACAGTGGTATTACATAGTTTTTATGCACAATTAGTACTAATTAACCTTATTTCTAGTGTTAATTAGAAAGTTTGACCAAAAGTCAAACTTTTAGTCCATATCAGCCTCAACTAGGCATTATAAGAGTCGAAAAAGCCCAAACAGGGAGAAAACGAGGTTTCAAGAGCCGGGAGTAGAATGACATAGTTTTTTATGTATAATTAATACTAATTAAACTTATTTCTATGTTTGACCAAAATTAAAACTTTCATCTCCGATTGGCCTGAACTAGGCCTTATAAGAGCCAAATAGAGACCAAACAGGAGGAAAACATGGTTTTCAAGGGCTGTGAATAATATTACATAGTTTCTATGTATAATTACTATTAATTAATTTGTTTATGATGTTAATTGGGAAGTTTGACCAAAAGTCAAACTTTGAGCACCGATTGACGTGAACTAGGCCTTATAATAGCCGATTAAGGCCCAAACGGGGAGAAAACGAGGTTTTCAAGAGCCGAGAGTAGTAATACATAGTTTTTATGTATAATTACTATAAATTAAACTATTTTCTAGTCTTAATAGAGAAGTTTTACTAAAAGTCAAGTTTTCAGCCCGATTGGCCTGAAGTAGGCCGTATAAGAGCCGAATAGGGACCAAACGGGTGGAAAACATGATTTTCAGCGGCCGAGAATGGTATTACGTAGTTCTATGTACAATTTCTATTGATTAACCTTTTTTTTGTGTTAATTGGGAAGTTTTACCAGAACTGAAACTTTTAGCCCCTATTGGCCCGAAAAGGGCCTTATAAGAGCCTAATAGGGTCCTAACGGGGAGAAAATACAGTTTACAAAAGTCAGGAGTAGTAATATATAGTTTTTATGTATAATTACTACTAATTATACTAGTTTTTAGTCTTAATTAGAAGTTTTATCAAAAGCGAAACTTTCAGTCCTGATTGGTCTGAACAAGACCTTATAATGGCCGATTAAGGTCCAAACGGAGAGAAAACGAGGTTTCAAGTGCCGAGAGTAATAATACATAGTTTTCATGTATAATTAATACTAATTAAACTAGTTTCTAGTCTTAATTGAGAAGTTTTACCAAGAGTCAAACTTTTAGCCCCGATTAGCCTGAACTAGACCTTATATGAGCCGAATAGGGCCTAAACGGGAGAAAACATGGTTTTCAAGGGCTGAGAGTGGTATTGTATAGTTTCTATATACAATTATTACTAATTAACCTTATTTCTAATATTAAATTGGAAAATTTGAACAAAAGTCAAACTGTCAGCCCTGATTAACCTGAACTAGTCCTTATAAGGGCCTAATAACGTCAAATCGGGGAGAAAATATAGTTTTCAAAAGCCGAAAGTAGTAATACATAGTTTTTATGTATATTTAGTACTAATTAAACTAGTTTTCTAGTCTAAATTGAGAAGTTTGACTTAAAAGTCAAACTTTCAGCCCCGATTGGCCTGAACTGCACCTCATAAGGGCCGAATAGGGACCAAACGGGAGGAAAACATGGTTTTCAAAGGCCCTGAATAGTGTTACATTATTTTTATGTACAATTATTAATAATTAACCTTGTTTCTAGTGTTAATGAGAAAGTTTGACCAAAAGTCAAACTTTCAGTCCCGATTGGCCTAAACTAGGCATTATAATAGCCGATTAGGGCCCAAACAGGGAGAAAATGAGGTTTTCAAGAGTCATTAGCAGTAGCACACAGTTTTTCTGTATAATTAATACGATTTAAACTAGTTCTAATCTTAATTGGAAAATTTTACCAAAATTAAACTTTCAGCCTCAATTGGCCTAAACTACACCTTATAAGAGTCGAATAGTGACTAAACGGGAGGAAAATATGGTTTTCAAGGGCCGTAAAAGATATTACATAGTGCTATGTACAATTACTACTGGATAACCTTATTTCTAGTGTTAATTGAGAAGTTTGACTAAAATTGAAACTTTAGCTCCTATTGGCCTAAAATAGGCCTTATAAGAGCCTAATGGGTCCAATCAGAGAGAAAATACAGTTTTAAAAAGTCAGGAGTTGTATTATATTATTTTTATGTATAATTATTACTAAATAAACTTATTTCTAGTATTAATTGGAAAGTTTGACTAAAAGTCAAACTTTCAGCCCTTATAGGCCTGAATTAGGCCTTATAGAGCCGTATATGACACAAACCGGAAGAAAACATGATTTTCAAGCGCTTAGAGTGGTATTACATAGTTTCTATGTACAATTACTACTAATTTATTTTATTTCTAGCGTTAATTGGGATTACTGACCTAAAGTCAAACTTGCATCTCAGATTGGCCTAGGCCGCTAAATAAGAGCCGAATGAGGTCCAAACAGGGAGAAATGAGGTTTTCAAGTGTCGAGAGTAGTATTACATAGTTTTTATGTGTAATTACAACTAATTAAACCTTTTTCTAGTCTTAATTGGGAAGTTTTTATCAAAGTTAAACTTTCAGCCCCGATTGGCATGAACTAGGTCTTATGAGAGCCATATAGGGTCCAAACGGGGAGAAACCATGGTTTTCAGGATTCGGGAGTAGTTCACATAGTTTCTATGTATAAACTATAACTAATTAATTTGTTTCTATTCTTAATTTGTAAGTTTGATCAAAAGTGAAATTGTTTTAAGTTTTACTATAGCTATAACTAAGGCGGTATCCCATTAGGGTCCTATACTGCTAATTAAAATTGTTTTAAGTTTTAATTAGGAAGTTTGATCAAAAGTCAAATATTAAGCCCTTATTGGCCTTAACTAGGCCTTATTAAAGCTGAATAGGGCCAAAACAGGGAGAAAACGAGGTTTTTAAGAGCCGAGAGTAGTATTACAAAGTTTTTGTATATAACTACTATAAGTTAAACTTTTTTTATTCTTAATTTATAAGTTTGATCAAGAGTGAAACTTTCAGCCCTGATTGGCCTTATAAGAATCGAAAAGGAACTAAACGGGAAGAAAACATGATTTTAAAGGGCCATGAATGGTATTACATAGTTTTTATGTACAATTACTATAATTAATCTTGTTTTCAGTGGTAATTGGGAATTTGATCAAGAGTTAAACTTTCAGGCCCGATTGGCCAGAACTAGGTCTTATAAGAGCCGAATCGGAACCAAAAGGGAGGAAAACATAGTTTTCAAGGGCTTTGAATGGTATTACATAGTTTATATGTACAATTACGACTAATTAACCTTATTTCTAGTATTATTGAGAAGTTTAACTAAAAGTCAAACTTTCAGCCCAGTTTGGTCTGGACCAGACCTTATAACATAAGAGCGGAATAAGGTACAAACGGGAAAAATAATGTTTCCAAGAGCAAGGAGAAGTAATACATAAGTTTATGTATAGTTACCACTAATTAAACTTGTTTCTCATCTTAATTGGAAACTTTCAGGCCCGATTGGCCAGAACTAGGTCTTATAAGAGCCGAATCGGAACCAAAAGGGAGGAAAACATAGTTTTCAAGGGCTTTGAATGGTATTACATAGTTTATATGTACAATTACGACTAATTAACCTTATTTCTAGTATTATTGAGAAGTTTAACTAAAAGTCAAACTTTCAGCCCAGTTTGGTCTGGACCAGACCTTATAACATAAGAGCGGAATAAGGTACAAACGGGAAAAATAAGGTTTCCAAGAGCAAGGAGAAGTAATACATAAGTTTATGTATAGTTACCACTAATTAAACTTGTTTCTCATCTTAATTGGAAAGTTTTACCAAAGTCAAACTTTCAGCCCAGATTGGTCTGAACTAGGCTTTATAAGAGCCGAATAGGGACCAAACCGGAGGAAAACATGGTCTTCTAGGGTCATGAATGGTATTACATAGTTTCTATGTATAATTACTACTAATTAACTTTGTTTCTAGTGTTAATTGAAAAGTTTGACCAAGAGTCAAACTTTCAGTCCCGATTTAGCCTGAATTAGGACTTATAAGAGCCGATAAGGGCCCAAACGGGAAGAAAATGAGGTTTTCAAGAGCCGAGAGTAGTATGACTTAGTTTTTATATATAATTACTACGAATTAAACTTGTTTTTGGTCTTAATTTTAAAGTTTGAAAAAAGTCAAACCTTCAGTTCTTATTAGCCTAAACTAGGCCTCATTAGAGATGAATAGGACCCAAATGGGAGAAAACAAGGTTTTCAAGTGCTTAGAGTGGTATTACATAGTTTTTATATACAAATAGTACTATTAACCTTATTTCTAGTGTTAATTGGAAAGTTTGATCAATAGTCAAACTTTCAGCCCTTATTAGTCTGAACTAGGCCTTATAAGAGCCGAATAAAGTACAAACAGAGAGAAAACGGGGTTTTCAAGAAATGGGAGTAGAATAACATAGTTTATATGTATAATTACTACTAATTAAACTTATTTCTAAGTTTGACCAAAAGTCAAACTTTCATCCCCGATTAGCCTAAATTAGGCCTTATAGAGCCTAATAGGGACCAAACGGGAGAAAAACATGGTTTTCAAGGGCCGTAAATAGTATTACATAGTTCTATATACAATTACTACTAATTAACCTTGTTTATAATGTTAATTGAGAAGTTTGATCAAAAGTCAAACTTTCAGCCCCGATTGGCGTGAACTAAGCCTTATAATAGCTGATTAGAGCCCAAAAGGGGAGAAAACGAGGTCTTCAAGAGCTGAGAGTAGTAATATATAATTTTTAGGTATAATTACTATAAATTAAACTATTTCTAGTCTTAATTGAGAGGTTTTACTAAAAGTCAAGTTTTCAGCCCCGATTCGCCTGAAGTAGGCCTTATAAGAGCCAAATAGGGACAAAACGGGAGTAAAACATGATTTTCAAGGGCCGAGAATGGTATTACATAGTTCTATGTACAATTTCTATTGATTAGGTCTAATGTTAATTGGGAAGTTTGACCAGAACTGAAACTTTTAGCCCCTATTGGCCCGAAAAGGGCCTTATAAGAGCCTAATTGGGTCCGAAACGGGAGAAAATATGGTTTTCATGTGCTGAGAGTGGTATTACATAGTTTATATATATAATTAGTACTAATTAACCTTATTTTTAGTGTTAATTGGAAAGTTTGACCAAAAGTCAAACTTTCAGCCCATATCAGCCTGAACTAGGCCTTATAAGAGCCGAACAAAGCCCAAACAGGGAGAAAACGAGGTTTTCAAGAGCCGGGAGTAGAATGACATACTTTTTATGTATAATTACTACTAATTAAACTTATTTCTATGTTTGACCAAAAGTAAAACTTTCATCTCCGATTGGCCTGAACTAGGCCTTATAAGTGCCAAATAGAGACCAAACGGGAGGAAAAAATGGTTTTCAAGGGCCGTGAATTGTATTACATAGTTTCTATGTATAATTAATACTAATTAATCTTGTTTATTGTGTTAATTGGGAAGTTTGATCAAAAGTAAACTTTGAGCCCCGATTGGCGTGAACTAGGCCTTATAATAGCCGATTAAGGCCCAAACGGGGAGAAAACGAGGTTTTCAAGAGTCGAGAGTTACATAGTTTCTATGTATAATTACTATAAATTAAACTAGTTTCAAGGCTTAATTGAGAAGTTTTACTAAAAGTCAAGTTTTCAGCCACGATTGGCCTGAAGTAGGCCTTATAAGAGCCGAATAGGGACCAAACGGGAGGAAAACACGATTTTCAAGGGTCGAGAATGGTATTACGTAGTTCTATGTATAATTTCTATTGATAAACTTTTTTTCTTGTGTTAATTGAGAAGTTTACTAGAACTGAAACTTTTAGCCCCTATTTGCCCGAAAAGGGCCTTATAGGAGCCTAATAGGGTCCAAACGGGGAGAAAATACAGTTTTCAAATGTCAGGAGTAGTAATATATAGTTTTTATGTATAATTACTACTAATTATACTAGTTTCTAGTCTTAATTAAGAAGTTTTACCAAAAGTGAAACTTTCAGTCCCGATTGGTCTGAACAAGACCTTATAATGGCCGATTAAGGCCCAAACGGAGAGAAAACAAGGTTTCAAGAGCCGAGAGTAATAATACATAGTTTTCACGTATAATTACTACTAATTAAACTAGTTTCTAGTCTTAATTGAGAAGTTTTACCAAGAGTCAAACTTCCAGCCCCGATTAGATTGAACTAGACCTTATATGAGCCGAATAGGTCCCAAACGGGAGAAAACATGGTTTTTCAAGGGCTGAGTGTGGTATTGTATAGTTCTATATACAATTATTACTAATTAACCTTGTTTCTAATATTAAATTGGAAATTTTGAACAAAAGTCAAACTTTCAGCCCTGATTAACCTGAACTAGTGCTTATAAGGGCCTAATAACGTTCAATCGGGAGAAAATATAGTTTTCAAGAGCCGAAAGTAGTAATACCTAGTTTTTATGTATAATTACTATAATTAAACTAGTTTCTAGTCTTAATTGAGAAGTTTGACTTAATTGTCAAACTTTCCGTCCCGATTGGCCTAACTGGGCCTCATAAGAGCCGAAAAGGGACCAAACGGGAGGAAAACATGGTTTTCAAAGGCCCTAAATGGTGTTACATTATTTTTATGTACAATTACTAATAATTAGCCTTGTTTCTAGTGTTAATGAGAAAGTTTAACTAAAAGTCAAACTTTCAGTCCCGATTGGCCTAAACTAGGCATTATAATAGCCGATTAGGGCCTAAACAGTGAAAAAATGAGGTTTTCAAGAGTCATCAGCAGTAGCACATAGTTTTTCTGTATAATTATTACTATTCAAACTAGTTTCTAATCTTAATTGGAAAGTTTTACCAAAAATCAAACTTTCAGCATCGATTGGCCTAAACTACACCTTATAAGAGTCGAATAGTGACTAAACGGGAGGAAAATATGGTTTTCAAGGGCCGTAAATAGTATTACATAGTGCTATGTACAATTACTACTGAATAACCTTATTTCTAGTGTTAATTGAGAAGTTTGACTAAATTGAAACTTTCAGCTCCTATTGGCCTGATTTAGGCCTTATAAGAGCCTAATGGGTCCAATCAGAGAGAAAATACAGTTTTCAAAAGTCAGGAGTTGTATTATATAGTTTTTATGTATAATTATTACTAAATAAACTTATTTCTAGTCTTAATTGGAAAGTTTTACCAAAAGTTAAACTTTCAGCCCCGATTGGCCTGAACCCGGTCTTATAAGAGCCATATAGGGCCCAAACGGGGAGAAACCATGGTTTGCAGGATTCGGGAGTAGTTCACATAGTTTTTATGTATAAACTGTAACTAATTAATTTGTTTCTATTTTTATTTGTAAGTTTGACCAAAATTCAAACTTTCAGCCCCGATTAGCCAGATTTAGGCCTTATAAGAGCCAAATAGGGGCCAAACTAGAGGAAAACATTATTTTCAAGAGTAAGAGTGATATTACTTAGTTTTCATGTACAATTACTGCGAATTAACCTTTTTTCTAGTGTTAATTGGGAAGTTTGACCAAAAATTAAACTTTAAGCTCTTGATAACATAAACTAGGCCTTATAAGAGCCGAATAAGACCCAAACAGGTGAAAAAGTGATTTCCCATTAGGGCCCTATACTACTAATTAAAATTGATTTAAGTTTTAATTAGGAAGTTTGGCCAAAAGTCGAACATTAAGCCCTTATTGGCCTGAACTATGCCTTATTAGAGCTGAATAGGGCCAAAACAGGGAGAAAATGAGTTTTTTAAGAGCCGAGAGTAGTATTACAAAGTTTTTATAAATAACCACTATAAGTTAAATTTTTTTTATTCTTAATTTGTAAGTTTGATCAAAAGTGAAACTTTCAGCCCTGATTGGCCTTATAAGAATCGAAAAGGGACTAAACGGGAAGAAAACATGGTTTTCAAAGGCCGTTAATAATATTATATAGTTTTTATGTACAATTACTACTAACTAATTAACCTTGTTTTCAGTGTTAATTGGGAAGTTTGATCAAGATCAAACTTTTAGCCCCGATTGGTAAGTCTTATAAGAGCCAAATAGGGACCAAAAGGGAGGAAAATATAGTTTTCAAGGGCTGTGAATGGTATTACATAATTTATATGTACAATTACGACTAATTAACCTTATTTCTAGTGTTGTTGAGAAGTTTGACTCAAAGTCAAACTTTCAGCCCTATTTGGTCTGGACTAAACCTTATAATAATAAGAGCCGAATAAGGTACAAACGGGGAAAACAAGGTTACCAAGAGCAAGGAGAAGTAATACATAATTTACGTATAATTACTACTAAATAACTTGTTTCTCGGCTTAATTGGGAAGTTTTACCAAAAGTCAAACTTTCAGCCCCGATTGGTCTGAACTAGGCTTTATAAGAGCCGAATAGGGACCAAATGGGAGGAAACATGGTTTTCTAGGGCCATGAATGGTATTACATAGTTTCTATGTACAATTACTACTAATTAACTTTGTTTCTAGTGTTAATTGAAAAGTTTGATCAAGAGTTAAACTTTCAGCCCCGATTGGCCTGAGTAAGCCTTATAAGAGCCGACTAGGGCCCAAACGGGGAGAAAAAGAGATTTTCAAGAACCGAGAGTAGTATGACAAAGTTTTTATATATAATTACCACTAATTAAACTTGTTTTTAGTCTTAATTATAAAGTTTAGCTAAAAGTCAAACCTTCAGTCTTATTAGCCTGAATTAGGCCTTATTAGAACCGAATCGGACCAAAACGGGAGAAAATAAGGTTTTCAAGTGCTGAGAGTGGTATTACATAGTTTTTATGTACAATTAGTACTAATTAACCTTATTTCTTATGTTAATTAGAAAGTTTGACTAATAGTCAAACTTTCAGCCCTTATTAGTCTGAACTAGGCTTATAAGAGCCGAATAAAGCACAAACAGGGAGAAAACGAGGTTTTCAAGAGATGGGAGTAGAATAACAAAGTTTTTATGTATATTATTACTAATTAAACTTATTTCTAAGTTTGACCAAAAGTCAAACTTTCATCCCCGATTAGCCTGAACTAGGCCTTATAGAGCCGAATAGGGACCAACGGGAGAAAAACATGATTTTCAAGGGCCGTGAATAGTATTACATAGTTTCTATATACAATTACTACTAATTAACCTTGTTTATAGGTTTGATCAAAAGTCAAACTTTCAGCCTCGATTGGGGTGAACTAAGCCATATAATATCTGATTAGAGCCCAAAAGGGGAGAAAAGGAGGTTTTCAAGAGCTGAGAGTAGTAATACATATTTTTATGTATAATTACTACAAATTAAACTATTTTCTAGTCTTAATTGAGAAGTTTTACTAAAAATCAGGTTTTCAGCCCCAATTCGCCTGAAGTAGGCCTTATAAGAGCCAAATAGGGACCAAACGGGAGGAAAACATGATTTTCAAGGGCCGAGAATGGTATTACATAGTTCTATGTACAATTTCTATTGTTTAAGCTTTTTTCTAGTGTTAATTGGGAAGTTTGACCAGAACTGAAACTTTTAGCCCCTGTGGCCCGAAAGGGCCTTATAAAGCCTAATAGGGTCCGAAACGGGAGAAAATAAGTTTTCATGTGCTGAGAGTGGTATTACATAGTTTTTATATACAATTAGTATTAATTAACCTTATTTCTAGTGTTAATCGGAAAGTTTGACCAAAAGTCAAACTTTTAGCCCATATCATCTGAGCTAGGCCTTATGAGAGCCGAACAAAGCCCAAACAAGGAGAAAACGAGGTTTTCAAGTGCCGAGAGTAGAATGACATAGTTTTTATGTATAATTAATACTAATTAAACTTATTTCTATGTTTGACCAAAAGTAAAACTTTCATCTCCGATTGGCCTGAATTAGGCCTTATAAGAGCCAAATAGAGACCAAACGGGAGGAAAACATGGTTTTCAAGGCCCGTGAATAGTATTACATAGTTTCTATGTATAATTACTATTAATTAATCTTGTTTATGGTGTTAATTGTGAAGTTTGACCAAAAGTCAAACTTTGAACTCCAATTGACGTGAATTAGGCCTTATAATAGCCGATTAAGGCCTAAACGGGGAGAAAACGAGGTTTTCAAGAGCCGAGAGTAGTAATACATAGTTTTTATGATAATTATTATAAATTAATCTATTTTCTAGTCTTAATAGAGAAGTTTTACTAAAACTCAAGTTTTCAGCCCCGATTGGCCTGAAGTAGGCCTTATAAGAGCCGAATAGGGACCAAACGGGTGGAAAATATGATTTTCAGGGGCCGAGAATGATATTACGTAGTTATATGTACAATTTCTGTTGATTAACCTTTTTTCTTTTGTTAATTGGGAAGTTTTACCAGAACTGAAACTTTTAGCCCCTATTGGCCCGAAAAGTGCCTTATAAGAGCCTAATAGGGTCCAAACGGGGAGAAAATATAGTTTTCAAAAGATAGGAGTAGTAATATGTAGTTTTTATGTATAATTACTACTAATTAAACTAGTTTTTAGTATTAATTGAGAAGTTTTATCAAAAGTGAAACTTCCAGTCCCGATTGGTCTGAACAAGACCTTATAATGGCCGATTTAAGGCCCAAACGGAGAGAAATAAGGTTTCAAGAGCCGAGAGTAATAATACATAGTTTTCATGTATAATTACTACTAATTAAATTAGTTTCTAGTCTTAATTGAGAAGTTTTACCAAGAGTCAAACTTTTAGCCCCGATTAGCCTGAACTAGACCTTATATGAGCCGATTAGGGCCCAAACGGGAGAAAACATGGTTTTCAAGGGCTGAGAGTGGTATTGTATAGTTTCTATATATAATTATTACTAATTAACCTTGTTTCTAATATTAAATTGAAAAATTTGAACAAAAGTCAAACGGTCAGCCCTGATTAACCTGAACTAGTCCTTATAAGAGCCTAATAACGTCCAATCGGGGAGAAAATATAGTTTTCAGAAGCCGTAAGTAGTAATACATAGTTTTTATGTATAATTAGTACTAATTAAACTAGTTTCTAGTCTAAATTGAGAAGTTTGACTTAAATGTCAAACTTTCCGCTCCGATTGGCCTAACTGGGCCTCATAGAGCCGAATAGGGACCAATGGGAGGAAAACATGGTTTTCAAAGGCCCTGAATGGTGTTACATTATTTTATGTACAATTATTAATAATTAGCCTTGTTTCTAGTGTTAATGAGAAAGTTTGACCAAAAGTCAAACTTTTAGTCCCGATTGGCCTAAACTAGGCATATAAAGCCGAATAGGTCTCAAACAGGGTAAAATGTGGTTTTCAAGAGTCATTATTCAGTAGCACACAGTTTTTCTGTATAATTAATACGATATTAAACTAGTCTTCTAATCTTAATTGGAAAGTTTTACCAAAATCAAACTTTCAGCCTCGATTGGCCTAAACTACACCTTATAAGAGTCGAATAGTGACTAAACGGGAGGAAATATATGGTTTTCAAGGGCCGTAAAAGGTATTACATAGTGCTATGTACATTACTACTGAATAACCTTATTTCTAGTGTTAATTGAGAAGTTTGACTAAAATTGAAACTTTCAGCTCTTATTGGCCTGATTTAGGCCTTATAAGAGCCTAATGGGTCCAATCAGAAAGAAAATACAGTTTTCAAAAGTCAGGAGTTGTATTATATAGTTTTTATGTATAATTATTACTAAATAAACTTATTTCTAGTCTTAATTGGAAAGTTTGACCAAAAGTCAAACTTTCAGCCCTTATTGGCCTGAACTAGGCCTTATAGATCCGAATATGGCCCAAAACCGGGAGAAAATATGATTTTCAAGAGCTTATAGTGGTATTACATAGTTTCTATATATAATTACTACTAATTTATTTTATTTCTACCGTTAATTGGGATTACTGACATAAAGTCAAACTTGCATCTCCGATTGGCCTGGGCCGCCATATAAGAGCCGAACAAGGCCAAAACAGGAAGAAATAAGGTTTTCAAGAGTCGGATGTAGTATTACATAGTTTTTATGTGTAATTACTACTGATTAAATTTATTTCTAGTCTTAATTGGGAAGTTTTACCAAAAGTTAAACTTTCAGCCCCGATTGGCCTGAACCAGGTCTTATAAGAGCCATATAGGGCCCAAACGGGGAGAAACCATGGTTTGCAGGATTCGGGAGTAGTTCACATAGTTTCTATGCATAAACGGTAACTAATTATTTTGTTTCTATTTAGTATTTGTAAGTTTGACCAAAATTCAAACTTTCAGCCCCGATTAGGCAGAACTAGGCCTTATAAGAGCCAAATAGGGGCCAAACTAGAGGAAAATATTATTTTCAAGAGCTAAGAGTGATATTACTTAGTTTTCATGTACAATTACTGCGAATTAACCTTATTTCTAGTGTTAATTGGGAAGTTTGATCAAAAATTAAACTTTAAGCTCTTGATAACATAAACTAGGCCTTATAAGAGCCGAATAGGACCCAAACAGGTGAAAAAGCGATTTCCCATTAGGGCCCTATACTACTAATTAAATCTGATTTAAGTTTTAATTAGGAAGTTTGGCCAAAAGTCGAACATTAAGCCCTTATTGGCCTGAACTAGGCCTTATTAGAGCTGAATAGGGCCAAAACAGGGAGAAAACAAGTTTTTTAAGAGCCGAGAGTAGTATTACAAAGTTTTTATAAATAACCACTATAAGTTAAACTTTTTTTTATTCTTAATTTGTAAGTTTGATCAAAAGTGAAACTTTCAGCCCTGATTGGCCTTATAAGAATCGAAAGGGACTAAACGGGAAGAAACATAGTTTTCAAAGGCCGTTAATAATATTATATAGTTTTTATGGACAATTACTACTAACTGATTAACCTTATTTTCAGTGTTAATTGGGAAGTTTGATCAAGATCAAACTTTCAGCCCCAATTGGTAGGTCTTATAAGAGCCAAATAGGGACCAAAAGGGAGGAAAATATAGTCTTCAAGGGCTGTGAATGGTATTACATAATTTATATGTACAATTACGACTAATTAACCTTATTCTAGTGCTGTTGAGAAGTTTGACTCAAAGTCAAACTTTCAGCCCTATTTGGTCTGGACTAAACCTTATAATAATAAGAGCCAAATAAGGTACAAACGGGGAAAACAAGGTTACCAAGAGCAAGGAGAAGTAATACATAATTTTACGTATAATTACTACTAAATAAACTTGTTTCTCGTCTTAATTTGGAAGTTTTACCAAAAGTCAAACTTTCAGCCCCGATTGGTCTGAACTAGGCTTTATAAGAGCCGAATAGGGACCAAACGGGAGGAAAACATGATTTTCTAGGGCCATGAATGGTATTATATAGTTTCTATATACAATTACTACTAATTAACTTTGTTTCTAGTGTTAATTGAAAAGTTTGACCAAGAGTTAAACTTTCAGCCCCGATTGGCCTGAGTAAGCCTTATAAGAGCCGATTAGGGCCCAAACGGGGAGAAAAGGAGATTTTTAAGAACCGAGAGTAGTATGACAAAGTTTTTATATATAATTACCACTAATTAAACTTGTTTTTAGTCTTAATTATAAAGTTTAGCTAAAAGTCAAACCTTCAGTCTTATTAGCCTGAATTAGGCCTTATTAGAGCCGAATCGTACCAAAACGGGGAAAATAAGGTTTTCAAGTACTGAGAGTGGTATTACATAGTTTTTATGTACAATTAGTACTAATTAACCTTATTTCTTGTGTTAATTAGAAAGTTTGACTAATAATCAAACTTTCAGCCCTTATTAGTCTAAACTAGGCTTATAAGAGCCGAATAAAGCACAAACAGGGAGAAAACGAGGTTTTCAAGAGAAGGGAGTAGAATAACAAAGTTTTATGTATAATTATTACTAATTAAACTTATTTCTAAGTTTGACCAAAAGTCAAACTTTCATCCCCGATTAGCCTGAACTAGGCCTTATAGAGCCGACTAGGGACCAAACGAGAGAAAAACATGGTTTTCAAGGGCCGTGAATAGTATTACATAGTTTCTATATACAATTACTACTAATTAACATTATTTATAGGTTTGACCAAAAGTCAAACTTTCAGCCCCGATTGGCGTGAACTAAGCTATATAATATCTGCTTAGAGCCCAAAAGGGTAGAAAAGGAGGTTTTCAAGAGCAAAGAGTAGTAATACATAATTTTTATGTATAATTACTACAAATTAAACTATTTTCTAGTCTTAATTGAGAAGTTTTACTAAAAGTCAAGTTTTCAGCCCCAATTTTCCTGAAGTAGGCCTTATAAGAGCCAAATAGGGACCAAACGGGAGGAAAACATGATTTTCAAGGGCCGAGAATGGTATTACATAGTTCTATGTACAATTTCTATTGATTAAGCTTTTTTCTAGCGTTAATTGGGAAGTTTGAACAGAACTGAAACTTTTAGCCCCTATTGGCCCGAAAAGGGCCTTATAAGAGCCTAATAGGGTCCGAAATGGGAGAAAATAAGGTTTTCATGTGCTGAGAGTGGTATTACATAGTTTTTAAATACAATTAGTACTAATTAACCTTATTTCTAGTGTTAATTAGAAAGTTTGACCAAAAGTCAAACTTTTAGCCCATATCATCTGAACTAGGCCTTATAAGAGCCGAACAAAGCCCAAACAAGGAGAAAACGAGGTTTTCAAGAGCCGAGAGTAGAATGACATAGTTTTTATGTATAATTAATACTAATTAAACTTATTTCTATGTTTGACCAAAAGTAAAACTTTCATCTCCGATTGGCCTGAACTAGGCCTTATAAGAGCCAAATAGAGACCAAACAGGAGAAAACATGGTTTTCAAGGGCCGTGAATAGTATTACATAGTTTCTATGTATAATTACTATTAATTAATCTTGTTTATGGTGTTAATTGGGAAGTTTGACCAAAAGTCAAACTTTGAGCTCCGATTGACGTGAAGTAGGCCTTATAATAGCCGATTAAAGCCTAAACGGGGAGAAAACGAGGTTTTCAAGAGCCGAGAGTAGTAATACATAGTTTTTATGATAATTACTATAAATTAATCTATTTTCTAGTCTTAATAGAGAAGTTTTACTAAAACTCAAGTTTTCAGCCCCGATTGGCCTGAAGTAGGCCTTATAAGAGCCGAATAGGGACCAAACGGGTGGAAAACATGATTTTCAGGGGCCGAGAATGGTATTACGTAGTTCTATGTACAATTTCTGTTGATTAACCTTTTTTCTTGTGTTAATTGGGAAGTTTTACCAGAACTGAAACTTAAATTTAGCCCCTATTGGCCCGAAAAGGGCCTTATAAGAGCCTAATAGGGTCCAAATGGGGAGAAAATACAGTTTTCAAAAGACAGGAGTAGTAATATATAGTTTTTATGTATAATTTCTACTAATTATATTAGTTTTTAGTCTTAATTGAGAAGTTTTATCAAAAGTGAAACTTTCAGCCCCGATTGGTCTGAACAAGACGTTATAATGGCCGATTAAGGCCCAAACGGAGAGAAAATGAGGTTTCAAGAGCCGAGAGTAATAATACATAGTTTTCATGTATAATTACTACTAATTAAACTTGTTTCTAGTCTTAATTGAGAAGTTTTACCAAGAGTTAAACTTTCAGCCCCGATTAGCCTGAACCAGACCTTATATAGCCGAATAGGGCCCAAACGGGAGAAAACATGGTTTTTAAGGGCTGAGAGTGGTATTGTATAGTTTCTATATATAATGTTTACTAATTAACCTTATTTCTAATATTAAATTGGAAATTTGAACAAAAGTCAAACTATCAGCCCTGATTAACCTGAACTAGTCCTTATAGAGCCTAATAACGTCCAATCGAGGAGAAAATATAGTTTTCAGAAGCCATAAGTAGTAATACATAGTTTTTATGTATAATTAGTACTAATTAAACTAGTTTCTAGTCTAAATTGAGAAGTTTGACTTAAATGTCAAACTTTCCGCCCCGATTGGCCTAACTGGGCCTCATAAGAGCTGAATAGGGACCAAACGGGAGGAAAACATGGTTTTCAAAGGCCCTGAATGGTGTTACATTTTTTTATGTACAATTATTAATAATTAGCCTTGTTTCTAGTGTTAATGAGAAAGTTTGACCAAAAGTCAAACTTTTAGTCCCGATTGGCCTAAACTAGGCATTATAAAAGCCGAATAGGGGCCAGACAGGGTAAAATGAGGTTTTCAAGAGTCATTAGCAGTAGCACACAGTTTTTCTATATATTTAATACGATTTAAACTAGTTTCTAATCTTAATTGGAAAGTTTTACCAAAAATCAAACTTTCAGCCTCGATTGGCCTAAACTACACCTTATAAGAGTCGAATAGTGACTAAACGGGAGGAAAATATGGTTTTCAAGGGCCGTAAAAGGTATTACATAGTGCTATGTACAATTACTACTGGATAACCTTATTTCTAGTGTTAATTAAGAAGTTTGACTAAAATTGAAACTTTCAGCTCCGATTGGCCTGAATTAGGCCTTATTAGAGCCTAATGGGTCCAATCAGAGAGAAAATATAGTTTTCAAAAGTCAGGAGTTGTATTATATTGTTTTTATGTATAATTATTTCTAAATAAACTTATTTCTAGTATTAATTGGAAATTTTGACTAAAAGTCAAACTTTCAGCCCTTATAGGCCTGAACTAGGCCTTATAGAGCCGAATATGACACAAACCGGAAGAAAATATGATTTTCAAGAGCTTAGAGTGGTATTACATAGTTTCTATGTACAATTACTTCTAATTTATTTTAATTCTAGCGTTAATTGGGATTACTGATCTAAAGTCAAACTTGCATCTCAGATTGGCCTAGGCCGCTAAATAAGAGCCGAATGAGGTCCAAACAGGGAGAAATGAGGTTTTCAAGTGTCGAGTGTAGTATTACATAGTTTTTATGTGTAATTACTACTAATTAAACCTTTTTCTAGTCTTAATTGGGAAGTTTTATCAAAAGTTAAACTTTCAGCCCTGATTGGCCAGAACCAGGTCTTATGAGAGCCATATAGGGCCCAAACGGGGAGAAACCATGGTTTTCAAGATTCGGGAGTAGTTCACATAGTTTCTATGTATAAGCTATAACTAATTAATTTGTTTCTATTCTTAATTTGTAAGTTTGATCAAAAGTGAAATTGTTTTAAGTTTTACTATAACTATAACTATGGCGGTATCCCATTAGGGCCCTATACTACTAATTAAATTGTTTTAAGTTTTAATTAGGAAGTTTGATCAAAAGTCGAACATTAAGCCCTTATTGGCCTTAACTAGGCCTTATTAGAGCTGAATAGGGCCAAAACAGGGAGAAAACGAGGTTTTTAAGAGCCGAGAGTAGTATTACAAAGTTTTTGTATATAACTACTATAAGTTAAACTTTTTTTATTCTTAATTTGTAAGTTTGATCAAAAGTGAAACTTTCAGCCCTGATTGGCCTTATAAGAATCGAAAAGGGACTAAACGGGAAGAAAACATGGTTTTAAAGGGCCATGAATGGTATTACATAGTTTTTATGTATAATTACTATTAATTAATCTTGTTTTCAGTGTTAATTGGGAAATTTGATCAAGAGTTAAACTTTCAGGCCCGATTGGCCAGAACTAGGTCTTATAAGAGCTGAATCGGGACCAAAAGGGAGGAAAACATAGTTTTCAAGGGCTGTGAACGGTATTACATAGTTTATATGTACAATTACGACTAATTAACCTTTTTTCTAGTGTTATTGAGAAGTTTGACTAAAAGTCAAACTTTCAGCCCAGTTTGGTCTGGACTAGATCTTATAACATAAGAGCAGAATAAGATACAAACGGGAAAAACAAGGTTTCCAAGAGCAATGAGAAGTAATACATAATTTTATGTATAGTTACCACTAAATAAACTTGTTTCTCATCTTAATTGGGAAGTTTTACCAAAAGTCAAAATTTCAGCTCCGATTGGTTTCGAACTAAGCTTTATAAGAGCCGAATAGGGAACAACGGGAGGAAAACATGGTCTTCTAGGGCCATGAATGGTATTACATAGTTTCTATGTATAATTACTACTAATTAACTTTGTTTCTAGCGTTAATTGGAAAGTTTGACCAAGAGTCAAACTTTCAGTCCCGATTGGCCTGAATTAGGACTTATAAGAGCCGATAAGGGCCCAAACAGGAAGAAAATAAGGTTTTTAAGAGCCGAGAGTAGTATGACATAGTTTTTTTATATAATTACTACTAATTAAACTTGTTTTTGGTCTTAATTTTAAAGTTTGACAAAGTCAAACCTTCAGTTCTTATTAGCCTAAACTAGGCCTCATTAGAGACGAATAGGACCCAAACGGGAGAAAACAAGGTTTTCAAGTGCTTAGAGTGGTATTACATAGTTTTTATATACAAATAGTACTATTAACCTTATTTCTAGTGTTAATTGGAAAGTTTGACCAATAATCAAACTTTCAGCCCTTATTAGTCTGAATTAGGCCTTATAAGAGCCGAATAAAGCACAAACAGAGAGAAAATGAGGTTTTCAAGAGATGGGACTAGAATAACATAGTTTATATGTATAATTCTACTAATTAAACTTATTTCTAAGTTTGACCAAAAGTCAAACTTTCATCCCTGATTAGCTAAACTAGGCCTTATAGAGCCTAATAGGGACAAACGGGAGAAAAACATGGTTTTCATGGTCCGTGAATAGTATTACATAGTTCTATATATAATTACTACTAATTAACCTTGTTTATAGTGTTAATTGAGAAGTTTGACTAAAATTCAAACTTTCCCCGCCCCAATTGGCGTGAACTATTTCTAGTCTTAATTGAGAAGTTTTACTAAAAGTCAAGTTTTCAGCCCCGATTGGCCTGAAGTAGGCCTTATAAGAGCCGAATAAGGACAAAACGGGAGGAAAACATGATTTTCAAGGGCCGAGAATGTTATTACGTAGTTCTATATACAATTTCTATTGATTAAGCTCTTTTCTAGTGTTAATTGGGAAGTTTGACCAGAACTGAAACTTTTAGCCCCTATTGGCCCGAAAAGGGCCTTATAAGAGCCTAATAGGGTCCGAAACGGGAGAAAATATGGTTTTCATGTGCTGAGAGTGGTATTACATAGTTTCTATGTACAATTAGTACTAATAAACCTTATTTTTAGTGTTAATTGAAAAGTTTGACTAAAGTCAAACTTTCAGCCCATATCAGCCTGAACTAAGCCTTATAAGAGCCGAACAAAGCCCAAACAGGGAGAAAACGAGGTTTTCAAGAGCCGGGAGTAGAATGACATAGTTTTTATGTATAATTACTACTAATTAATTTATTTCTATGTTTGACCAAAAGTAAAACTTTCATCTCCGATTGGCCTGAACTAGGCCATATAAGTGCCAAATAGAGACCAAACGGGAGGAAAAAATGGTTTTCAAGGGCCGTGAATAGTATTACATAGTTTCTATGTATAATTAATACTAATTAATCTTGTTTATTGTGTTAATTGGGAAGTTTGATCAAAAGTCAAACTTTGAGCCCCGATTGGCGTGAACTAGGCCTTATAATAGTCTATTAAGGCCCAAACAGGGAGAAAACGAGGTTTTCAAGAGTCGAGAGTAGTAATACATAGTTTCTATGTATAATTACTACAAATTAAACTAGTTTCAAGTCTTAATTGAGAAGTTTTACTAAAAGTCAAGTTTTCAGCCACGATTGGCCTGAAGTAGGCCTTATAAGAGCCGAATAGGGACCAAACGGGAGGAAAACACGATTTTCAAGGGTCGAGAATGGTATTACGTAGTTCTATGTATAATTTATATTGATTAACTTTTTTTCTTGTGTTAATTGGGAAGTTTGACCAGAACTGAAACTTTTAGCCCCTATTTGCCCGAAAAGGGCCTCATAGGAGCCTAATAGGGTCCAAACGGGGAGAAATTACAGTTTTCAAAAGTCAGGAGTAGTAATATATAGTTTTTATGTATAATTACTACTAATTATACTAGTTTCTAGTCTTAATTAAGAAGTTTTATCAAAGTGAAACTTCCAGTCCCGATTGGTCTGAACAAGACCTTATAATGGCCGATTTAAGGCCCAAACGGAGAGAAAATAAGGTTTCAAGAGCCGAGAGTAATAATACATAGTTTTCATGTATAATTACTACTAATTAAATTAGTTTCTAGTCTTAATTGAGAAGTTTTACTAAGAGTCAAACTTTCAGCCCCGATTAGCCTGAACTAGACCTTATATGAGCCGATTAGGGCCCAAACGGGAGAAAACATGGTTTTCAAGGGCTGAGAGTGGTATTGTATAGTTTCTATATACAATTATTACTAATTAACCTTGTTTCTAATATTAAATTGGAAATTTTGAACAAAAGTCAAACTTTCAGCCCTGATTAACCTGAACTAGTCCTTACCAAACGGGAGGAAAACATGGTTTTCTAGGGCCCTGAATGGTATTACAGAGTTTCTATGTATAATTACTACTAATTAACTTTGTTTCTAGTTTTAATTAGAAAGTTTGACCAAGAGTCAAACTTTCAGCCCAGGTTGGCCATATTAGGCCTTATAAGAGCCGATTAGGGCCCAAACGGGGAGAAAATGAGGTTTTTTAAGAGCCGAGAGTAGTATGACATAGTTTTTATGTATAATTACTACTAATTAAACTTGTTTTTAGTCTTAATTATAAAGTTTGACCAAAAATCAAACCTTCAGTTCTTATTAGCTAGACTAGCCTCATTAGAGACGAATAGGACCCAAACGGGAGAAAACAAGGTTTTCAAG
Source organism: Agave tequilana (assembly GCA_038442645.1). Lineage (NCBI taxonomy): Eukaryota > Viridiplantae > Streptophyta > Magnoliopsida > Asparagales > Asparagaceae > Agave > Agave tequilana. Next base: position 59,044 of record JAVJIF010007110.1, on the reverse strand, counting down.
TGCTGAGAGTGGTATTACATAGTTTTTATGCACAAATAGTACTATTAACCTTATTTCTAGTGTTAATTGGAAAATTTGATCAATAGTTAAACTTTCAGCCCTTATTAGTCTGAACTAGGCCTTATAAGAGCCGAATAATGCACAAACAGGGAGAAAATGAGGTTTTCAAGAGATGGGAGTAGAATAACATAGTTTTTATGTATAATTACTACTAATTAAACTTATTTCTAAGTTTGACCAAAAGTCAAACTTTCATCCCATTAGCCTGAACTAGGCCTTATAGAGCCTAATAGGGACCAAACGGGAGAAAAACATGGTTTTCAAGGCCGTGAATAGTATTACATAGTTTCTATGTACAATTACTACTAATTAACCTTGTTTAAAGTTTTAATTGAGAAGTATGACCAAAAGTTAAACTTTCAGCCTCGATTGGCGTGAACTAAGCCTTATAATAGCTGATTAGAGCCCAAAGGGGAGAAAACGAGGTTTTCAAGAGCTGAGAGTAGTAATACATAATTTTTATGTATAATTACCATAAATTAAACTATTTCCAGTCTTAATTGAAAAGTTTTACTAAAAGTCAAGTTTTCAGCCCCGAGTGGCCTGAAGTAGGCTTTATAGGAGCCGAATATGGACCAAACGGGAGGAAAACATGATTTTCAAGGGCCGAGAATGGTATTACGTAGTTCTATGTACAATTTCTATTGATTAAGCTTTTTTCTAGTGTTAATTTGGAAGTTTGACCAGAACTGAAACTTTTAGCCCCTATTGGCCCGAAAAGGGCCTTATAAGAGCCTAATAGGGTCCGAAACGGGAGAAAATAAGGTTTTCATGTGCTGGAGTGGTATTACATAGTTTTTATGTACAATTAGTGCTAATTAACCTTATTTCTAGTGTTAATTGGAAAGTTTGACCAAAAGTCAAACTTTCAGCCCATATCAGCCTGAACTAGGCCTTATAAGAGCCGAACTAAGTCCAAACAGGGAGAAAATGAGGTTTTCAAGAGCCGGGAGTAGAATGACATAGTTTTTATGTATAATTAATACGAATTAAACTTATTTCTATGTTTGATCAAAAGTAAAACTTTCATCTCCGATTGGCCTTAATTAGGCCTTATATGAGCTAAATAGAGACCAAATGGGAGGAAAATATGGTTTTCAAAGGCCGTGAATAGTATTACATAGTTTCTATGTATAATTACTACTAATTAATCTTGTTTATGGTATTAATTGGGAAGTTTGACCAAAAGTCAAAATTTGAGCCCCGATTGGTATGAACTAGGCCTTATAATAGCCGATTAAGGCCCAAACAGGGAGAAAACGAGATTTTCAAGAGCCGAGAGTAGTAATACATAGTTTTTATGTATAATTACTACAAATTAAACTAGTTTCTATTCTTAATTGAGAAGTTTTACTAAAAGTCAAGTTTTCAGCCCCGATTGGCCTGAAGTAGGCCTTATAAGAGCTGAATAGGGACCAAACGGGAGGAAAACATGATTTTCAAGGGCCGAGAATGGTATTACGTAGTTCTATGTATAATTTCTATTGATTAAGCTTTTTTCTGATGTTAATTGGAAAGTTTGACCAGAACTGAAACTTTTAGCCCCGATTGGCCCGAAAAGGGCCTTATAAGAGTGCCTAATAGGGTACGAAAAGGGAGAAAATAAGGTTTTCATATGCTGAGAGTGGTATTACATAGTTTTTATGTACAATTAGTACTAATTAACCTTATTTATAGTATTAATTGGAAAGTTTGACCAAAAGTCAAACTTTCAGTCCATATCAGCCTAAACTAGGCCTTATAAGAGCCGAACAAAGCCCAAACAGGGAGAAAATGAGGTTTTCAAGAGACGAGAGTAGAATAACATAGTTTTTAGGTATAATTAATACTAATTAAACTTATTTCTATGTTTGACCAAAAGTAAAACTTTCATCTCCGATTGGCCTGAAGTAGGCCTTATAAGAGCCAAATAGAGACCAAACGGGAGGAAAACATGGTTTTCAAGGGCCGTGAATTACTTACATAATTTCTATGTATAATTACTATTAATTAATCTTGTTTATGGTGTTAATTGGGAAGTGACCAAAAGTCAAGCTTTGAGCTCCGATTGGCGTGAACTAGGCCTTATAATAGCCGATTAAGGCCCAAACGGGGAGAAAATGAGGTTTTCAAGAGCCGAGAGTAGTAATACATAGTTTTTATATATAATTACTACAAATTAAACTATTTTCTAGTCTTAATAGAGAAGTTTTACTAAAGTCAAGTTTTCAGCCCCGAGTGGCCTGAAGTAGGCCTTACAAGAGCCGAATAGGGACCAAACGGGTGGAAACATGATTTTCAGGGGCCGAGAATGGTATTACGTAGTTCTATTTACAATTTCTATTAATTTGTTTAATAACTCATATGTTTTGTCATCATCAAAAAGGGGGAGATTGTTGGCCCAAGGTTACAATCAACCCATGTTTAGTGTATTTTGATGATTACAAAACATATTAGTTATTGGTACTAATATAAATTGTTGTTTAAGTGTGTTTCAGGTTTATATATTAAAGAGATGGATTCTTCCCTAAAGGAAGGTACATTGGACTCAAGACAAGTCAAATTGGGCTCAAGGTGCAATATTGAAGATCAAGAGAAGATAGCTCAAGTTGAAGTCTTGAAGACCATTGTAGTTTGTAAGTGTAGTTTTGTAAAGATAGAATATGTGAAATTTGGCTCTAGGATTTGCACACACATTTGTTTTATATGTTTCTATGTTTTTCAAAATATTTATTTCTAGGTTTATGCCTTAGTTTATACATACATGTACCCAAAGCTTTACATCTTCAAAAACTTGTTTAAATACATGTATATAAACTATTTTCAGCATAAAACTTAGCTTCAGATTTTTAAAGATTTTATACAATTTTCTATCTTAAAATCTGCCCAGAAAAACTGTTTTCCAGGCAGACCGGTCGACCGGCCCAGTCGACCGGCTGCTGTGCCCGGACATGCACAGGTTGTGCATGTCTGTCGGTCGACCGGACATATATACCGGTCGACCGAAATTAGACGTTTGCTCTCTGTATCCTTCCGGTCGACTGGGTCGGTCGACCGGTAGAAGGAAACTGTGTTTCCTCTCTTGTGATCGGTCGACCGGCAGTCGACCGGAGCCACAACGGCTCTTTTGCCAGCAGAGCCCCGGTCGACCGGCAGTCGACCGGTAGGCCTGCAACACCTCCAACGGCTCTTTCCTCTTTGGGCTGTTCTGAAAATCTGTTTTATTTTCTGTTTTAACAGACTTTTTAGAGGGTTGTTGGGGTGCTTTTGCAGGTGATATTAGCTGGAAAAATCAGAGTTTTTAACCTATTCTCTCCCTATAAATAGTGGGAAATAGGCCTTAGTTTTCAACCAAGAAAAATACAAGTTTTCATAGTTTTTCAAGAGAAAGAGAAAAATAGTTTAAAGCTTTCATTTCCATTCTTTTAAGTTTGATTTTCAGTTGTTGTTTGATTCTTAATATCACTCTACAACTGAAGCTTTTCTCACAAACACTTCATTGAGCCAAAAATTTCATATTCTTTCTATAGGTGAAGTTGTAAAAGTGTGAGAGTGTTTGTAAAAGAGAAAGAGTGTTGTGGTCTAGTTGAGATCACCAATTTGTAATCCTTTGTTCTTGTGGAGACAAGTTCCTAAGGGAATTTCTTTGTAAGGTGAAGCTACGGGCTTGAGGTCTTTGGAGGCCTAACTTGTACGGGATCCTAAGGGGATAGTGGAAACCCTTCACGGAGGTGAAGGCGGGGACTAGAGCTACGGGCTCGAACCTCGAAACAAATCACTTTGTTTGCGATTGGCTTGGCGTTCTTCTTGCTTAATTTCTTGCTTTAAATTACTTCCAATCTATTGCTTGTGAACTAACTTTTATTTGTGTTATCCATACTTGTTTATTTTACTTGCTTTCAATATTTCTAGCTATATTACTTGAGTGCATTTCATCATCGCATTTCATACTTGGAATTGTTCGATCACACCTCAATACAACACGGTTGCATTGCGCACCTCTAACCCATTTAAGGGGAATTGGGAGGAAGGAGTTCAGAACCTCGCAAGGGGTATTCGGCTCTTAGTCGTGTTTTGAGAGATCGTTGCATCACTCACTTAAGTAAAATTTAAAAAGAGCATTAGATTAGCAATTACACCTATTCACCCCCCCTCTAGGTGTATTTCAATTGGTATCAGAGCTTGGACTCTAGGATTTGGCTTAACAACCTTAGAGAGATCCTTATATTGCTAATCACTTCATTCATTTCCACATAGTAAACATGGCCGATGGTATTAAGACACCCCCTAAGTTTGATGGACTTAACTTTCCCATATGGAAGGTTAAGATGACCGTTTTCTTGCAATCTCTAGGTAGTCGAGTTGCAAAGGCCGTGACTAAACAATTTAGTGTACCCCCCGGTGATGAATCTACTTGGTCCGAAATTGAGACCAAGGAGTTTGATGCCAATGCTAGGGCACATTATGCACTCCTACAAGCCCTCAATGATGATGACATAGCTAGAGTCATCCATTGCAAATCCGCCTATGAGATTTGGACCCATTTGCTAGTAACACATGAGGGGACATCACAAGTGAAGAGGGCCAAGATAGACCTTCTTCGGTCCCAATATGAAAATTTTAGCATGCAAGAGAATGAAACCATAGATGATATGGTTACTAAGTTTACAAAGATTACTAATGGTCTTGCTTCTCTAGGTGAAGAAATCAACAATGATCAAAGGGTGAGAAAGATTATCCGGGCTCTTCCTCCATCATGGGAAGTGAAAGCTACAACATTGAAGGAACTCAATGACAAAGATGAGATTGAGCTCATTGGACTCATTGGGAACTTGAAGACCCATGAGATGGAGAGAAAGGCAAGGGAGGACATGGCACCTACCAAAAAGAAGACCATTGCCTTCAAAAGTCATGCTACCTACTCCGACGAAGATGACGATGAAGAAGATGACGAGGAGCTCTCACTTCTAGTCAAAAATGTCCGGAGGATGTACAACAAGGCAAAGTACCAAGGAAGGAGGAGATGGCAAGGAGGCAAGGAAGAAAGGAAGATCATTTGCTTTAATTGCCAAAAGCCGGGACACATAGTAGCGGAGTGTCCGGAACAAGTGAAGCCATCTTCATCCAAGAAGCCATACAAGAAGAAGGCTATGAAAGCAACATGGGATGACGAAAGTGAATCCGAGGAGGAGATCGACACCGCCAATATGTGCTTCATGGCAAATGAGAGCACAAGCAAGGTAACCCCCTCAACTCCTTTTGATGAAGATTTATCCATGGATGAGCTAGGAGAAGCTTTTATGGAACTTTCTAGTAATTATGATTTCTTAAAGAAGAAATATTTAAAAATGAAAAAGGATAATGAATCTCTTAATATTCAAATTGTAAATCTTTCTAAAGAAAATAATGATTTACATTCTTCTTTAGTTTCCACTAAAAATGAATTTGAAAAATATAAGATTGCTTGTAAAGGAAAGACCCCATTTGTAGACTCTAATGAGATTGCCATGCTTAAGGAAAGATTAGACTCATTAGATGTTGTTTTGAAAAAGTGTAGTGAATTTGATAAGAAGAAGATGGAGAATATGTTTCCTAAGAAACAAGCTCCTAAGAGAAATATTCATCATGCTCATGCTCATGCTCATGTACATGCTACACAACCTATGCATCATGGTAAACCCCCAAAGCATGCTCACACTTCACATACACACCATGCATTCATGTATAGAAAAGTGTATTCATGTTCACATTGTGGACGGAAAGGACACTTAGCTAATTTTTGTTATGATAGACTAAGTGCATCACACCATAATGTTTGGGTTCGTAACACTAACTTTCAAGGACCCAAGAAAGTTTGGGTACCAAAGTCAACTATTGTTTTAAATGATGTAGGTACTTTCCAAAGCTCAAAGACGTAGAGGTTTATGGTATCTTGATAGCGGTTGCTCAAGGCACATGACTTGGGACATCAACAACTTTGCAACCCTATCAAGATATCATGAAGGTGGCACCGTCACCTTCGGAGATGACGCCAATTGTAAAATCATCGGTATTGGTAATGTAAAACTTGGCACCTCTCCTTTAGTTGAAAATGTAGTTTTAGTTGATGGCCTCAAGCATAATCTCTTGAGTGTTAGTCAACTTTGTGATAAAGGTTTTGATGTTGTTTTTGATAATGTTTCATGCAAAGTGATTGATAGAACTTCTAATGTTTGTGTATTTTCCGGGTTTCGTGAAAGCAATGTTTACATGATTGATATGTTAAATATGTCTTGTAATATTACTTGTTTAAAAGCCCTCGATGACGACTCTTGGTTGTGGCATAGGAGATTAGGCCACGTTTCATTTGACCATATTTCTAGGCTTAACTCTAAGGAAATGGTGAAGGGTATTCCTTCACTGAACTTTGAAAAGGACCGAGTTTGTGACGCATGTCAATTTGGGAAACAAACTAAGTCCTCATTCAAATCAATTAAGGATATCATGTCATCACGTCCATTAGAGCTAATCCACATGGATTTATTTGGCCCAACTCAAACCAAAAGTTTAAGTGGGAGTAGATTTGCTTATGTTTTAGTAGATGATTTTTCGCGTTTTACTTGGGTTTATTTTCTTGAACATAAAAGTCAAACCTTTTCACATTTTCAAGCCTTTAAGAAAAGAGTTGAAAAGGAAAATGGCTCCTCAATAATTAAAATAAGAAGTGATAGAGGAGGTGAGTTCATTAACCTTCCCTTTACCACCTTTTGTGAGGAACATGGAATAAACATGAACTTTCTTGTCCTAGAACTCCACAACAAAATGGAGTAGTTGAGCGGAAAAATCGTACTTTACAAGAGATGGCTAGGACAATGTTAAATGAATATGGTCTACCACATTATTTGTGGGCCGAGGCCGTTCATACTTCATGTTACATTGCAAATCGTGTTTTCCTATGTAAAAATACTACTAAGACTTCTTATGAGATGTATTTTTCTAGAAAACCTAATGTTTCTTATTTCAAAGTGTTTGGTTGCAAATGTTTTGTTTTAAATACAAATATTAATTTGGGAAAATTTGATGCTAGATCATATGAGGCTATTTTTGTAGGTTACTCAAATACTAGTAAGGCTTATAGAGTCTTCAATAGGTCAACTTTGACTATTGAGGAATCTATTCATGTTAAATTTGAGGAATCTAACAAGTTTGTTAAGAATTGTGTAGAAATTGATGCTTTAGATGAAGGCTTGGAGAAAGTGACCTTGGAGGATGCTTCTACCATGGGAGACAAGCCAAAGGATGGTGATGGAAGTGAAGCCAAAGTGGAAGAGGCTCAAGGAAATAACATCAAGCAAATGAAGAGGAGCCCTCTCAACCACTACCAAAGGATTGGAGATTCAATCCTCATCATCCCAAGGACCTCGTCATAGGTGAAGTATCAAAAGGGGTAACCACTCGCTCTAAGATTCAAGATTTTTGTGGTAATTTTGCTTTTATTTCACACATAGAACCTAAAAATGTCCTCGAGGCCGAGGCCGATTCATATTGGTTGCTTGCCATGCAAGAGGAGCTCAATCAATTTGAGCGCAACCAAGTTTGGCACCTTGTTCCTAGGCCCCAAGATAGACCTACTATTGGCACTAAATGGATCTTTAAGAACAAGTTGGATGAATCGGGTAATGTAGTTAGAAACAAGGCTAGGTTAGTTGCCCAAGGTTACACTCAAATCGAAGGGATCGATTTTGAAGAAACCTTTGCACCCGTAGCACGGCTCGAAGCCATACGGATGACCTTAGCATATGCCTCATTTAAAGATTTTAAGTTATTTCAAATGGATGTAAAGAGTGCCTTTCTTAATGGTTATATTGGTGAGGAGGTGTATGTTGAACAACCCCCCGGGTTTGTTGATCCTACACACCCTAATTATGTTTATAAATTAGATAAAGCACTTTATGGTTTAAAACAAGCCCCTAGGGCTTGGTATGAAAGATTGTCTTCATTTTTGATTTCAAATGATTTTAAGAAAGGAAAAGTTGATAAAACATTATTTACCAAACATATAGATCAAGATATCCTCATAGTTCAAATTTATGTTGATGACATTATTTTTGGATCTACTAATGTTTCACTTTGCAAGAATTTTGAATCATGCATGAAAAGGGAATTTGAGATGTCTATGATGGGGGAGCTCAACTTCTTCCTTGGACTTCAAATCAAGCAACGTAGTGATGGGACATTCATCAACCAAGCCAAGTACACCAAAGAACTCATCAAGAGGTTCGGGCTTGAAGGATCCAAAGTAGCAAAGACTCCCATGGCAACCACTACGAAACTTGACAAGGACGAACAAGGTAAGGAAGTAGACATCAAATTATTTCGTAGCATGATTGGTAGTTTACTCTATCTTACGGCTAGTAGGCCGGATATAATGTTTTCCGTATGTTTATGTGCACGTTTTCAATCATGTCCTAAGGAATCACACTTAATAGCGGTAAAACGCATAATTAGGTATCTTAAGGGCACAATTGATTTAGGTTTGTGGTATCCGAAAACTAACCAATTTACCATGACTAGTTATTCGGATGCCGACTATGCCGGTTGTAGGGTAGATAGGAAGAGCACAAGTGGCACTTGCCAATTCTTGGGCAATTGTCTTGTGTCTTGGTCTTCCAAAAAGCAAAATAGTGTAGCCCTTTCAACCGCCGAGGCGGAGTATGTAGCAGCCGGAGCTTGTTGTGCACAAGTACTTTGGATGAAACATACTCTTCTCGACTTTGATTTACATTTTGATCATGTTAAGATTTATTGTGATAATACTAGTGCTATTCACATGACCAAAAATGCTAATCAACATAGTAAAACCAAACATATAGACATTAGATATCACTTTCTTAGAGATCACTTTGAAAAAGGTGACATAGATATTGATTTTGTTTCTACCGATTTTCAACTTGCGGATATTTTCACGAAACCTTTGGATTATGCAAGATTTTCATTTATTTGTGGTGAATTGAATGTATGTAAAATTGATACTTAAAATATCTTGTTTGTTTTGTTTTGGTTTCTAATATGTAAAATTGATTTTTTTTTAACCCTTTTTGATGTATGACAAAAAGGGGGAGAAATATAAGTTTGGGAAAAATATGTGGAGGAAAAATATAAGTTTATTTTTTTTGGTGATGATATTTTTCAATGCCTTATGTATGTTTACATAGTGTTCATATTCATGTTAAATACATAGCATTGTTTAAGGGGGAGCTTTCCAAGCTCTTTCCTCTTTTATTTGTTTAATAACTCATATGTTTTGTCATCATCAAAAAGGGGGAGATTGTTGGCCCAAGGTTACAATCAACCCATGTTTAGTGTATTTTGATGATTACAAAACATATTAGTTATTGGTACTAATATAAATTGTTGTTTAAGTGTGTTTCAGGTTTATATATTAAAGAGATGGATTCTTCCCTAAAGGAAGGTACATTGGACTCAAGACAAGTCAAATTGGGCTCAAGGTGCAATATTGAAGATCAAGAGAAGATAGCTCAAGTTGAAGTCTTGAAGACCATTGTAGTTTGTAAGTGTAGTTTTGTAAAGATAGAATATGTGAAATTTGGCTTTAGGATTTGCACACACATTTGTTTTATATGTTTCTATGTTTTTCAAAATATTTATTTCTAGGTTTATGCCTTAGTTTATACATACATGTACCCAAAGCTTTACATCTTCAAAAACTTGTTTAAATACATGTATATAAACTATTTTCAGCATAAAACTTAGCTTCAGATTTTTAAAGATTTTATACAAATTTTCTATCTTAAAATCTGCCCAGAAAAACTGTTTTCCAGGCAGACCGGTCGACCGGCCCAGTCGACCGGCTGCTGTGCCCGGACATGCACAGGTTGTGCATGTCTGTCGGTCGACCGGACATATATACCGGTCGACCGAAATTAGACGTTTGCTCTCTGTATCCTTCCGGTCGACTGGGTCGGTCGACCGGTAGAAGGAAACTGTGTTTCCTCTCTTGTGATCGGTCGACCGGCAGTCGACCGGAGCCACAACGGCTCTTTTGCCAGCAGAGCCCCGGTCGACCGGCAGTCGACCGGTAGGCCTGCAACACCTCCAACGGCTCTTTCCTCTTTGGGCTGTTCTGAAAATCTGTTTTATTTTCTGTTTTAACAGACTTTTTAGAGGGTTGTTGGGGTGCTTTTGCAGGTGATATTAGCTGGAAAAATCAGAGTTTTTAACCTATTCTCTCCCTATAAATAGTGGGAAATAGGCCTTAGTTTTCAACCAAGAAAAATACAAGTTTTCATAGTTTTTCAAGAGAAAGAGAAAAATAGTTTAAAGCTTTCATTTCCATTCTTTTAAGTTTGATTTTCAGTTGTTGTTTGATTCTTAATATCACTCTACAACTGAAGCTTTTCTCACAAACACTTCATTGAGCCAAAAATTTCATATTCTTTCTATAGGTGAAGTTGTAAAAGTGTGAGAGTGTTTGTAAAAGAGAAAGAGTGTTGTGGTCTAGTTGAGATCACCAATTTGTAATCCTTTGTTCTTGTGGAGACAAGTTCCTAAGGGGAATTTCTTTGTAAGGTGAAGCTACGGGCTTGAGGTCTTTGGAGGCCTAACTTGTACGGGATCCTAAGGGGATAGTGGAAACCCTTCACGGAGGTGAAGGCGGGGACTAGAGCTACGGGCTCGAACCTCGAAACAAATCACTTTGTTTGCGATTGGCTTGGCGTTCTTCTTGCTTAATTTCTTGCTTTAAATTACTTCCAATCTATTGCTTGTGAACTAACTTTTATTTGTGTTATCCATACTTGTTTATTTTACTTGCTTTCAATATTTCTAGCTATATTACTTGAGTGCATTTCATCATCGCATTTCATACTTGGAATTGTTCGATCACACCTCAATACAACACGGTTGCATTGCGCACCTCTAACCCATTTAAGGGGAATTGGGAGGAAGGAGTTCAGAACCTCGCAAGGGGTATTCGGCTCTTAGTCGTGTTTTGAGAGATCGTTGCATCACTCACTTAAGTAAAATTTAAAAAGAGCATTAGATTAGCAATTACACCTATTCACCCCCCCTCTAGGTGTATTTCAATAACGTCCAATCGGGAGAAAATATAGTTTTCAAAAGCCGAAAGTAGTAATACATAGTTTTTATGTATAATTACTACTAATTAAACTAGTTTCTAGTCTTAATTGAGAAGTTTGACTTAAAAGTCAAACTTTCAGCCCCGATTGGCCTGAACTAGGCCTCATAAGAGCCGACCGAATATGGACCAAACGGGAGGAAAACTTGTTTTCAAAGGCCCTGAATGGTGTTACATTATTTTTATGTATAATTACTAATAATTAGTCTTGTTTCTAGTGTTAATGAGAAAGTTTGACCAAAAGTCAAACTTTCAATTCCGATTGGCTTAAACTAGGCATTATAATAACCGATTAACAGGGAGAAAATGAGGTTTTCAAGAGTCATTAGCAGTAGAACATAGTTTTTCTGCATAATTATTACTATTTAAACTAGTTTCTAATCTTAATTGGAAAGTTTTACCAAAAATCAAACTTTCAGCCTCGATTGGCTTAAACTACACCTTATAAGAGTCGAAAAATGACTAAACGGGAGGAAAATATGGTTTTCAAGGGCCGTAAAGGTATTACATAGTGCTATATACAATTACTACTGAATAACCTTATTTCTAGAATTAATTGAGAAGTTTGACTAAAATTGAAACTTTCAGCTCCTATTGGCCTGAATTAGGCCTTATAAGAGCCTAATGGGTCCAATCAGAGAGAAAATACAGTTTTCAAAAGTCAGAAGTTGTATTATATTATTTTTAGATATAATTATTACTAAATAAACTGGTTTCTAGTATTTATTGGAAAGTTTGACTAAAAGTCAGGAGTTGTATTATAGGCCTGAACTAGGACATATAGAGCTGAATATGACACAAACCGGAAGAAAACATGATTTTCAAGAGCTTAAAGTGGTATTACATAGTTTTTTATGTACAATTACTACTAATTTATTTTATTTCTAGCGTTAATTGGGATTACTGACCTAAAGTCAAACTTGCATCTCAGATTGGCCTAGGCCGCTAAATAAGAGCCGAGTGAGGTCCAAACAGGGAGAAATGAGGTTTTCAAGTGTCGGGAGTAGTATTACATAGTGTTTTTGTGTAATTACTACTAATTAAACCTTTTTCTAGTCTTAATTGGGAAGTTTTACCAAAAGTTAAATTTTCAGCCCCGATTGGCCTGAACCAGGTCTTATAAGAGCCATATAGGGCCCAAACGGGGAGAAACCATGGTTTTCAGGATTCGGTAGTAGTTCACATAGTTTCTATGTATAAACTATAATTAATTAATTTGTTTCTATTCTTAATTTGTAAGTTTGATCAAAAGTGAAATTGTTTTAAGTTTTACTATAACTATAACTAAGGCGGTTTCCCATTAGGGCCCTATACTACTAATTAAAATTGTTTTAATTTTAATTAGGAAGTTTGACCAAAAGTCGAACATTAAGCCCTTATTGGCCTGAACTAGGCGTTAGGGCCAAAACAGGGAGAAAATGAGGTTTTTAAGAGCCGAGAGTAGTATTACAAAGTTTTTATATATAACCACTATAAGTTAAACTTTTTTTTATTTTTAATTTGTAAGTTTGATCAAAAGTGAAACTTTCAGCCCTGATTGGCCTTATAAGTATCGAAAAGGGACTAAACGGGAAAAAACATGGTTTTAAAGGGCCGTGAATGGTATTACATAGTTTTTCCGTACAATTACTACTAAACCTTGTTTTCAGTGTTAATTGGAAAATTTGATCAAGAGTCAAACTTTCAGGCCCGATTGGCCAGAACTAGGTCTTATAAGAGCTGAATCAGGACCAAAAGGGAGGAAAATATAGGTTTCAAGGGCTGTGAATGGTATTACATAGTTTATATGTACAATTACGACTAATTAACCTTATTTCTAGTGTTATTGAGAAATTTGACTAAAAGTCAAAATTTCAGCCCAGTTTGGTCTGGACTAGACCTTATAACATAAGAGCGGAATAAGGTACGAACGGGAAAAATAAGGTTTCCAAGAGCAAGGAGAAGTAATACATAATTTTATGTATAGTTACCACTAATTAAACTTGTTTCTCATCTTAATTGGAAAGTTTTACCAAAAGTAAAACTTCAGCCCCGATTGGTCTAAACTAGGCTTTATAAGAGCCGAATAGGGACCAAACGGGAGGAAAACATGGTCTTCTAGGGCCATGAATGGTATTACATTGTTTCTATGTATAATTACTACTAATTAACTTTGTTTCTAGTGTTAGTTGGAAAGTTTGACCAAGAGTCAAACTTTCAGCCCCGATTGGCCTGAATTAGGCCTTATAAGAGCCGATTAGAGCCTAAACGGGGAGAAAATGAGGTTTTCAAGAGCCGAGAGTAGTATGACATAGTTTTTATGTAAAATTACTACTAATTAAACTTGTTGTTAGTCTTAATTATAAAGTTTGACCAAAGTTAAACCTTCAGTTCTTATTAGCCTAAACTAGCCTCATTAGAGACTAATAGGACCCAAACGGGAGAAAACAAAGTTTTCAAGTGCTAAGAGTGGTATTACATAGTTTTTATGTATAAATAGTGCTATTAATCTTATTTCTAGTGTTAATTATAAAGTTTGATCAATAGTCAAACTTTCAGGCATTATTAGTCTGAACTAGGCCTTATAAGAGCCGAATAAAGCACAAACAGGGAGAAAATGAGGTTTTCAAGAGATGAGAGTAGAATAACATAGTTTTTATGTATAATTACTACTAATTAAACTTATTTCTAAGTTTGACCAAAGTCAAACTTTCATCCCTGATTAGCCTAAACTAGGCCTTATAGAGCCTAATTAGGGACCACACGGGAGAAAAACATGGTTTTCAAGGGCCGTGAATAGTTTTACATAGTTTCTATGTACAATTACTACTAATTAACCTTGTTTATAGTTTTAATTGAGAAGTTTGACCAAAAGTCAAACTTTCAGCCCCGAATGACATGAACTAAGCCTTATAATAGCTGATTAGAGCCCAAAAGGGGAGAAAACGTGGTTTTCAAGAGCTGAGAGTATACATAATTTTTATGTATAATTACTATAAATTAAACTATTTCTAGTCTTAATTGAGAAGTTTTACTAAAAATCAAGTTTTCAGCCTCGTGTGGCCTGAAGTAGGCCTTATAAGAGCCGAATAGGGACCAAACGGGAGGAAAACATGATTTTCAAGGGCCGAGAATGGTATTACGTAGTTCTATATACAATTTCTATTGATTAAGCTTTTTTCTAGTGTTTATTGGGAAGTTTGACCAGAACTGAAACTTTTAGCCCCTACTGGCCCGAAAAGGGCCTTATAAGAGCCTAATAGGGTCCGAAACGGGAGAAAATAAGGTTTTCATGTGCTGAGAGTGGTGTTATATAGTTTTTATGTACAATTAGTACTAATTAACCTTATTTCTAGTGTTAATTGAAAAGTTTGACCAAAAGTCAAACTTTCAGGCCATATCTGCCTGAACTAGGCCTTATAAGAGCCGAACAAAGCCCAAACTGGGAGAAAACGAGGTTTTCAAGAGCCGGGAGTAGAATGACATAGTTTTTATGTATAATTAGTACTAATTAAACTTATTTCTATGTTTGACCAAAAGTAAAACTTTCATCTCCGATTGGCCTGAAGTAGGCCTTATAAGAGCCATTAGAGACCAAACGGGAGGAAAACATGGTTTTCAAGGGTCGTGAATAGTATTACATAGTTTCTAAGTATATTTACTACTAATTAATCCTTTTTATAGTGTTAATTGGGAAATATGACCAAAAGTCAAACATGGTTTTCTCCCCTTTTGTTCACGCCAATCGGTGCTGAAAGTTTGACTTTTGCTCAAACTTCTCAATTAACACTATAAACAAGGTTAATTAGTAGTAATTGTACATAGAAACTATGTAATACTATTCACGGCCCTTGAAAACAATGTTTTTAACCCTTTGGTCCCTATTTTCGGCTCTATAACGCCTAGTTCAGGCTAATCGGGGATGAAGGTTTGACTTTGGTCAAACTTAGAAATAAGTTTAATTAGTAATAATTATACATAAAAACTATATTATTCTACTCCCATCTCTTAAAAAACCTCATTTTCTCCCTGTTTGTGCTCTATTCGGCTCTTATAAGGCCTAGTTCAGACTAATAAGGGCTGCAAGTTTGACTATTGGTCAAACTTTCTAATTAACACTAGAAATAAGGTTAATTAGAACTAATTGTTCATAAAAATTATGTAATACCACTCTCAGTACTTGAAAACCTTATTTTCTCCCGTTTTAGTCCTATTCGGCTCTAATAAGGCCAAATTCAGGCTAATAAGACTGAAGGTTTGACTTTTGATTAAACTTTATAATTAAGACTAAAAATAAGTTTAATTAGTGGAAATTATATATAAAAACAATGTCATACTACTCTCGGTTCTTGAAAATCTCATTTTCTCCCTGTTTGGGCCCTAATCGGCTCTTATAAGGCATACTCAGGTCAATCGGGGCTGATAGTTTAACTCTTGGTCAAACTTTTCAATTAACACTAGAAACAAAGTTAATTAGTAGTAATTATACATAGAAACTATGTAATACCATTCATGGCCCTAGAAAACCATGTTTTCCTCCCGTTTGGTCCCTATTCGGCTCTTATAAAGCCTAGTTCACACCAATCGGGGTTGAAAGTTTGACTTTTGGTAAAACTTCCTAATCAAGACGAGAAACAAGTTTATTTAGTAGTAATTATACGTAAAATTATGTATTACTTCTCCTTGCTCTTGGAAATCTTGTTTTTCCCGTTTGTACCTTATTCGGCTCTTATGTTAAAAGGTCTAGTCCAGACCAAATAGGACTGAAAGTTTGACTTTGAATCAAACTTCTCAATAACACTAGAAATAAGGTTAATTAGTCGTAATTGTACATATAAACTATGTAATATCATTCACAGCCCTTGAAAACTATGTTTTCCTCCCTTTTGGTCCCTATTTGGTTCTTATAAGACCTACCAATCGGGGCTGAAAGTTTGACTCTTAATCAAACTTCCCAATTAACACTGAAAACAAGGTTAATTAGTTAGTTGTAATTGTACATAAAAACTATGTAATACCATTCACGGCCCTTGAAAATCATGTTTTCTTCCCGTTTAGTCCCTTTTTGATTATAAGGCCAATCAGGCCTGAAAGTTTCACTTTTGGTCAAACTTACAAATTAAGAATAAAAAAAGTTTAATTTATAGTGGTTATATATTAAAACTTTGTAATACTACTCTCGGCTCTTAAAAACCTCGTTTTCTCCCTATTTTGGCCCTATTCAACTCTAATAAGGCCTAGTTCAGGCCAATAAGGGCTTAATGTTCGACTTTTGGTCAAACTTCCTGACTAAAACTTAAAACAATTTTAATTAGTAGTATAGGGCCCTAATGGGAAACCGCCTTTTCACCCGTTTGGGTCCTATTCGGCTATTATAAGGCCTAGTTAGGCTATCAAGAGCTTAAACTTTAATTTTTGGTCAAACTTCCCAATTGACACTAGAAACAAGGTTAATTCGCAGTAATTGTACATGGAAACTATGTAATATCACTCTTAGCTCTTGAAAATCATGTTTTCCTCTAGTTTGGCCCCTATTTGGCTCTTATAAGGCCTAGTTCTGGCTAATCAGGGCTGAAAGTTTGAATTTTGGTCAAACTTACAAATTAAGAATAGAAACAAATTAATTAGTTACAGTTTATACATAGAAACTATGTGAACTACTCCCAAATCCTGAAAACCATGGTTTCTCCCCGTTTGGCCCCTATATGGCTCTTATATGACCTGGTTCAGGCCAATCAGGGCTGAAAGTTTAACTTTTGGTAAAACTTCCCAATTATGACTAGAAATAAGTTTAATTAGTAGTAATTACACATAAAAACTATGTAATACTACTCCGAATCTTGAAAACCTCATTTCTCCCTGTTTGGGCCTTGTTCGGCTCTTATATGGCGGCCCAGGCCAATCGGAGATGCAAGTTTGACTTTAGGTCAGTAATCCCAATTAACGCTAGAAATAAAATAAATTAGTAATAATTATACATAGAAACTATGTAATACCACTCTAAGCTCTTGAAAATCATATTTTCTTCCGGTTTGGGCTATATTCAGCCAGTTTTTATTAAAAGTCAAACTTCCGCCTGATTGGCCTGAGCTAGGCCTTATAAGAGTAGATTTGGGACAAAACGGAAGAAAATTATGGTTTTCAAGGGCTTTGAATGGTATTATATAGACTATATGTACAATTACTACTAATTAACCATGGGTTCTTGTGTTAATTGAGAAGTTTGATCAACAGTCAATCTTTCAGCCCCGATTGACCTGACTAGGCTTATATAAGAGCCGAATTAAGGCTGAAACGAGGAAAAAACAAGATTTTCAAGAGCCGGGAGTCATAATACATAGTTTTTATATATAATTACAACTAATTAACCATGTTTCTAGTGTTAATTGGGAAGTTTGAGCTAAAATCAAACTTTCAGCCCTGGTTAGCCTAAACTAAGCCTTATAAGAGCCGAATAGGGCTCAAACAGGCGAAAATGCAGTTTTCAAGAGCCCGGAGTAGTGTTACATAGTTTTTTATATAATTACTACTAAGTAAACTTGTTTTAAGGCTTAATTAGGAAGTTTGACCAAAAAGTCAAATCTTATAAGTGCATATTAGGGCCCAAACGGGAAGAAAATATGGTTTCAAGTGTTGAGAGTGGTATTACATAGTTTCTATGTAGAATTTATACAAATTAGTCTTGTTTCTAGTTTAAATTGGGAAGTTTGGCTAAAAGTAAAACTTTCATCTCTGGTTGGCCTGAACTAAGCTTTATATAACCAAATAGGGTCCAAACAGGGAGAGAATGCAATTTTCAAGAGCCGTGGGTGGAATTATATAGTGTTTATGTACAATTAATACTAATTAATCTTGTTTTTAGTCTTAATTGAGAAGTTTGACCAAAATTCAAACTTTTATACCCGACTGTCCTTAACTAAGCCTTATTAGAACCTATTAGAGACCATAAGGGGAGAAAATGAGGTTTTCTTGAGCAGGGAGTATTATTACATAGTTTTTATGTATAACTACTACTAATTAAATATTTTTTATTCTTAATTTGAAAGTTTGACCAAAAGTCAAACTTTCAGTCCTGATTGGCCTGAACTAGGTCATATCAGAGCCTAACAAGGCTCACACGGGAAGAAAACATGATTTTCAAGAGCAAGTGAGCGAAATTACATAGTTTTTACGTACATTTACTACAAATTCACATGGTTTTCAAGTCAAAAGTTTAGTTCTGATTAGTCTAAAATATGCCTTCTAAGAGCAGAATAGGGCATAAATAGGGAGAAACTAATGTTTTCAATAGTCGGGAGTAGAATTACACGGTTTTATGTATAGTTACTACAAATTGAACTTGTTTCTATTCTTAATTAGGAAGTTTGATCAAAAGTTAAACTTTCTAGAGAGTTGAATAGGACCCAAATGGGAGGAAAAAAAGGTTTTCAAGAGATGTGAGTGGTATTACATTGTTTCTATGGACAACTACTGCTAATTAACCTTGTTTCTAGTGTTAATTGAGAGTTTGACCAAAAGTTAAATTTTCAGCTAATTGGTCCGAACTAGGCCTTATAAGAGCCGAATAGGGCAACAGGGAGAAAATGCAGTTTTCAAGAGCATATAATTGCATTACATAGTTTTAATGTATAATTACTACTAAAAAACTTGTTTCTAGTCTTAGTTGAGAGGTTTGATCAAAACTCAAACTTTTTGACCCAATTGGCCTGAACAAGGCTTTATAAGGGCCGAATATGACTTAAACGAGAAGAAAACATAGTTTTAAAGAGCCAAGCGTAGTATTACATACTTTCTATGTTCAATTACTATAAATTAAACTTCTTTTTAGTCTTAATCTGAAAGTTTGACCAAAGGTCAAACTTTTTTAGCCTTGATTGGTCTGAGTTAGGCATTATAAAAGCCGAATAGGGCATAAAATTAGAGAAAACATGATTTTCAAGATACGGGAGTAGTATCGCATAGTTATTATGTAAAATTACTACTAATTAAACTTGTTTCTATTCTTAATTGGAAAGTTTGACCAAAAGTCAAACCTTCAGCCCCGATTGGCCTGAGCTGCGCATTATAAGACCTAAATAGGGCCTAAACCGGAGGAAACCATGGTCTTCAAGTGCTGAGAGTTGTATTACATAGTTCTGTGCATAATTACTGTTAATAAACCTTACATAGTTCTGAACTCGGCCTTATAAGAGCTGAATAAGGCCTAAACGGAGAGAAAATAAGGTTTTCAAGGGCCGAGAGTAGTATTACATAGTTTGTATGTATAACGACTATAAATTAAACTTGTTTCTATTCTTAATTTGTAATTTTAACCAAAAGTCAAACTTTCATCCCATTGGCCTGAATTAGGCCTTATAAGAGCCGAAAAGGACCAAACGAGAAAAAAACATGGTTTTCAAGGGTCGTGAATAGTATTACATAGTTTCTATGTACAATTACTACTAATTCACTTTTTCTCTAGTGTTAATTGTGAATTTTGACAAAAAATCAAACTTTAAGCCCCGATTGGCCTGAATTAGGCCTTATAAGAGCCAGATAGGGACCAAACAGGAAGAAAATACAGTTTTCAAGAGCCGAGGGTATTACATAGTTTTTATGTATAATTACTACGAATTAAACTTGTTTCTAATCTTAAATAGAAAATTCTACTAAAACTCAAACTTTCAGCCTTGATTGGCCTAAAGTAGTCCTTATAAGAGCCGAATAGGGACCAAATGGGAGGAAACATGGTTTTCAAGGGCCGTGAAAGGTATTACATAGTTTCTATATTTAATTGTTACTAATTAACTTTGTTTCTAGTTTTAATTGAAAAGTTTGACCAACTGTCAAACTTTCAGCTCCGATTGGCCTCAACTAGACCTTATATGAGTGAAAGATACTAGACCTTATATGAGTGAAAGAAATAGAATCCAAACAGGAAGAAAATGCAGTTTTCAAGAGATGAGTGTAGTATTACTTTGTTTTTATATATAATTATTATTAATTAAACTTATTCCAACTCTTAATTGAGAAGTTTGTCTAAAAGTCAAACCTTTAGCCCGATTAGCCAGAACTAAGCCTTATAAGAGCTGAATAAGGCCCAACGGGGAGAAAATGAGGTTTTCAAGATCCGAGAATAGTAATACATAGTTTTTATGTATAATTACTACTAATTAAACTTATTTCTAGTTTTAATTGGAAAGTTCTACCAAAATTCAAACTTTCAACCTCGATTAGCCTGAACTAGGCCTTATGTAAGAGCTGAATAGGGACCAAACGGGAGGAAAATATGATTTTCAAGGGCCGTGAATGGTAATATATAATTTCTTTGTACAATTACTACTAATTAACCTTGTTTCCAGTATTAATTGGAAAGTTTAACTAAGAGTCAAACTTTCAGCCTTGATTGGCCTGAACTAGGCCTTATAAGAGTTGCATATGGTCCAAACAAGGAGAAAATGTAGTTTTCAAGAATTGAGAGTAGTATTACATAGTTTTTATGTATAATTACTACTGATTAAACTTTTTTCTAGTCTTAATTAGGAATCACCAAAAGTTAAACCTTAAACCCATATTGCTTAAACTGGCCTTATAAGAGCCGAATAGGGCCAAACGGTAGAAAAACATGATTTTCAAGAGTTGAGAGTGGTATTACATAGTTTTTATGTGCAATTATTACTAATTAACATTTTTTATGTTAATTAGAAAGTCAGCGTGATTGGCCTGAACTAGGCCGACAATAGTCGATTAGGGCCCCAAACGGGGAGAAAATGAGGTTTTCAAGGCTCGGGAGTAGTATAATATAGTTTTTATATATATTACTACTAATTAAACTTTTTTCTAATTTTAATTGGGATGTTTGACCAAAAGTCATGCTTTCAACACTGATTGGCTGGAACTAAGTCTTATAAGAGCCGAATAGAGCCCAAACAGAGAGAAAACATGATTTTCAAGAGCCAGTAGTAGTATCACATAGTTTCTATGTATAACTACTACTTAATAATTTGGAAGTTTGAGCAAAGGTCAAACTTCAGTACCGATTGGTTAAATTAGGCCTTATAAGAGCCGAATAGGGCCCAAACGGAGGAAAACATGATTTTCAAGAGATGACAGTGGCATTACATAATATCTATGTATAATTACTACTATTTAATCTTTTTCTAGTATTAATTGGAAAGTTTGACCGACAGTCAAATTTTCAACCCCGATTCGCCTGAACTAGGCCGTATAATACCGAATAGGATACAAACGGGAGGAAAACAAAGTTTTCGAGGGCCTTAAATGGTTAAATTAGGCCTTATAAGAGCCGAATATGGCCAAATAGGGAGAAAATGCTATTTTCAAGATCCGGGAGTAGTATTACATAGTTTTTATGTATAATTACTTCAAATTAAACTTGTTTTCGGTGTTAATTGGGAAGTTTGATCAAAAATCAAATTTTCTCCCCGATGGCCTGAACTACACCTTGTAAGAGCCGATTATGGCCTAAACGAGGAGAAATAGTGGTTTAAAGAGCCCGGAGTAATATTAAAAAGTTTCTATGTGTAATTACTTTTAATTAAACTTGTTTCTAGTTTTAATATGAAAGTTTGACCAAAAGTCAAACTTTTAGCTCTGATTAGCCTAATCCTTGGCATTTTAAGAGCCGAATTGGGCCCAAATAGTGAGAAAATAAGGTTTTCAAAAGTCGGGAGTAGTATCACATAGTTTTATGTATAATTACCATTAATTAAACTTGTTCTATTCTTAATTTGGAAGTTTGACTAAAAGTTAAACTTTCAGCCCCGATTGGCTTGAATTAGGCCTTGTAAGAGCCGAATAGGGCCCAAATGGGAGGAAAACATGGCTTTTAAGAGCCATGAGTGGTATTATATATTCTATAAGCAATTACTATTAGTTAACTTTATTTCTAGTATTAATTGGGAATTTGACCAAAAGTCAAACTTTCAGCCTCGATAGGTCTGAACTAGGCCTTATTAAGAGCTGAATAGGGCCCAAAAAAGGAGAAATGAGGTTTTTAAGAGACGAGAGTAGTATTACATAGTTTTTATATTTAATTACAATAAATTAAACTTATTTCTATTCTTAATTTGAAAGGTTGACTAAAATTTAAACTTTCAGCCCAGATTGGCCTGAACTAGGCCTTATAAGAGCCGAAGAGGGACCAGACGGGAGAAAATCGTGATTTTCAAGGGCCGTGAATGGTATTACATAGTTTCCATGTACAATTACTACTGATTAATCTTCATTCTGCTGTTAATTGGGAAGTTTGACCAAATTCAAACTTCCAGCCCCGATTGACCTGAACTAGGCCTTATAAAAGCCAAATATGGTCCAAATGGGGTAGAAAATGCAGTTTTCAAGAGCTGAGAGGAGTAAAACATATTTTTCAGAACTAGGCCTTAAGTTTTCGATTCTTATAAGGCCAATCAGGGCTGAAAGTTGCACTTTTGATCAAATTTCCAAATTAATAATAGAAAAAAGTTTAATTTATAGTGGCTATATATAAAAACTTTGTAATACTGCTCTCGACTCTTAAATACCTCATTTTCTCCCTTTTTGGCCCTATTCAGCTATTATAAGGCCAGTTCAGGTCAATAAGGGCTTAATGTTCGAATTTTGGTCAAACTTCCTAATTAAAACTTAAAACAATTTTAATTAGTATTATTGGGCCCAAATGGGAAACCGGCTTTTCACCCGTTTGGGTCCTATTCGGCTCTTATAAGGCCTAGTTTAGGCTATCAAGGGATTAAAGTTTAATTTTTGGTCAAAGTTCCCAATTAACACTAGAAATAAGGTTAATTCGTAGTAATTGTATATGGAAACTATATAATATCACTCTTAGTTCTTGAAAATCATGTTTTCCTCTTGTTTGGGCCTTATTTGGCTCTTATAAGGCCTAGTTCTAGCTAATCAGGGCTGAAAGTTTGACTTTTAGTCAAACTTGCAAATTAATTAGTTATAGTTTATACGTAGAAACTATATAAACTACTCCCGAATCCTGAAAACCATGGTTTCTCCCCGTTTGCGCCCTATACGGCTCTTATAAGACCTGGTTCAGGCCAATCGTGAAAGTTTAACTTTTGGTAAAACTTCCCAATTAAGTCTAGAAACAAGTTTAATTAGTAGTAATTAAACATAAAAACTATGTAATACTACTCCTGACTCTTGAAAACCTCATTTCTCCCTGTTTTGACCTTGTTCGGCTCTTATATGGCGGCCTAGGCCAATCGGAGATGCAACTTTGACTTTAGGTCAGTATCCCAATTAACGCTATAAATAAAATAAATTAGTAGTAATTATATATAGAAACTATGTAATACCATTCTAAGCTCTTGAAAATCACGTTTTCTTCCGATTTGGGCCATATTCGGCTCTATAAGGCCTAGTTCAGGCAATAAGGGCTGAAAGCTTGACTTTTGGTCAAACTTTTCAATTAAGACTAAAAATAAGTTTATTTAGTAATAATAATACATAAAAATTATATAATACGTCTCCTGACTTTTGATAACTGTATTTTCTCTCCGATTGGACCCATTAGGCTCTTATAAGGCCTAATTCAGGCCAATAGGAGCTGAAAGTTTCAATTTTAGTCAAACTTCTCAATTAACACTAGAAATAAGGTTAATCAGTAGTAATTGTACATAACAATATGTAATACCTTTTACGGCCCTTGAAAACCATATTTTCCTCCCGTTTAGTCACTATTCGGCTCTTATAAGGTGTAATTTAGGCCATTCGAGGCTGAAAGTTGATTTTTGGTAAAATTTTCAATTAAAACTAGAAACTAGTTTAATTAGTAATAATTATATAATAAAATATGTGCTACTGCTAATGACTCTTGAAAACCTCGTTTTCTCCCTGTTTAGGCCCTAATCTGCTATTATAATGCCTAGTAAATCGGGACTGAAAGTTTGACCTTTGATCAAACTTTCTCATTAATACTAGAAACAAGGTTAATTTAGTAGTAATTGTACATAAAAACTATGTAACACATTCACGGCCATTGAAAACCATGTTTCCTCCTATTTGGTCCCTATTCGGCTCTTATGAGGCCCAGTTCAGGCCAATCGGGGCTGAAAGTTTGACTTTTAGTCAAACTTCTCAATTTTGAGTAGAAACTAGTTTAATTAGTTGTAATTATACATAAAAACTATGTATTATTACTTTCGGCTTTTAAAAACTGTATTTTCTCCCCTGGTGGACCTTATTAGGCATTTATAAGGACTAGTTCGGGCTAGTAAGGGCTAAAAGTTTGACTTTTGGTTAAACTTTCTAATTTAATATTAGAATCAAGGTGAATTAGTAATAATTGTATATAAAAACTATACAATACCACTCTCAGCCCTTGAAAACCATGTTTTCTCATGTTTGGGCCCTATTCGGCTCATATAAGGTCTAGTTCAGGCTAATCGGGGATGGAAGTTTGACTCTAAGTAAAACTTCTCAATTAAGACTAGAAACTAGTTTAATTAGTAGTAATTATACATAAATATTATGTATTATTACTCTCGGCCTTGAAACCTCGTTTTCTCCCCGTTTGGGCCTTAATCGGCCATTATAAGGTCTTGTTCAGGCCAATCGGGGATGAAAGTTTTACTTTTAGTAAAACTTCTCAATTAAGACTAGAAACTAGTATAATTAGTAGTAATTATACATATAAACTATGTATTACTACTTTTGACATTTGAAACTGTGTTTTCTCCACGTTTGGACCCTATTAGGCTCCTATACGGCCCTTTTCAGGCCAATAGGGCCTAAAAGTTTCAGTTCTGGTCAAACTTCCCAATTAACACTTGAAAAGAGGTTAATTAATAGAAATTGTACATAGAACTATGTAATACCATTCTCGGCCCTTGAGAATCATATTTTCCTCCTGTTTCGTCCCTATTCGGCTCTTATAAGGCCTACTTTTAGGCTAATCGGGGCTGAAAACTTGACTTTTAATAAAACTTCTCAATTAAGACTAGAAAGTAGTTTAATTAGTAGTAATTATACATAAAAACTATGTATTACTACACTCGGCTCTTGAAAACCTCATTTTCTCCCCGTTTGGGCCCTAATCGGCTATTATAAGGCCTAGTTAATGCCAATCGGAGCTCAAAGTTTGACTTTTGGTCAAACTTCCAATTAACACTATAAACAAGATTAATTAGTTCTAATTGTACATACAAACTATGTAATACTATTCACGGCCCTTGAAAACCATGTTTTCCTCCCGCTTGGTCTCTATTTGGCTCTTATAAGGCATAGTTCAGGCCAATCGGAGATGAAAGTCTGACTTTTGGTCAAACATAAAAATAAGTTTAATTAGTAGTAATTATACATAAAAACTATGTCATTCCACTCCCGGCCCTCGAAAACCTCGTTTTCTCCCTGTTTGGGCTTTGTTCGGCTCTTATAAGGCATAATTCAGGCTGATAGGGGCTGAAAGTTTGACTTTTGGTTAAACTTCCAATAAACACAAGAAATAAGGTTAATTAGTACTAATTGTACATAAAAACTATGTAATACCACTCTCAGCACTTGAAAACCTTATTTCCTCCCGTTTTGGTCCTATTCGTCTCTAATAAGGCCTAGTTCAGGCTAAAATTTAACTTTTGGTCAAACTTCTAAATTAAGATGAGAAACAACTTTAATTTATAGTAATTGAACATAGAAATTATGTAATACTACTATCAGCTCTTTAAAACCACATTTTCCCCTCGTTTGGGCTATATTCGGCTCTTCTTTGGCCCTGTTCAGGCCAATCGGGGCTGAAAATTTGACTTTTGATCAAATTTTGCAATTATGAGTAGAACTAGTTTAATTAGTAGTAATTATATATAAACATTATGTAATACAACTCACGACTCTTGAAAACCGCATTTTCTACCGTTTAGGCCCTATTTGGCTCTTATAGGGCCTTTTTCAAGCCAATTAGGGCTGAAAGTTTGACTTTAGATCAACTTCCCAATTAACACTAGAAATAAGGTTAATTAGCAGCAATTGTACATAAAAATTAGGTAATACTACTCACGGCTCTTGAAAACCTTAATTTCCTCCCATTTGGGGTCTTATTCGGCTCTTATAAGGCCTAGCTCAGGCCAATCAGGGTTGAAAGTTTTACTTTTGGTCAAACTTCCTGATTAAAACTAGAAACACATAAAATTTGTAGTAAATTTACATAAAACTATGTAATACCACTCAAGGCCCTTGAAAATATGTTTTCTCCCCGTTTGAACCCTATTTGACTAAGGCCTAATTCAGGTAATTCGGGGATGAAAGTATGACTTTTGGTCAAACTTTCAGATTAAGACTTGAAATTACATTAATTAGCAGAATTGTGTATAGAATCTATGTAATACTACTCCCGGCTCTTGAAAAATCACGTTTTCTCCCCGTTTGGCCCTTATTATGCACTTATAAAGCCGAGTTCAGGGCAATCGGGGTTGAAAATTTGACTTTTAATTAAAATTTTAAATTAAGACTAGAACAAGTTTAATTTTAAGTAATTTATGTTTTATCAGAACTGAAACTTTTAACCCCTATTGGCCCGAAAAGGGCCTTATAAGAGCCTAATAGGGTCCAAACGGGAGAAAATACAGTTTTCAAAAGTCAGGAGTAGTAATATTATAGATTTTATGTATAATTACTACTAATTATACTAGTTTCTAGTCTTAATAGAGAAGTTTTACCAAAAGTGAAACTTTCAGTCCCGATTGGTCTGAACAAGACCTTATAATGGCCGATTAAGGCCCAAATGGAGAGAAAACAAGGTTTCAAGAGTCGAGAGTAATAATACATAGTTTTCATATATAATTACTACTAATTAAACTAGTTTCTAGTCTTAATTGAGTAGTTTTACCAAGAGTCAAACTTTCAGCCCTGATAACCTGAACTAGACCTTATATGAGCCGAATAGGGCCCAAACGGGAGAAAACATGGTTTTCAAGGGCTGAGACTGGTATTGTAATAGTTTCTATATACAATTATTACTAATTAACCTTATTTCTAATATTAAATTGGAAAATTTAAATAAAAGTCAAACTTTCAGCCCTGATTAACCTGAACTAGTCCTTATAAGAGCCTAATAACGTCCAATCGGGGAGAAAATATAGTTTTCAAAAGCTGAAAGTAGTAATACATAGTTTTTATGTATAATTACTACTAATTAAACTAGTTTCTAGTCTTAATCGAGAAGTTTGACTTAAAAGTTAAACTTTTAGCCCCGATTGGCCTAAACTAGGCCTCATAAGAGCCGAATAGGGACCAAACGGGAGGAAAATATGGTTTTCAAAGGCCCTGAATGGTGTTATATTATTTTTATGTACAATTACAAATAATTAGCCTTGTTTCTAGTGTTAATGAGAAAGTTTGACCAAAAGTCAAACTTTCAGTCCCGATTGGCCTAAACTAGGCCTCATAAGAGCCGAATAGGGACCAAACGGGAGGAAAATATGGTTTTCAAAGGCCTGAATGGTGTTATATTATTTTTATGTACAATTACTAATAATTAGCCTTGTTTCTAGTGTTAATGAGAAAGTTTGACCAAAAGTCAAACTTTCAGTCCCCGATTGGCGTGAACTAAGCCTTATAATAGCTGATTAGAGCCCAAAAGGAGAGAAAACGAGGTTTTCAAGAGCTGAGAGTAGTAATACATAATTTTTATGTATAATTACCATAAATTAAACTATTTCCAGTCTTAATTGAAAAGTTTTACTAAAAGTCAAGTTTTCAGCCCCGAGTGGCCTAAAAGTCAAGTTTTCAGCCCCGAGTGGCCTGAAGTGGTATTACATAGTTTTATGTACAATTAATTATAATTAACCTTATTTCTAGTGTTAATTGGAAAGTTTGACCAAAAGTCAAACTTTCAGCCCATATCAGCCTGAACTAGGCCTTATAAGAGCCGAACAAAGCCCAAACAGGGAGAAAATGAGGTTTTCAAGAGCCGGGAGTATAATGACATAGTTTTTATGTATAATTAATACTAATTAAACTTATTTCTATGTTTGATCAAAAGTAAAACTTCCATCTCCGATTGGCCTTAATTAGGCCTTATAAGAGCCAAATAGAGACCAAATGGGAGGAAAATATGGTTTTCAAAGGCTGTGAATAATATTACATAGTTTCTATGTATAATTACTACTAATTAATCTTGTTTATGGTGTTAATTGGGAAGTTTGACCAAAAGTCAAACTTTGAGCCCCGATTGGCGTTAACTAGGCCTTATAATAGCCGATTAAGGCCCAAACGGGGAGAAAACGAGATTTTCAAGAGCCGAGAGTAGTAATACATAGTTTTTATGTATAATTACTACAAATTAAACTAGTTTCTATTCTTAATTGAGAAGTTTTACTAAAAGTCAAGTTTTCAGCCCCGATTGGCCTGAAGTAGGCCTTATAAGAGCCGAATAGGGTCCAAACGGGAGGAAAACATGATTTTCAAGGGCCGAGAATGGTATTACGTAGTTCTATGTAAAATTTCTATTGATTAAGCTTTTTCTTGTGTTAATTGGAAAGTTTGACCAGAACTGAAACTTTTAGCCCCGATTGGCCCGAAAAGGGCCTTATAAGAGTGCCTAATAGGGTCCGAAAAGGGAGAAAATAAAGTTTTCATATGCTGAGAGTGGTATTACATAGTTTTTATGTACAATTAGTACTAATTAACCTTATTTCTAGTATTAATTGGAAGTTTGACCAAAAGTCAAACTTTCAGTCCATATCAGCCTAAACTAGGCCTTATAAGAGCCGAACAAAGCCCAAACAGGGAGAAAATGAGGTTTTCAAGAGCCGGGAGTAGAATGACATAGTTTTTAGGTATAATTAATACTAATTAAACTTATTTCTATGTTTGACCAAAAGTAAAACTTTCATCTCCGATTGCCTGAAGTAGGCCTTATAAGAGCCAAATAGAGACCAAACGGGAGGAAAACATGGTTTTCAAGGGCCGTGAATTACTTACATAATTTATATGTATAATTACTATTAATTAATCTTGTTTATGGTGTTAATTGGGAAGTTTGACCAAAAGTCAAGCTTTGAGCTCCGATTGGCGTGAACTAGGCCTTATAATAGCCGATTAAGGCCCAAATGGGGAGAAAATGAGGTTTTCAAGAGCCGAGAGTAGTAATACATAGTTTTTATGTATAATTACTACAAATTAAACTATTTTCTAGTCTTAATAGAGAAGTTTTACTAAAGTCAAGTTTTCAGCCCCGATTGGCCTGAAGTAGGCCTTATAAGAGCCGAATAGGGACCAAACGGGTGGAAAACATGATTTTCAGGGGCCGAGAATGGTATTGCGTATTTCTATGTACAATTTCTATTGACTAACCTTTTTCTTGTGTTAATTGAGAAGTTTTACCAGAATTGAAACTTTTAGCCCCTATATTGGCCCGAAAAGGGCCTTATAAGATCCTAATAGGGTCTAAACGGGGAGAAAATACAGTTTTCAAAAGTCAGGAGTAGTAATATATAGTTTTTATATATAATTACTACTAATTATACTAGTTTTTAGTCTTAATTGAGAGTTTTACCAAAAGTGAAACTTTCAGTCCCGATTGGTCTGAACAAGACCTTATAATGGCCGATTAAGGCCAAAACGGAGAGAAAACGAGGTTTCAAGAGCCGAGAGTAATAATACATAGTTTTCATGTATAATTACTACTAATTAAACTAGTTTCTAGTCTTAATTGAGAAGTTTTACTAAGAGTCAACTTTCAGCCCCGATTAGCCTGAACTAGAACTTATATGAGCCGAGCCCAAACGGGAGAAAACATGGTTTTCAAGGGCTGAGAGTGGTATTGTATAGTTTCTATATACAATTATTACTAATTAACCTTGTTTCTAATAGTAAATTGGAAAATTTGAACAAAAGTCAAACTTTCAGCCCTGGTTAACCTGAACTAGTCCTTATAAGAGCCTAATAACGTCCAATCGGAGAGAAAATATAGTTTTCAAAAGCCGAAAGTAGTAATACATAGTTTTTATGTATAATTACTACTAATTAAACTAGTTTCTAGTCTAAATTGAGAAGTTTGACTTAAATGTCAAACTTTCCGTCCCGATTGGCTTAACTGGGCCTCATAAGAGTCGAATAGGGACCAAATGGGAGGAAAACATGATTTTCAAAGGCCCTGAATAGTGTTACATTATTTTTATATACAATTACTAATAATTAGCCTTGTTTCTAGTGTTAATGAGAAAGTTTGACCAAAAGTCAAACTTTCAGTCCCGATTGGCCTAAACTAGGCATTATAATAGCCGATTAGGGCCCAAACAGGGAAAAAAATGAGGTTTTCAAGAGTCATTAGCAGTAGCACACAGTTTTTCTGTATAATTATTACGGTTTAAACTAGTTTCTAATCTTAATTGGAAAGTTTTACCAAAAATCAAACTTTCAGCCTCGATTGGCCTAAACTACACCTTTTATGAGTCGAACAGTGACTAAACGGGAGGAAAATATGGATTTCCAGGGCCGTAAAAGGTATTACATAGTGCTATGTACAATTACTACTCAATAACCTTATTTCTAGTGTTAATTAAGAAGTTTGACTAAAATTGAAACTTTCAGCTCCCTATTGGCCTGAATTAGGCCTTATAAGAGCCTAATGGGTCCAATAAGTGAGAAAAATACAATCTTCAAAAGTTAGGAGTTGTATTATATAGTTTTTATGTATAATTATTACTAAATAAACTTATTTCTACTATTAATTGGAAAGTTTGACTAAAAGTCAAACTTTCAGCCCTTATAGGCCTGAACTAGGCCTTATAGAGCCGAATATGACATTAACCGAAGCAAACATGATTTTCAAGAGCTTAGAGTGGTATTACATAGTTTCTATGTACAATTACTACTAATTTATTTTATTTCTAGCGTTAATTGGGATTACTGACCTAAAGTTAAACTTGCATCTCCGATTGGCCTAGGCCGCCAAATAAGAGCCGAGTAAGGTCCAAACAGGGAGAAATGAGATTTTCAAGTGTCGGGAGTAGTATTACATAGTTTTATATGTAATTACTACTAATTAAACCTTTTCCTAGTCTTAATTGGGAAGTTTTATTCAAAAGTTAAACTTTCAGCCCCGATTGGCCTGAACCAGGTCTTATGAGAGCCAAATAGGGCCCAAACGAGGAGAAACCATGGTTTTCAGGATTCGGGAGTAGTTCACATAGTTTCTATGTATAAACTATAACTAATTAATTTGTTTCTATTCTTAATTTGTAAGTTTGATCAAAAGTGAAATTGTTTTAAGTTTTACTATAACTATAACTAAGGCGGTATCCCATTATGGCCCTATACTACTAATTAAAATTGTTTTAAGTTTTAATTAGGAATTTTGATCAAAAGTCGAACATTAAGCCCTAATTGGCCTTAACTAGGCCTTATTAGAGCTGAATAGGGCCAAAACAGGGAGAAAACGAGGTTTTTAAGAGCCGAGAGTAGTATTACAAAGTAAATATATATAACCACTATAAGTTAAACTTTTTTTATACTTAGTTTGTAAGTTTGATCAAAAGTGAAACTTTCAGCCCTGATTGGCCTTATAAGAGTCGAAAATGTACTAAGCGGGAAGAAAACATGGTTTTAAAGGGCCGTGAATGGTATTACATAGTTTTTACGTACAATTACTACTAATTAACCTTGTTTTCAGTGTTAATTGGGAAATTTGATCAAGAGTCAAACTTTCAGGCCCGATTGGTCAGAACTAGGTCTTATAAGAGCCGAATCGGGACCAAAAGGGAGGAAAACATAGTTTTCAAGGGCTGTGAATGGTATTACATAGTTTATATGTACAATTACGACTAATTAACTTTATTTCTAGTGTTATTGAGAAGTTTGACCAAAAGTCAAACTTTCAGCCCAGTTTTGTCTGGACTAGACCTTATAACATAAGAGCGGAATAAGGTACAAACGGGAAAAATAAGGTTTCCAAGAGCAATGAGAATTAATACATAATTTTATGTATAGTTACCACTAATTAAACTTGTTTCTCATCTTAATTGGGAAGTTTTATCAAAAGTCAAACTTTCAGCCCCGATTGGTCTGAACTAGGCTTATAAGAGCCGAATAGGGATCAAACAGGAGGAAAACATGGTCTTCTAGGGCCATGAATGGTATTACATAGT
This sequence comes from Agave tequilana, assembly GCA_038442645.1. Lineage (NCBI taxonomy): Eukaryota > Viridiplantae > Streptophyta > Magnoliopsida > Asparagales > Asparagaceae > Agave > Agave tequilana. The sequence continues at coordinate 26,800 of JAVJIF010007110.1, read as the reverse complement.
TTCTATGTATAATTACTACTAATTAACTTTATTTCTAGCGTTAATTGGAAAGTATGATCAAGAGTCAAACTTTCAGCCCCGATTGGCCTGAATTACCTTATAAGAGCCGATAAGAGCCCAAACGGGGAGAAATGAGGTTTTCAAGAGCTGAGAGTAGTATGACATAGTTTTTATGTATAATTACTACTAATTAAACTTGTTTTTGGTCTTAATTTTAAAGTTTGACAAAAGTCAAACCTTCAGTCTTATTAGCCTAAACTAGGCCTCATTAGAGACGAATAGGACCTAAACGGGAGAAAATAAGGTTTTCAAGTGTTGAGAGTGGTATTACATAGTTTTTATATACAAATAGTACTATTAACCTTATTTCTAGTGTTAATTGGAAAGTTTGACCAATAGTCAAACTTTCAGCCCTTATTAGTCTGAACTGGGCCTTACAAGAGCTGAATAAAGCACAAATAGGGAGAAAACGAGGTTTTCAAGAGATGGGAGTAGAATAACATAGTTTATATGTATAATTACTACTAATTAAACTTATTTCTAAGCTTGACCAAATGTCAAACTTTCATCCCCGATTAGCCTGAACTAGGCCTTATAGAGCCTATTAGGGACCAAACGGGAGAAAACATGATTTTCAAGTGCCGTAAATTATATTACATAGTTTCTATGTACAATTACTACTAATTAACCTTGTTTATAGTGTTAATTGAGAAGTTTGACCAAAAGTCAAACTTTCAGCCCCGATTGGGCTTTGTTCGGCTATGAAATATTACTCCCCGATCTTGAAAACCACAATTTCTCTCCGTTTGGGCCCTATTAGCTCTTATAAGGTCGAGTTCAAATCAATCGGAGCTAAAAGTTTGATATTTGGTTTAACTTTTCAATTAATACTAGAAACACGGTTAATTGTAGTAATTGTATATAGAAACTATGTAATACCACTCTCAGCTCTTGTAAACCATGTTTTCCTCCAGTTTGGGCATATTTGGCGCTTATTTGGCCGAGGTCAGGCCAATCGGGGCTGAAGTTTGACTTTTGGTCAACTTTTAGATCAAGAATAAAAATAAGTTTAAATTATAGTAGTTATATATAAAACTATTAATACTTTTTTTGGCTCTTGAAAATCTTATTTTCTCCCCGTTTAGGCCCTATTCCCTCTTATAAGGCCCAGTTCAGGCCAATCAGGGTTGAAAGTTTGACTTTTGGAATTAGTAGTAATTGTACAAATAATCTATATAATACCATTCAAAGCCCTTGAAAATCATAATTTCCTCCCGTTTTGTCCCTATTCGGCTATTATAAGGCCTAGCTCAGGCCAATCGGGGCTGAAAGTTTGACTTTTAGAAAAAACTTACCAATTAAGACTTGAAAATAACTTTATTTACTAGTAATTATATATATAATTTAGATACTACTCTCGGCTCTTAAAAACCATATTTTCTCCCCGTTTGTGCCTTATTCGGCTCTTATAACTCCTTGTTGAGGCCAATCGAGGTTGAAAGTTTGACTAGTCAAGATTTCAAATAAATACTAGATATAAGGTTAATTAGTAGCAATTTTACATAAAAACTAAGTAATCTTACTCTCAGATCTTGAAAACCATGTTTTCCTCCATTTTGGGCCCTACTTGGCTTTTATAAGGTCTAGTTTAGGCCAATAAGGACTGTAGGTTTGATTTTACTAAAACTTTCTAATTCAGACCGGAAATAAGTTTAATTAGTAGTAATTATACATAAAACCTATGTAATCCTACTCCCGGCTATTGAAAATCACATTTTCTCCCAGTTTGAACCCTATTCGGCTCTTATAAGGTTGCAAGGCCAATAGGGGTTGAAACTTGCCTTTTGGTCAAACTTTCCAATTAACACTAGAAACAAATTTAATCAGTATTAATTATACATAAAAATTATATAATACCGTCCACGGCCCTTGAAAGTCATGTTTTCCTCCCGTTTAGTCCCTACTCAGCTCTTACATGGCCTAAAAAGCCAATCGGGGCTGAAAGTTTGACTTTTTGTCAAACTTTCAAATTAAGAATAGAAAACAAGTTTGATTTATAGTATTATACATAAAAACTATCAATACTACTCCCAGCTCTTATAATGTGCAGTTCAAGCCAATCGAGGCTGAAGGTTTGACTTTTGGTCAAACTTTCAATTAACACTAGAAATAAGGTTAATTAGCAGTAATTGTACATAAAACTATGTAATACCAATCTCAGCACTTGAAAACCATGTTTTCCTCCGATTTGGGACCTAATCAGCTCTTATAATGTGTAGTTCAGGCCAATCAGGGCTAAAGATTTGACTTTTGGTCAAACTTTCCGATTAGAATAGAAACAAGTTTAGTTAGTAGTAATTTTACATAAAAACTATGTGATACTACTCCCGACTCTTGAAAACCATGTTTTCTCCTTTTTGTGCCCTATTCGGCTTTTATAATGCATAATTAAGGCCAATCGAGGCTAAAAGTTTGACCTTTGGTTAAACTTTTAGATTAAGACTAAAAACAAGTTTAATTTGTAGTAATTGAACAAGAAAGTATGTAATACTACTCTTGGCTCTTTAAAACCAAATTTTCTTCTCGTTTAAGACATATTCGACCCTTATAAGGCCTTATTCAGGCCAATCGGGGCAGAAAGTTTGAGTTTTGATCAAACCTTCCAACTAAAACTAGAAACAAGTTTAATTAGTAGTAATTATGCATTAAAACTATGTAATACAATTATTGACTCTTGAAAACTGCATTTTCCCCCAGTTGCCCTATTCGGCTCTTATAAGGCCTAAGTCAAGCCAATTAGCCGAAAATTTGACTTTTAGTCAAACTTCCCAACTAACACTAGAAACAAGGTTAATTAACAGTAGTTGTCCATAAAAACAATGTAATACCACTCATATCTCTTGAAAACCTTATTTTCCTCCCATTTGGGTCCTATTCTACAGTAATAAGGCCCTAGTTCAAGCCAATAGGGGTTGAAAGTTTGACTTTTGGTTAAACTTCCCAACTAAGACGAGAAACAAAGTTAATTAGTAGCAATTATACGTAAAAACTATATAATACCACTCATGGCTCTTGAAAATCTTGTCTTCCTCTCGTTTAGGTTCTATTCGGCTCTTACAAGGCCTAGTTCAGGCCAATCGGGGCTGAAAGTTTTACTTTTAGTCAAACGTCCCAATTAATATTAGAAATACATTAAATTAATAGTAAATTTACATAAAAATTATGTAATACTATTCAACGCTCTTGAAAACCATATTTATTCCCTGTTTCGGCCCTATTTGGCTCTTTAAAGGCATAGTTCAGGTAAATCGGGTTGAAAGTATGACTTTTGGTCAAACTTCTAGATTAAGATTAGAAATAAGATTAATTAGAAGTTCATAGAATCTATGTAATACTACTCTCGGCTCTTGAAAAATCACGTTTTCTCTCTGTTTGGGCCCTATTCGGCTCTTATAAAGCCGAGTTCAGGGCAGTCGAGGCAGAAAGTTGACTTTTAATCAAACTTCCTAATCAAGAATAGAAACAAGTTTAATTTGTAGTAACTATACATAAAACTATGTAATTCTACTGCCAGCTATTGAAAACCTCGATTTCTCCCTGTTTAGGCCCTATTCGGCAATAAGGTATATTTCAGACCAATCGGAACAAAAAGTTTGATTTGAAAACCATGTTAATTTGTAGTATTTATACATAAAAACTATGTAATTTTGCTCACTTGCTGTTGAAAACCATGTTTTCTTCTCGTGTGAGCCTTGTTCGGCTCTGATATGGCCTAATTCAGGCCAATCAGGGCTGAAAGTTTGACTTTTGGTCAAACTTTCCAATTAACACTAGAATCAAGGTAACTAGTAATAATTGTATATAGAAACTATGTAATACACTCTCAGATATTGAAAAATCATGTTTTCTCCCGATAAGGCCTTTTCCGGCTCAGTTAAGGCCTGGTTCAATCAGGCCAATAAGAGCTGAAAGATTGACTTTTGGTTAAACTTCCTAATTAAGACTAGAACAAACAGGGAGAAAATGAGGTTTTCAAGAGTCATTAGCAGTAGCACATAGTTTTTCTGTATAATTATTACTATTTAAATTGGTTTCTAATCTTAATTGGAAAGTTAAACAAAAATCAACCTTCAGCCTCGATTGGCCTAAACTACACCTTATAAGAGTTGAATAGTGACTAAACGGCTGGAAAATATGGTTTTCAAGGGCCGTAAAAGGTATTACATAGTGCTATGTACAATTACTACTGAATAACCTTATTTCTAGTGTTAATTGAGAAGTTTGACTTAAATTGAAACTTTCAGCTCCTATTGGCCTGAATAGACCTTAAAAGTGCCTAATGGGTCCAATCAGAGAGAAAATACAGTTTTCAAAATTCAGGAGTTGTATTATATTATTTTTAGGTATAATTATTACTAAATAAACTTGTTTCTAGTATTAATTGGAAAGTTTGACTGAAAGTCAGGAGTTGTATTATAGGCCTGAACTAGGCCTTATAGAGCCGAATATGAAACAAACCGGAAGAAAACATGATTTTCAAGAGCTTTAAGTTACCTTACATAGTTTTATGTACAATTACTACTTATTTATTTTATTTCTAGCGTTAATTGGGATACTGACCTAAAGTCAAACTTGTATCTCAGATTGGCCTAAGCCGCTAAATAAGAGCCAAATGAGGTCCAAACAGGGAGAAATGAGGTTTTCAAGTGTCGGGAGTAGTATTACATAGTTTTTTTGTGTAATTACTACTAATTAAACCTTTTTCTAGTCTTAATTGGGAAGTTTTACCAAAAGTTAAACTTTCAGCCCCGATTGGCCTGAACCAGGTCTTATAAGAGCCATATAGGGCCCAAACGGGGAGAAACCATGGTTTGCAGGATTCGGGAGTAGTTCACATAGTTTCTATGTATAAACTATAACTAATTAATTTGTTTCTGTTCTTAATTTGTAAGTTTGATCAAAAATGAAATTGTTTTAAGTTTCACTATAACTATAACTAAGGCGGTTTCCCATTAGGGCCCTATACTACTAATTAAAATTGTTTTAAATTTTAATTAGAAAGTTTGACCAAAAGTCGAACATTAAGCCCTTATTGGCCTGAACTAGGCGTTATTAGAGATGAATAGGGCCAAAACAGGGAGAAAACGAGGTTTTTAAGAGCCGAGAGAGTAGTATTATAAAGTTTTTATATATAACCACTATAAGTTAAACTTTTTTTATTTTTAATTTGTAAGTTTGATCAAAAGTGAAACTTTCAGCCCTGATTGGCCTTATAAGAATCGAAAAGGGACTAAACGGGAAAAAACATGGTTTTAAAGGTCGTGAATGGTATTACATAGTTTTTATATACAATTACTATTAATTAACCATGTTTTCAGTGTTAATTGGGAAATTTGATTAAGAGTCAAACTTTCAGGCCCGATTGGCCAGAACTAGGTCTTATAAGAGCCGAATCGGGACCAAAAGGGAGGAAAACATAGTTTTCAAGGGCTGTAAATGGTATTACATAGTTTATATGTACAATTACGATTAATTAACCTTATTTCTAGTGTTATTGAGAAGTTTGACTAAAAGTCAAACTTTCAGCCCAGTTTGGTCTGGACTAGACCTTATAACATAGAGCGGAATAAGGTACGAACGGGAAAAACAAGGTTTCCAAGAGCAATGAGAAGTAATACATAATTTTATGTATAGTTACCACTAATTAAACTTGTTTCTCATCTTAATTGGGAAGTTTTACCAAAAGTCAAACTTTCAGCTCCGATTGTCTGAACTAGGATTTATAAGAGCCGAATAGAGACCAAACATGAGGAAAACATGGTCTTCTATGGCCATGAATGGTATTACATAGTTTCTATGTATAATTACTACTAACTAACTTTGTTTCTAGCGTTAATTGGAAAGTTTGACCAAGAGTCAAACTTTCAGCCCCGATTGGCCTGAATTAGGACTTATAAGAGCCGATAAGGGCCCAAACGGGAAGAAAATGAGGTTTTCAAGAGCCGAAAGTAGTATGACATAGTTTTTATATATAATTACTACTAATTAAACTTGTTTTTGGTCTTAATTTTAAATTTCGACAAAAGTCAAACCTTCAGTTCTTATTAGCCTAAACTAGGCCTCATTAGAGACGAATAGGACCCAAACGGGAGAAAACAAGGTTTTCAAGTGCTGAGAGTGGTATTACATAGTTTTTATATACAAATAGTACTATAAGCTTATTTCTAGTGTTAATTGGAAAGTTTGACCAATAGTCAAACTTTCAGCCTTTTTTAGTCTGAACTAGGCCTTATAAGAGCAGAATAAAGCACAAACAGAGAGAAAACGAGGTTTTCAAGAGATGGCAGTAGAATAACATAGTTTATATGTATAATTACTACTAATTAAACTTATTTCTAAGTTTGACCAAAAGCCAAACTTTCATCTCCGATTAGCCTGAACTATGCCTTATAGAGGCTAATAGGGACCAAACGGGAGAAAAACATGGTTTTCAAGGGCCGTGAATAATATTACATAGTTCTATAAACAATTACTACTAATTAACCTTGTTTATAGTGTTAATTGAGAAGTTTGACCAAAAGTCAAACTTTCAGCCCCGATTGGCGTGAACTAAGCCTTATAATAGCTGATTAGAGCCCAAAAAGGGAGAAAACGAGGTCTTCAAGAGCTGAGAGTAGTAATAAATTAAATTTTATGTATTAATTACTATAAATTAAACTATTTCTAGTCTTAATTGAGAAGTTTTACTAAAAGTCAAGTTTTCAGCCCCGATTGGCCTAAGTAGGCCTTATAAGAGCCGAATAGGGACAAAACGGGAGGAAAACATGATTTTCAAGGGCCGAGAATGATATTACGTAGTTCTATGTACAATTTCTATTGATTAAGTTTTTTTCTAGTGTTAATTGGGAAGTTTGACTAGAACTGCAACTTTTAGCCCCTATTGGCCCGAAAAGGGCCTTATAAGAGCCTAATAGGGTCCGAAACGGGAGAAAATAAGGTTTTCATGTGCTGAGAGTGGTATTACATAGTTTCTATGTACAATTAGTACTAATTAGCCTTATTTTTAGTGTTAATTGGAAAGTTTGACCAAAAGTCAAACTTTCAGCCCATATCAGCCTGAATTAGGCCTTATAAGAGCCGAACAAAGCCCAAACAGGGAGAAAATGAGGTTTTCAAGAGACGGGAGTAGAATGACATAGTTTTTATGTATAATTACTACTAATTAAACTTATTTCTATGTTTGATCAAAAGTAAAACTTTCATCTCCGATTGGCCTGAACTAGGCCTTATAAGTGCAAATAGAGACCAAACGGGAGGAAAAAATGGTTTTCAAGGGCCGTGAATAGTATTACATAGTTTCTATGTATAATTACTACTAATTAATCTTGTTTATGGTATTAATTGAGAAGTTTGACCAAAAGTCAAACTTTGAGCCCCGATTGGCGTGAACTAGGCCTTATAATAGCCGATTAAGGCCCAAACGGGGAGAAAACGAGGTTTTCAAGAGTCGAGAGTAGTAATACATAGTTTCTATGTATAATTACTACAAATTAAACTAGTTTTAAGTCTTAATTGAGAAGTTTTACTAAAAGTCAAGTTTTCAGCCACGATTGGCCTGAAGTGGGCCTTATAAGAGCCGAATAGGGACCAAAGGGGAGGAAAACACGATTTTCAAGGGTCGAGAATGGTATTACGTAGTGCTATGTATAATTTCTATTGATTAACTTTTTTTCTTGTGTTAATTGGGAAGTTTGACCAGAACTAAAACTTTTAGCCCCTATTGGCCCGAAAAGGGCCTTATAAGAGCCTAATAGGGTCCAAACGGGGAGAACATATAGTTTTCAAAAGTCAGGAGTAGTAATATATAGTTTTTATGTATAATTACTACTAATTATACTAGTTTCTAGTCTTAATTAAGAAGTTTTACCAAAAGTGAAACTTTCAGTCCCGATTTGTCTGAAGAAGACCTTATAATGGCCGATTAAGGCCCAAACGGAGAGAAAACAAGGTTTCAAGAGCCGAGAGTAATAATACATAGTTTTCATGTATAATTACTACTAATTAAACTAGTTCTAGTCTTAATTGAGAAGTTTTACTAAGAGTCAAACTTTCAGCTCCGATTAGCCTGAATTAGACCTTATATGAGCCGAATGGGCCCAAACGGGAGAAACATGGTTTTCAAGGGCTGAGAGTGGTATTGTATAGTTTCTATATACAATTATTCCTAATTAACCTAATTTCTAATATTAACTGGAAAATTTGAACAAAAGTCAAACTTTCAGCCCTGATTAACCTGAACTAGTCCTTATAAGACCCTAATAACGTTCAATCGGGAGAAAATATAGTTTTCAAAAGCTGAAAGTAGCAATACATAGTTTTTATGTATAATTATAATAATTAAACTAGTTTCTAATCTTAATTGAGAAGTTTGACTTAAATGTCAAACTTTTCGCCCCGATTGGCCTAACTGGGCCTCATAAGAGCCGAATAGGGACCAAACGAGAGGAAAACATGGTTTTCAAAGGCCCTAAATGGTGTTACATTATTTTTATGTACAATTACTAATAATTAGCCTTGTTCTAGTGTTAATGAGAAAGTTTGACTAAAAGTCAAACTTTCAGTCCCGATTGGCCTAAACTAGGCATTATCATAGCCGATTAGGACCCAAACAGGGAGAAATGAGTTTTCAAGAGTCATTAGCAGTAGTAGCACATAGTTTTTCTGTATAATTATTACTATTCAAACTAGTTCTAATCTTAATTGGAAAGTTTTACCAAAAATCAAACTTTCAGCCTCGATTGGCCTAAACTACACCTTAAAAGAGTCGAATAGTGACTAAACGGGAGGAAAATATGGTTTTCAAGGGCCGTAAAAGGTATTACATAGTGCTATGTACAATTTCTACAGAAGAACCTTATTTCTAGTGTTAATTGAGAAGTTTGACTAAAATTGAAACTTTAAGCTTCTATTGGCCTGATTTAGGCCTTATAAGAGCCTAATGGGTTCAATCAGAGAGAAAATACAGTTTTCAAAAGTCAGGAGTTGTATTATATAGTTTTTATGTATAATTATTACTAAATAAACTTATTTCTAGTCTTAATTGGAAAGTTTGACCGAAAGTCAAACTTTCAGCCCTTATTGGCCTGAACTAGGCCTTATAGATCCGAATATGGCCCAAACCGGAGAAAATATGATTTTCAAGAGCGTATAGTGGTATTACATAGTTTCTATGTATAATTACTACTAATTTATTTTATTTCTAGCGTTAATTGGGATTACTGACCTAAAGTCAAACTTGCATCTCCGATTGGCCTATGCCGCCATATAAGAGCCGAACAAGGCCCAAACAGGGAGAAATGAGGTTTTCAAGAGTTGGAAGTAGTATTACATAGTTTTTATGTATAATTACAACTGTTTAAACTTATTTCTAGTCTTAATTGGGAAGTTTTACAAAAAGTTAAACTTTCAGCCCTGATTGGCCTGAACCAGGTCTTATAAGAGCCATATAGGGCCCAAACGGGGAGAAACCATGGTTTGCAGGATTCGGGAGTAGTTCACATAGTTTCTATGTATAAACTGTAAGTAATTAAAGGAGAAGAAAACATGGTTCTTAAGATCAGAGAGTTATATAACATAATTTTTAAGTATAAATACTATCAATTAACCTTTTTCTAGTCTTAATCGGGAAGTTTGACAGAAATTCAAGCTTTCAGCCTTGATCGATCTGAACTAGGCCATGTAAGAGCCGAATAGGGAATAAACATTAGAAAAATGTAGTATTCAAGAGACGAGAGTAATATTGCAAAGTTTCTATGTACAATTACTGCTAATTAACCTTATTTCAAGTATTAATCAGAAAGTTTAAGCAAAAGCCAAACTTTCGGCCTTAATTGGCCAGAGCTAAGCTTTATAAGTGCCGAGTAGGGCCCAAACAGGGAGAAAACGTGGTTCTTAAGAGCGATGAGAAGTATTACATAGTTACTACGCATAATTACTATCAATTAACCTTGCTACTAGTCTTAATTAGGAAGTTTGACTAAAAAATCAAAGTTTCATCCCTGATTGGCTTGAACCAGGCCATATAGGAGCTAAATAGGGCTAGAATAGGGAGAAATCGTGATTTTCAAGAGCCAGGAGTTGTATTACATAGTTTTTATGTATAAATACTATCAAGCAAACTTATTTCTAATCTTAATTGAAAAGGTTGATCAAAAGTTAAACTTTCAACACTGATTGGCCTGAACTCAGCCTTATAAGAGCCAAATATGGCCTAAACGGGGAGAAAACGTGATTTTCAATTGTCGAAAGTGGTATTACATAGTTTTATGTACAAATACTATAAATTAAACTTAGTATTTCAAAGTTACTATGCTCAATTACTTCTAATTAACCTTGTTCGGGTTTCAATCTAGAAGTTTGACTAAAACTCAAACTTTCAACCCCAATTAGCCTGAACTAGACCATATGAGAGTCGAATAAGCAGCAAATATAGGAGAATGTGGTTCTCAAGAGTCGAGAGTAGTTTTACAAAGTTTTTATATACAAATACTATCAGTTAAACTTATTTCAAGTCTTAATTGGGAAGTTTCACCCAAAGCCAAACTTTCAGCCCATTTGGCCTACACTAGGTCTTATTGGAGCCGAATAAGGAACAAACATGGAAAAATGTGGTTCTCAAGAGATGGGAGTGTATTATATAGATTCCATGTACAATTACCTCCAACTAACTTTGTTTCAAGTGTTAATGGGGAAGTTTGGTAAAAGTTAAATTTTCAGCACTGATTGGCCTGAACTAAATCTTATAAGAGTTGAGTAGGGTAAACGGGGAGGAAACATAGTGTTCAAGAGCCGAGGTTAGTATTACATAGTTTATATAAATAATTACTACAAATTATCTCATTTTTATCTTAATTGGAAAGTTTGGCCAAAAGTCAAACGTTCATTCCAGATTGGCCTGAACTAGGCCTTATAAGAGCCAAATAGGGCCCAAGAGAGTAAATGTGGTTTTTAAGAGCCGAGAGTGGTATTATATTATTTCTATACGCCGATGCTACCAGTTAACCTTAGGGAATTGGGAGTTTGACCAAAAGTCAACTCTCAGCCCCGATTGTTTGAATTACGCCTTATAAGAGCCAAATAGGGCATAAAAGGGGGGAAAATGTGGTTTTGAAGAGCTGTGAGTGGTACTATATAGTTTCTATCTATAAGTTCTACTAATTAACCTTGTTTTTAGTTTTAATTAGAAAGTTTGACCAAACTCAAATTTCAGTCCCGATGGCCTGAATTAGGTCTTATAAGAGTTTAATATAGCCTAAACGGGGAGAAAACGTGATTTAAGAGCAGAGAGTGGTATTGCATAGTTTTGATGTACAAATATTATCTATTAAACTTATTTTGAATCTTAATTTTGAAGTTTGACCAAATGCCAAACTTTCACCCCGATTGGACTAGGCCTTATAACAAGTTCCGAATAGGGGAAAATAGGGAAAACTTGGTTCTTAAGATATGGGAGTGGTATTATATTGTTTCTATGTACAATCATATCCAATTAACCTTATTTATATATTAATTGGGAAATTTGACCAAAAGTCAAACTTCCAACCCTTATTGGCTGAATTAGGCTTAGAAGAGTCGAATAGGGGCCCAAACATGGCGAAAACGTGGATCTTAAGAGCCAGGAGTAGTATTACAGAGTTTTCATATACAATTACTACCATCTAATCTTGTTTCTAGTCTTAATTAGAAAGTTTGACCAAAAGTCAAACTTTCACCCTGATTTGGCCTGAACTAGGATATATATGAGTTGAAGAGGGCCCAATAGGGAGAAAATATGGTTCTCAAGATCCAGGAATGATAATACATAGTTTTATATTCAAATACAACCAATTAATCTTATTTCTTGTCATAATTGACAAGTTTGACAAGAATCAAACTTTCAGCTTTGATTGGCCTGAACTAGGCTTTATAAAGAGCTGAATAGGCCTAAACGGAGAGAAAACAAAATTTTCAAGTGTCAAGAGTGGTATTACACCATTCTATATACAAAACCTACCGACTAACCTTGTTCTTGTTGTACTTAGGAAGTTTAACTAAAAGTCAAAATTTATCCCCGATTGGCCTAAACGGCCATATAAGTGTTGAATAGGGCCTAAAGGGGAAGAAAACATGGTTCTAAGATCAGAGATTTATATAACATAATTTTTAAGTATAAATAATACCAATTAACCTTTTCTAGTCTTAATCGGGAAGTTTGACAGAAATTCAAGCTTTCAGCCTTGATCGACCTGAAGTAGGCCATGTAAGAGCCGAATAGGGAATAAACATTGAAAAATATAGTATTCAAGAGACGAGAGTAGTATTGCAAAGTTTATATGTACAATTACTGCTAATTAACCTTATTTCAAGTATTAATTAGAAAGTTTAACTAAAAGCCAAACTTTTGGCCTTAATTGGCCAGAGCTAAGCTTTATAAGTGCCGAGTAGGGCCCAAACAGGGAGAAAACGTGGTTCTTAAGAGCCAAGAGAAGTATTACATAGTTACTACGCATAATTACTATCAATTAACCTTGCCACTAGTCTTAATTAGGAAGTTTGACTAAAAAATCAAAGTTTCATCCCTACCTGGCTTGAACCAGGCCATATAGGAGCTAAATGGGCTAGAATAGGGAGAAATCGTGATTTTCAAGAGCCAGGAGTTGTATTACATAGTTTTTATGTATAAATATATATGAAGTAAACTTATTTCATCTTAATTGAAAAGGTTGATCAAAAGTTAAACTTTCAACACTGATTGGCCTGAACTGAGCCTTATAAGAGCCAAATATGGCCTAAACGGGGAGAAAACGTGATTTTCAATTGTCAAAGTGGTATAACATAGTTTTTATGTACAAATACTATAAATTAAACTTAGTATTACAAAGTTACTATGCACAATTACTTCTAATTAACCTTGTTCGGGTTTCAATCTAGAAGTTTGACTAAACTCAAACTTTCAACCCCAATTAGTCTGAGCTAGACCATATGAGAGTCGAATAAGCAGCAAATATAGGGAGAATGTGGTTCTCAAGAGTCGAGAGTAGTTTTACATAGTTTTTATATACAAATACTACCAGTTAAACTTATTTCAAGTCTTAATTGGGAAGTTTCACCCAAAGCCAAACTTTCAGCCCTTTTGGCCTACACTAGGTCTTATTGGAGCCGAATAAGGAACAAACATGGGAAAAATGTGGTTCTCAAGAGTTGGGAGTTGTATTATATAGATTCTATGTACAATTACCTCCAACTAACTTTGTTTCAAGTGTTAATGGGGAAGTTTGGTAAAAGTTAAATTTTCAGCACTGATTAGCCTGAACTAGACCTTATAAGAGTTGAGTAGGGCAAAACGAGGAGGAAAACATAGTGTTCAAGAGCCTAGATTAGTATTACATAGTTTATATAAACAATTACTACAAATTATCGTTTTTTTGTCTTAATTGGAAAGTTTGGCTAAAAGTCAAACGTCATCCCGATTGGCCTGAAATAGGCCATATAAGAGCCAAATAAGGCCCAAATGAGAGAAAATGTGGTTTTAAGAGCCGAGAGTGGTATTATATTATTTTATACACCGATGCTACCAGTTAACCTTAAGGAATTGGGGAGTTTGACCAAAGTCAAACTCTCAGCCCCGATTGGTTTGAATTACGCCTTATAAGAGCCAAATAGGGCCTAAAAGGGGGGAAAACATGGTTTGAAGAGCTGTGAGTGGTATTATATAGTTTCTATCTATAAATGCTACTAATTAACCTTGTTTTTAGTTTTAATTAGAAAGTTTGACCAAAACTCAAACTTTCAGTCCCGATTGGCCTGAATTAGGCCTTATAAGAGTTTAATATGGCCTAAACGGGGAGAAAACGCGATTTTTAAGAGCAGAGAGTGGTATTCATAGTTTTGATGTACAAATATTATCTATTAACTTATTTCGAATCTTAATTTTGAAGTTTGACCAAATGCCAAACTTTCAAACCCGATGGACTAGGCCTTTTAATAAGTTTCGAATAGGGGAAAACATAGGGGAAACATGGTTCTCAAGATCTGGGAGTAGTATTATATTGTTTCTATATACAATCATATCCAATTACCTTGTTTATAGTATTAATGGGAAATTTGACCAAAAGTCAAACTTTCGACCCTTAATGGCCTTAATTAGGCTTAGAAAGTCGAATAGGGGCCCAAATATGGCGAGAACGTGGCTCCTAAGAGCCAGGAGTAGTATTACAGAGTTTTCATATACAATTACTGCCATCTAATCTTGTTTCTAGTCTTAATTAGAAAGTTTGACCAAAAGTCAAACTTTCACCCTGATTGGCCTGAACTAGGATATATATGAGTTGAAGAGGGCCAATGCGGAGCAAATATGGTTCTCAAGATCCGAGAATGATATACATAGTTTTTATATTCAAATACAACCAATTAATCTTATTTCTGTCATAATTGACAAGTTTGACTAAGAGTCAAACTTTCAGCTTTGATTGGCCTGAACTAGGCTTTATAAAGAGCTGAATAGGCCTAAACGGGGAGAAAACAAAATTTTCAAGTGTCAAGAGTGGTATTACACCATTCTATATACAAAACCTACCGATTAACCTTGTTTCTTGTTGTACTTAGGAAGTTTAACTAAAAGTCAAAATTTTATCCCCGATTGGCCTAAACGGCCATATAAGAGTTGAATAGGGCCTAAAGGGGAAGAAAACATGGTTCTTAATATCAGAGATTATATAACATAATTTTTAAGTATAAATACTACCAATTAACCTTTTTCTAGTCTTAATCGGGAAGTTTGACAGAAATTCAAGCTTTTAGCCTTGATCGACCCGAACTAGGCCATGTAAGAGCCGAATAGGGAATAAACATTAGAAAAATATAGTATTCAAGAGACGAGAGTAGTATTGCAAAGTTTCTATGTACAATTACTGCTAATTAACCTTATTTCAAGTATTAATTAGAAAGTTTGACAAAAGCCAATCTTTCGCCTTAATTGGCCAGAGCTAAGCTTTATAAGTGCCGAGTAGGACCCAAACAGGGAGAAAACGTGGTTCTTAAGAGCCAAGAGAAGTATTACATAGTTACTACACATAATTACTATCAATTAACCTTGCTACTAGTCTTAATTAGGATGTTTGACTAAAAAATCAAAGTTTCATCCCTGATTGGCTTGAACTAGGCCATATAGGAGCTAAATAGGGAGAAATCGTGATTTTCAAGAGCCAGGAGTTGTATTACATAGTTTTTATGTATAAATACTATCAAGTAAACTTATTTCTAATCTTAATTGAAAAGGTTGATCAAAAGTTAAACTTTCAACACTGATGGCCTGAACTCAGCCTTATAAGAGCCAAATATGGCCTAAACGGGGAGAAACGTGATTTTCAATTGTCGAAAGTGGTATTACATAGTTTTTATGTACAAATACTATAAATTAAATAAATACTATAAATTAAACTTAGTATTACAAGTTACTATGCACAATTACTTCTAAAACCTTGTTTCGGGTTTCAATCTAGAAGTTTGACTAAAACTCAAACTTTCAACCCCAATTAGCCTGAACTAGACCATATGAGAGTCGAATAAGCAGCAAATATAGGGAGAATGTGGTTCTCAAGAGTCGAGAGTAGTTTTACATAGTTTTTATGTACAAATACTATCAGTTAAACTTATTTCAAGTCTTAATTGGGAAGTTTCACCCAAAGCCAAACTTTCAGCCCTTTGGCCTACACTAGGTCTTATTGGAGCCGAATATGGAAACAAACATGGAAAATGTGGTTCTCAAGAGTTGGGAGTTGTATTATATAGATTCTATGTACAATTACCTCCAACTAACTTTGTTTCAAGTGTTAATGGGGAAGTTTGGTAAAAGTTAAATTTTCAGCACTGATTGGTCTGAACTAGACCTTATAAGAGTTGAGTAGGGCAAAACGGGGAGGAAAACATAGTGTTCAAGAGCCGAGATTAGTATTACATAGTTTTATAAACAATTACTACAAATAATCTCTTTTTTGTCTTAATTGGAAAGTTTGGCCAAAAGTCAAACGTTCATTCCCGATTGGCCTGAACTAGGCCATATAAGAGCCAAATAGGGCCCAAATGAGAGAAAATGTTGTTTTTAAGAGCCGAGAGAGAGTGGTATTATATTATTTCTATACACCGATGCTACCAGTTAACCTTATTTCTAGCCTTAATTGGGGAGTTTGACCAAAAGTCAAACTCTCAGCCCGATTGGTTTGAATTACGCCTTATAAGAGCCAAATAGGGCCTAAAAGGGGGAAAACTTGTTTTGAAGAGCTGTGAGTGGTACTATATAGTTTCTATCTATAAATGCTACTAACTAACCTTGTTTTTAGTTTTAATTAGAAAGTTTGACCAAAACTCAAACTTTCAGTCCCGATTGGCCTGAATTAGGCCTTATAAGAGTTTAATATGGCCTAAACGGGAGAAAACGCGATTTTAAGAGCCGAGAGTGGTATTGCATAGTTTTGATGTACAAATATTATCTATTAACTTATTTCGAATCTTAATTTGAAGTTTAATCAAATGCCAAACTTTCAACCCCGATTGGACTAGGCCTTATAATAAGTTCCGAATAGGGGAAAACATAGGGAAAACATGGTTCTCAAGATCTGGGAGTAGTATTATATTGTTCTATATACAATCATATCCAATTAACCTTGTTTATAGTATTAATTGGTAAATTTGACCAAAAGTCAAACTTCCGACCCTTATTGGCCTGAATTAGGCTTAGAAGAGTCGAATAGGGGCCCAAACATGGCGAAAACGTCTCTTAAGAGCCAGGAGTAGTATTACAGAGTTTTCATATACAATTACTGCCATCTAATCTTGTTTCTAGTCTTAATTAGAAAGTTTGACCAAAAGTCAAACTTTCACCCTGATTGGCCTGAACTAGGATATATATGAGTTGAAGAGGGCCCAATGGGGAGAAAAATGGTTCTCAAGATCCAGGAATGATAATACATAGTTTTTATATTCAAATACAACCAATTAATCTTATTTCTAGTCATAATTGACAAGTTTGACTAAGAGTCAAACTTTCAGCTTTGATTGGCCTGAACTAGGCTTTATAAAGAGCCGAATAGGCCTAAACGGGGAGAAAACAAAATTTTCAAGTGTCAAGAGTGGTATTACACCATTCTATATACAAAACCTACCGATTTACCTTATTTCTTGTTGTACTTAGGAAGTTTAACTAAAAGTCAAAATTTTATCCCCGATTGGCCTAAACGGCCATATAAGAGTTGAATAGGGCCTAAAGGGGAAGAAAACATGGTTCTTAAGATCAGAGAGTTATATAACATAATTTTTAAGTATAAATACTACCAATTAACCTTTTTCTAGTCTTAATCGGGAAGTTTGACAGAAATTCAAGCTTTCAGCCTTGATCGACCTGAACTAGGCCATGTAAGAGCCGAATAGGGAATAAACATTAGAAAAATGTAGTATTCAAGAGACGAGAGTAGTATTGCAAAGTTTCTATGTACAATTACTGCTAATTAACCTTATTTCAAGTATTAATTAGAAAGTTTGACCAAAAGCCAAACTTTCGGCCTTAATTGGCCAGAGCTAAGCTTTATAAGTGCCGAGTAGGGCCCAAACAGGGAGAAAACGTGGTTCTTAAGAGCCAAGAGAAGTATTACATAGTTACTACGCATAATTACTATCAATTAACCTTGCTACTAGTCTTAATTAGGAAGTTTGACTAAAAAATCAAAGTTTCATCCCTGATTGGCTTGAACTAGGCCATATAGGAGCTAAATAGGGCTAGAATAGGGAGAAATCGTGATTTTCAAGAGCCAGGAGTTGTATTACATAGTTTTTATGTATAAATACTATTTCTAATCTTAATTGAAAAGGTTGATCAAAAGTTAAACTTTCAACACTGATTGGCCTGAACTCAGCCTTATAAGAGCCAAATATGGCCTAAACGGGAGAAAACGTGATTTTCAATTGTCGAAAGTGGTATTACATAGTTTTTATGTACAAATACTATAAATTAAACTTAGTATTACAAGTTACTATGCACAATTACTTCTAATTAACCTTGTTTCGGGTTTCAATCTAGAAGTTTGACTAAAACTCAAACTTTCAACCCCAATTAGCCTGAACTAGACCATATGAGAGTCGAATAAGGAGCAAATATAGGGAGAATGTGGTTCTCAAGAGTCGAGAGTAGTTTTACATAGTTTTTATGTACAAATACTATCAGTTAAACTTATTTCAAGTCTTAATTGGAAAGTTTCACCCAAAGCCAAACTTTCAGCCCTTTTGGCCTACACTAGGTCTTATTGGAGCCGAATAAGGAACAAACATGGAAAAATGTGGTTCTCAAGAGTTGGGAGTTGTATTATATAGATTCTATGTTCCAACTCATGGGAAATTTGGTAAAAGTTAAATTTTCAGCACTGATTGGCCTGAACTAGACCTTATAAGAGTTGAGTAGGGCAAACGGGGAGGAAAACATAGTGTTCAAGAGCCGAGATTAGTATTACATAGTTTATATAAACAATTACTACAAATTATCTCGTTTTTGTCTTAATTGGAAAGTTTGGCCAAAAGTCAAACGTTCATTCCCGATTGGCCTGAACTAGGCCATATAAGAGCCAAATAGGGCCCAAATGAGAGAAAATGTGGTTTTTAAGAGCCGAGAGTGGTATTATATTATTTTATACACCGATGCTACCAGTTAACCTTATTTCTAGCCTTAATTGGGGAGTTTGACCAAAGTCAAACTCTCAGCCCCGATTGTTTGAATTACGCCTTATAAGAGCCAAATAGGGCCTAAAAGGGGGGAAAACGTGGTTTTGAAGAGCTGTGAGTGGTACTATATAGTTTCTATCTATAAATGCTACTAATTAACCTTGTTTTTAGTTTTAATTAGAAAGTTTGACCAAAACTCAAACTTTCAGTCCCGATTGGCCTGAATTAGGCCTTATAAGAGTTTAATATGGCCTAAACGGGGAGAAAACGCGATTTTTAAGAGCCAGAGTGGTATTGCATAGTTTTGATGTACAAATATTATCTATTAAACTTATTTCGAATCTTAATTTTGAAGTTTGACCAAATGCCAAACTTTCAACCCCGATTGGACTAGGCCTTATAATAAGTTCCGAATAGGGAAAACATAGAAAACATGGTTCTCAAGATCTGGGAGTAGTATTATATTGTTTCTATGTACAATCATATCCAATTAACCTTGTTTATAGTATTAATTGGGAAATTTGACCAAAAGTCAAACTTCGACCCTTATTGGCCTGAATTAGGCTTAGAAGAGTCGAATAGGGGCCCAAACATGGCGAAACGTGGCTCTTAAGAGCCAGGAGTAGTATTACAGAGTTTTATATACAATTACTGCCATCTAATTGTTTCTAGTCTTAATTAGAAAGTTTGACCAAAAGTCAAACTTTCACCCTGATTGGCCTGAACTAGGATATATATGAGTTGAAGAGGGACCAATGGGGAGAAAATGTGGTTCTCAAGATCCAGGAATGATAATACATAGTTTTTATATTCAAATACAACCAATTAATCTTATTTCTAGTCATAATTGACAAGTTTGACTAAGAGTCAAACTTTCAGCTTTGATTGGCCTGAACTAGGCTTTATAAAGAGCCGAATAGGCCTAAACGGGAGAAAACAAAATTTTCAAGTGTCAAGAGTGGTATTACACCATTCTATATACAAAACCTACCGATTAACCTTGTTTCTTGTTGTACTTAGGAAGTTTAACTAAAAGTCAAAATTTTATCCCCGATTGGCCTAAACGGCCATATAAGAGTTGAATAGGGCCTAAAGGGGAGAAAACATGGTTCTTAAGATCAGAGAGTTATATAACATAATTTTAAGTATAAATACTACCAATTAACCTTTTTCTAGTCTTAATCGGGAAGTTTGACAGAAATTCAAGCTTTCAGCCTTGATCGACCTGAACTAGGCCATGTAAGAGCCGAATAGGGAATAAACATTAGAAAAATGTAGTATTCAAGAGACGAGAGTAGTATTGCAAAGTTTCTATGTACAATTACTGCTAATTAACCTTATTTCAAGTATTAATTAGAAAGTTTGACCAAAAGCCAAACTTTCGGCCTTAATTGGCCAGAGCTAAGCTTTATAAGTGCCGAGTAGGGCCCAAACAGGGAGAAAACGTGGTTCTTAAGAGCCAAGAGAAGTATTACATAGTTACTACGCATAATTACTATCAATTAACCTTGCTACTAGTCTTAATTAGGAAGTTTGACTAAAAAATCAAAGTTTCATCCCTGATTGGCTTGAACTAGGCCATATAGGAGCTAAATAGGGCTAGAATAGGGAGAAATCGTGATTTTCAAGAGCCAGGAGTTGTATTACATAGTTTTTATGTATAAAAGTACTTATTTCTAATCTTAATTGAAAAGGTTGATCAAAAGTTAAACTTTCAACACTGATTGGCCTGAACTCAGCCTTATAAGAGCCAAATATGGCCTAAACGGGGAGAAAACGTGATTTTAATTGTCGAAAGTGGTATTACATAGTTTTTATTACAAATACTATAAATTAAACTTAGTATACAAAGTTACTATGCACAATTACTTCTAATTAACCTGTTTCGGTTTCAATCTAGAAGTTTGACTAAAACTCAAACTTTCAACCCCAATTAGCCTGAACTAGACCATATGAGAGTCGAATAAGGAGCAAATATAGGGAGAATGTGGTTCTCAAGAGTCGAGAGTAGTTTTACATAGTTTTTATGTACAAATACTATCAGTTAAACTTATTTCAAGTCTTAATTGGGAAGTTTCACCCAAAGCCAAACTTTCAGCCCTTTTGGCCTACACTAGGTCTTATTGGAGCCGAATAAGGAACAAACATGGGAAAAATGTGGTTCTCAAGAGTTGGGAGTTGTATTATATAGATTCTATGTACAATTACCTCCAACTAACTTTGTTTCAAGTGTTAATGGGGAAGTTTGGTAAAAGTTAAATTTTCAGCACTGATTGGCCTGAACTAGACCTTATAAGAGTTGAGTAGGGCAAAACGGGGAGGAAAACATAGTGTTCAAGAGCCGAGATTAGTATTACATAGTTTATATAAACAATTACTACAAATTATCTCGTTTTTTGTCTTAATTGGAAAGTTTGGCCAAAAGTCAAACGTTCATTCCCGATTGGCCTGAACTAGGCCATATAAGAGCCAAATAGGGCCCAAATGAGAGAAAATGTGATTTTTAAGAGCCGAGAGTGGTATTATATTATTTCTATACACCGATGCTACCAGTTAACCTTATTTCTAGCCTTAATTGGGGTGTTTGACCAAAAGTCAAACTCTCAGCCCCGATTGGTTTGAATTACGCCTTATAAGAGCCAAATAGGGCCTAAAAGGGGGGAAAACGTGGTTTTGAAGAGCTGTGAGTGGTACTATATAGTTTCTATCTATAAATGCTACTAATTAACCTTGTTTTTAGTTTTAATTAGAAAGTTTGACCAAAACTCAAACTTTCAGTCCCGATTGGCCTGAATTGGGCTTATAAGAGTTTAATATGGCCTAAACAGGGAGAAAACGCGATTTTTAAGAGCCGAGAGTGGTATTGCATAGTTTTGATGTACAAATATTATCTATTAAACTTATTTCGAATCTTAATTTTGAAGTTTGACCAAATGCCAAACTTTCAACCTCGATTGGACTAGGCCTTATAATAAGTTCCGAATAGGGGAAAACATAGGGAAAACATGGTTCTCAAGATCTGAGAGTAGTATTATATTGTTTCTATGTACAATCATATCCAATTAACCTTGTTTATAGTATTATTGGGAAATTTGACCAAAAGTCAAACTTCCGACCCTTATTGGCCTGAATTAGGCTTAGAAGAGTCGAATAGGGGCCCAAACATTGCGAAAACGTGGCTCTTAAGAGCCAGGAGTAGTATTACAGAGTTTTCATATACAATTACTGCCATCTAATCTTGTTTCTAGTCTTAATTAGAAAGTTTGACTAAAAGTCAAACTTTCACCCTGATTGGCCTGAACTAGGATATATATGAGTTGAAGAGGGCCCAATGGGGAGAAATGTGGTTCTCAAGATCCAGGAATGATAATACATAGTTTTATATTCAAATACAACCAATTAATCTTATTTCTAGTCATAATTGACAAGTTTGACTAAGAGTCAAACTTTCAGCTTTGATTGGCCTGAAACTAGGCTTTATAAAAGCGAATAGGCCTATATACAAAACCTACCGATTAACCTTATTTCTTGTTGTACTTAGGAAGTTTAACTAAAAGTCAAAATTTTATCCCGATTGGCCTAAACGGCCATATAAGAGTTGAATAGGGCCTAAAGGGGAAGAAAACATGGTTCTTAAGATCAGAGAGTTTATATAACATAATTTTTAAGTATAAATACTACCAATTAACCTTTTTCTAGTCTTAATCGGGAAGTTTGACAGAAATTCAAGCTTTCAGCCTTGATCGACCTGAACTAGGCCATGTAAGAGCCGAATAGGGAATAAACATTAGAAAAATGTAGTATTCAAGAGACGAGAGTAGTATTGCAAAGTTCTATGTACAATTACTGCTAATTAACCTTATTTCAAGTATTAATTAGAAAGTTTGACCAAAAGCCAAACTTTCGGCCTTAATTGGCCAGAGCTAAGCTTTATAAGTGCCGAGTAGGGCCCAAACAGGGAGAAAACGTGGTTCTTAAGAGCCAAGAGAAGTATTACATAGTTACTACGCATAATTACTATCAATTAACCTTGCTACTAGTCTTAATTAGGAAGTTTGACTAAAAAATCAAAGTTTCATCCCTGATTGGCTTGAACTAGGCCATATATGAGCTAAATAGGGCTAGAATAGGGAGAAATCGTGATTTTCAAGAGCCAGGAGTTGTATTACATAGTTTTATGTATAAATACTATCAAGTAAACTTATTTCTAATCTTAATTGAAAGGTTGATCAAAAGTTAAACTTTCAACACTGATTGGCCTGAACTCAGCCTTATAAGAGCCAAATATGGCCTAAATGGGGGAGAAAAACGTGATTTTCAATTGTCGAAAGTGGTATTACATAGTTTTTATGTACAAATACTATAAATTAAACTTAGTATTACAAAGTTACTATGCACAATTACTTCTAATTAACCTTGTTTCGGGTTTCAATCTAGAAGTTTGACTAAAACTCAAACTTTCAACCCCAATTAGCCTGAACTAGACCATATGAGAGTCGAATAAGGAGCAATATAGGGAGAATGTGGTTCTCAAGAGTCGAGAGTAGTTTTACATAGTTTTTATGTACAAATACTATCAGTTAAACTTATTTCAAGTCTTAATTGGAAAGTTTCACCCAAAGCCAAACTTTCAGCCCTTTTGGCCTACACTAGGTCTTATTGGAGCCGAATAAGGAACAAACATGGAAAAATGTGGTTCTCAAGAGTTGGAGTTGTATATATAGATTCTATGTACAATTACCTCCAACTAACTTTGTTTCAAGTGTTAATGGGGAAGTTTGGTAAAAGTTAAATTTTCAGCACTGATTGGCCTGAACTAAACCTTATAAGAGTTGAGTAGGGCAAAACGGGGAGGAAAACATAGTGTTCAAGAGCCGAGATTAGTATTACATAGTTTATATAAACAATTACTACAAATTATCTCGTTTTTTGTCTTAATTGGAAAGTTTGGCCAAAAGTCAAACGTTCATTCCCGATTGGCCTGAACTAGGCCATATAAGAGCCAAATAGGGCCCAAATGAGAGAAAATGTGGTTTTAAGAGCCGAGAGTGGTATTATATTATTTCTATACACCGATGTTACCAGTTAACCTTATTTCTATACACCAAAAGTCAAACTCTCAGCCCCGATTGGTTTGAATTACGCCTTATAAGAGAAATAGGGCCTAAAAGGGGGGAAAACGTGGTTTTGAAGAGCTGTGAGTGGTACTATATAGTTCTATCTATAAATGCTACTAATTAACCTTGTTTTTAGTTTTAATTAGAAAGTTTGACCAAAACTCAAACTTTCAGTCCCGATTGGCCTGAATTAGGCCTTATAAGAGTTTAATATGGCCTAAACGGGGAGAAAACGCGATTTTTAAGAGCCGAGAGTGGTATTGCATAGTTTTGATGTACAAATATTATCTATTAAATTTATTTCGAATCTTAATTTTGAAGTTTGACCAAATGCCAAACTTTCAACCCCGATTGGACTAGGCCTTATAATAAGTTCCGAATAGGGGAAAACATAGGGAAAACATGGTTCTCAGATCTGGAGTAGTATTATATTGTTTCTATGTACAATCATATCCAATAACCTTGTTTATAGTATTAATTGGGAAATTTGACCAAAAGTCAAACTTCCGACCCTTATTGGCCTGAATTAGGCTTAGAAGAGTCGAATAGGGGCCCAAACATGGCGAGAAAACGTGTCTTAAGAGCCAGGAGTAGTATTACAGAGTTTTCATATACAATTACTGCCATCTAATCTTGTTTCTAGTCTTAATTAGAAAGTTTGACCAAAAGTCAACTTTCACCCTGATTGGCCTGAACTAGGATATATATGAGTTGAAGAGGGCCCAATGGGGAGAAAATGTGGTTCTCAAGATCCAGGAATGATAATACATAGTTTTTATATTCAAATACAACCAATTAATCTTATTTCTAGTCATAATTGACAAGTTTGACTAAGAGTCAAACTTTCAGCTTTGATTGGCCTGAACTAGGCTTTATAAGAGCCGAATAGGCCTAAACGGGGAGAAAACAAAATTTCAAGTGTCAAGAGTGGTATTACACCATTCTATATACAAAACCTACCGATTAACCTTGTTTCTTGTTGTACTTAGGAAGTTTAACTAAAAGTCAAAATTTTATCCCCGATTGGCCTAAACGGCCATATAAGAGTTGAATAGGGCCTAAAGGGGAAGAAAACATGGTTCTTAAGATCAGAGAGTTATATAACATAATTTTTAAGTATAAATACTACCAATTAACCTTTTTCTAGTCTTAATCGGGAATTTGACAGAAATTCAAGCTTTCAGCCTTGATCGACCTGAACTAGGCCATGTAAGAGCCGAATAGGGAATAAACATTAGAAAAATGTAGTATTCAAGAGACGAGAGTAGTATTGCAAAGTTTCTATGTACAATTACTGCTAATAACCTTATTTCAAGTATTAATTAGAAAGTTTGAACAAAAGCCAAACTTTCGGCCTAATTGGCCAGAGCTAAGCTTTATAAGTGCCGAGTAGGGCCCAAACAGGGAGAAAACGTGGTTCTTAAGAGCCAAGAGAAGTATTACATAGTTACTACGCATAATTACTATCAATTAACTTGCTACTAGTCTTAATTAGGAAGTTTGACTAAAAAATCAAAGTTTCATCCCTGATGGCTTGAACTAGGCCATATAGGAGCTAAATAGGCTAGAATAGGGAGAAATCGTGATTTCAAGAGCCAGGAGTTGTATTACATAGTTTTTATGTATAAATACTATCAAGTAAACTTATTTCTAATCTTAATTGAAAAGGTTGATCAAAAGTTAAACTTTCAACACTGATGGCCTGAACTCAGCCTTATAGAGCCAAATATGGCCTAAACGGGGAGAAACGTGATTTTCAATTGTCGAAAGTGGTATTACATAGTTTTATGTACAAATACTATAAATTAAACTTAGTATTACAAAGTTACTATGCACAATTACTTCTAATTAACCTTGTTTCGGGTTTCAATCTAGAAGTTTGACTAAAACCAAACTTTCAACCCCAATTAGCCTGAACTAGACCATATGAGAGTCGAATAAGGAGCAAATATAGGGAGAATGTGGTTCTCAAGAGTCGAGAGTAGTTTTACATAGTTTTATGTACAAATACTATCAGTTAAACTTATTTCAAGTCTTAATGGGAAAGTTCACCCAAAGCCAAACTTTCAGACCTTTTGGCCTACACTAGGTCTTATTGGAGCCGAATAAGAACAAACATGGGAAAAATGTGTTCTCAAGAGTTGGGAGTTGTATTATATAGATTCTATGTACAATTACCTCCACTAACTTTGTTTCAAGTGTTAATGGGGAAGTTGGTAAAAGTTAAATTTTCAGCACTGATTGGCCTGAACTAGACCTTAAGAGTTGAGTAGTGGCAAAACGGGGAGGAAACATAGTGTTCAAGAGCCAAGATTAGTATTACATAGTTTATATAAAAATTACTACAAATTATCTCATTTTTTGTCTTAATTGGAAAGTTTGGCCAAAAGTCAAAGTTCATTCCCGATTGGCCTGAACTAGGCCATATAAGAGCCAAATAGGGCCCAAATGAGAGAAAATGTGATTTTAAGAGCCGAGAGTGGTATTATATTATTTCTATACACCGATGCTACCAGTTAACCTTATTTCTAGCCTTAATTGGGTTGTTTGACCAAAAGTCAAACTCTCGCCCCGATTGGTTTGATTACGCCTTATAAGAGCCAAATAGGACCTAAAAGGGGGGAAAACGTGTTTTGAAGAGCTGTGAGTGTTACTATATAGTTTCTATCTATAATGCTACTAATTAACCTTGTTTTTAGTTTTAATTAGAAGAAAGTTGACCAAAACTCAAACTTTCAGTCCCGATTGGCCTGAATTAGGCCTTATAAGAGTTTAATATGGCCTAAACGGGGGAGAAAACGCGATTTTTTAAGAGCCGAGATGGTATTGCATAGTTTTGATGTACAAATATTATCTATTAAACTTATTTCGAATCTTAATTTGAAAGTTTGACCAAATGCCAAACTTTCAACCCGATAGACTAGGCCTTATAATAAGTT
>JAVJIF010007109.1:0-181907 GCA_038442645.1 Agave tequilana | reverse complement strand
TTTTTTTTTTTTTTTTATATGAGGCACAAAGGTCTTCGTTTTAGAATCCTAAATATGCATTTGGTATGCACATTTCATTAAGGTAAAAATCAAGACTAATTATTTATTCAATTTCTCTCCTATACCTAAAAATTAAACAATTTATTTATTTTGATCAAGTTTTTAGAAATCCTAATCATGATTTTCCTAATCCTTAAAACTAACTTAGGTTTCTTTCAAAAAAAATAAGTCAAAATACTGTCCTTTTTATAACATTTTTTTTAAAAAATTTTTTTTAGATTTTTTTTTTTTTTTTTTTTTAGCAAATTTTTTGGTTAGTTTCTACCTATGTTAGTATGTTAGTAAAGCCCACCCCCACACTTATCTCATGCATTGTCCTCAATGTATGAATGTATGCATGTATGCATGAAACAGAACAAGGGAAGGCGGAAGTTACCTTAGGGTGGTGGTTCCGGAGGTGGTCTAATTGGTCCACGAAATGCGGCCCAAACAAGATAACGTGGTAGTTCACGGGACCTACCTTTATTGACCTCTTTTTTATTTACATATTTACAGTCCCCAGAATGAATAGGATCATGGAAGATCCTCTCGTGAAACTTACTCCCTTTACATGAACAGTCCTGAAAAATCATCACAGAGTCATGGTCTATACCTATGTCCAACAAAAGAATGTGACTTGGTAAAATGGTTGACTTGGACTCAAGAATGATAGGTTCAGGATCTAATACCGACTCAGGAAAGAAACTCAAATCAAATAAAGGTTCAGGAGTCGGGCTAGGATCAAGAAGTGGGTCCAAGTCAAGAAATTGAAACTCAAGTCTACAATCATTTTCCCACAATGGAATGTGACTCAATGTTGGTGATTCAAGTTCAGGAATGATAGGTGTGGGAATCAAAACTGACTCTAAAATATTACCTAAGTCGGGTAACAAAACAGTAGTCAATAATGATTCGGGAATTTGAACTTGATCATAGATTTGGGAATCTAGGTCACATATCTCATTAGTTTCAATCTCATAAAAATGGGAACTTGCCAATTTTTCCATGGGACTTTCAAAATTGCACAATTGGTCAAGTTCAATATGATCATCAAAAAATGGGTGATTCAATTTCATGATCTATGGGTATGGGAATAAATGTTGGCTCAGAAAATTGGTCCAAATTGGGTAAGGATACTGGAGTCAACATAGATTCGAAGATGGAAACTGAATCGCAAAGTTGGGGATCGGGTTCACATTCATAGTCTAATTCAATCTCATTGAAATTAAAACTAGCCAATTTGTCCAAGGATTGGGATTGAGCAAGTTCATATTGATGTGATGAAATTGAATTTTGATCAAGATCTTCTAAACAGAATGATTCTTGGTTCCTATCAAGATGCTCAAGAATGTTTGAAAGTCTAGAAATTTGATCATTCATTGTATCTTGCAACCGATCCACTTTTTCTTCTAACCCATCGAATAGATCAATGGAGGACTGAAACCTTGGTGATGTGGGAAAAGACGTATATGAAGATAATGGTTGAACAGGTGGTTGACCATATGGCTCAGGGGTGTTGAATTCCCATTGACTCTGTGAAGAGTAGTGATGATTATTCCAATCTTGTTCATAGTATTGGGACTGGGGCATGTAATGATTCGGATAAGACCAATCTGGCACACTAGGTTGGTCAAAGTTATGATATGCCGGGTTGGTAATATCCGAATAAGAGGTTGGTGTAATATGGATCCTCATTAAAATTGAAAAAATTATTGTTATAGGCCATATCACACAATCACAAACAAAAGAAAAAACAAACAAACAAACAAAAAAGAAAAATTTCTAACCTAAGTTAGGGTAGACCTAGACCTAGACGACTCCTAACTGGTTAGACTGTCCACGGGAGGTAGGGTGTAGACTTTGACCACAAGTTAATCAGCCAGGTCGGAGCAAGAGTGGTGGGAGGTTTTCCGTCAAAGACGTTCCTTAATTAAATAACCACCACACTTCGGGCTTTCGGCCCTCAATCCCCTTCCTAGACACTGATTTGGCAGGAGTCAACTTCCAACACCGTTCCCCTTAGGATAATCTCCTAATTGAGTCCGAGTGTCCCTAGGGCCAACGTCTACTAATTTTTATGTTAGGCTTGGGTTAGTGAGTGCTCGGGATATGATTTTTGGGCTAAGGAAGGGTGATGAAATCCCCACCTTATCTTGTTAATGGGTTATGCCCTTAAGATGAATTAGTGCAAGTGTACAAGATAAATAGATAAGAATCACTCAATGCAGAAAATCAACCAAGAGATGAATCCTATTCTACATGCAATGCGTACGTACCTTGCTTCTCCAGCACTCTTCAACAGTAAAAAAAAAAGGAATTGAAAAGACACGTGCCTAATATGCAAACGTCTAATCAATTTTATTTTTAACAACAAATAATTTACTGTTGAATTAATTAGCAGTATACAGGTTTATCACAGAACAAACCCAACAGAGCAGAAAACAGTATTTGCAATTTGCAGAATCCTGCAAAAATTTCAGTGAGTAATCCTCTACTGTTGCCGCGTTTCCGCGGCTATGGCCGCGGATCCGCGGCAATACAGTAGTCTCTGATGCTCTGCCTTCGAGGGCAGAGGCACAGAGGAGCTATATGTCCACTGCTGCTGCTGTATTTCTGTTTCCTGTTCTCCAACCTGCAAACAGAAAAGAATAAAGAATTAGTTAAAAATTAAAATTTTTTTTATTAGAGAATAACTTACCGTCCCTCCCCGGCAACGGCGCCAATTTGTTGACTGATTTTTCCTACACACAAAATATTATATGTTAGTTTTAAGAATAGATGTGCAAGTCTCAGTTCTAATCCGCGGTAGCAGGGCTATGCGGGTCGTGATCCTCAGGGAGGGACTGCGATGGAAGCGTTAAGCAAGTTTCTCTAAAGTTTTTATTTTTATTTGTTAAGTTAGAAAGGAAGTGGTATTTACAATGGGTGGTAGAAAAGAATATGGAGATGAGTTGTATTTAATCTAAAAAAGAAAAGAAAAGAAAAAGAAAGAAAAAACTTATCTCTTTAGTCTGCTTGCCGTTTGAACCGTTGCGATGATTTCCCTTTTCTTGGAAGGTGTACAAGCACGGCTTATGGGATCGTCTTCCTTCTTAATCTACTCTACGAAATGAAAAACAAGCTATGAAGACCTGTTCATCGCCATTGGGCCGTCAAGGTTCCTTCTTCGGCTAGGTATTCTCGAAGCAGTTGGATCTCATGGTGGGCAAGACATTAGAGAACAAATAGAAGAAAGTAGATACAAGATTAAAATAAGAATAAAATAAACTAGAATAATACAAGAATAAAATAAAACAAGCCTTGATTCGATTATTAAACAATGGTGGAAAAATAACACTTACACCGACTGTCACCATCAGTACAAGTAGATCCCTTCCTCCATGAATACATCATCTCCTCTCAGCTTTTACAAAAAGAATAAAAAATATACATAGGTGGAAAGAAAACCTAAAAACTCTAACTTTGCCCTTGGCTCTTCTCTGGACGCTGGACGCTCTGTACGTTGCACTGCAGGAGATATTTATAGGTGCAGAAGGTCGAGGAGTCCTGGATGAACTTGCCCACGAAATCTGGGATTCTAACTCATCCAGAATGCCGCGCTTTTGCCGAGCATCCGCGGCACTTTTGTGGCTTCTGGCCGCGCGCTTTGGCGCGTGGCCTCTCCTGGTTCGTCCATCTGGGCGCCTACTTCTGGAAGTATGATCCTGGCTCTTAATATTGGGATATGGATATAACTTAGAAATCAAGTTATCTAGACTTTGTATTCTCCCAATCTCTTTTAAACGAATTTCCTTCTCATCTTTGGCTTTTATGCACATCCTGCAAGAGTTTAGGGTTGGGTAGAATTCTATCCTTCCCTCATCTTTGATAATTGCAACTTTAGCCCTTGTATAATTGCACTTTGACAATCTGATATTTGCACTTTGACTCTTGGGCTTCAAATATGGGCTTGGATCTGGGCTTTTGGGCTCTTTAAGCTTTATTTATTGTAACATAATAATTCGAGGCCTGCACACAATAAATTACAAATTATTAATAAATGTGCAGAATTAAATGAATAAATATGAAAATGTGATGGTAAATATGATGATAAAAATGCACTTTTCACTACCAATCAATATGCTCACCCGTTTTACAAAAATAACTAATGCTCTTTCTTCCTTAGGCGACAAGATTGATAATGATCAAAAGATAAGGAAGGTGATTAGAGCTCTTCCCAAAGCTTGGGAAGTCAAGGCGACCACACTCAAGGAGCTCAACGACAAAGAGGAGATGGACTTCTCCGGCTTCATCGGAAATCTCAAGACGCATGAGATGGAGATGAAAGTTAGAGAAGAGAGGGAGGCACCAAAGAAGAAGACGATTGCCTTCAAAGCCACTCCTACTACCATTGAGGAAGACGGCTCATCCGAAGATTGCGATGAGGACTTCGCCATGCTCATCCGGAAGGTGGGCAAGATGTTTTACAAGAAGGGACGGCAAAGTAACTTTCGAAGGGGGAAGCCTCAAGGAAGGTACGAGAAGAAAAGAGAAGAACCCGGTCCTTGCTTCCATTGCAAGAAGATCGGTCACCTAATTGCCGATTGCCCCGCTCTCCAAGCAACCACCTCCAAGCATGGGAAGAAGAAGAAAGCTTTGGCCGCTACATGGGATGATACGGAGTCCGAATCCGAGGAGGAGATCGACACCGCCAACATGTGCTTTATGGCACAAGGTGAGGATTCATCTAAGGTATGTCTAGAAACTTCTATTGATGATGATGATCTTACAATGGATGAACTTGCTCAATTTTTTGAAGAATTGCAACATAGGTATGAGATTTCACAATCTCATAATAAGAAATTGAAAAAGGAAAATGATGTTTTGAAGAACAAACTTGAAATTTGTTTAAAAGAGAAAAATGAGTTATCTAGTTCTTTTGAAAAATTGAAAAGTGATTTTGATAAGTATAAGGTAGCTAATAAAGCAAAAACCCCCAGGATTTCTAGTAATAAAAATGTTTTTGTTGAAATTCAAAAACGTGTTGATTCTTTAGATAACACTTTAAAGAAATGTGCATTTGATTTTAACAAGCTTGCATCTAAATTTCCTAAGGGAGTAGCCCAAGGGAAACATGTTCATCATAAACATGCTACACATAAACATGCACACACACATAACCATGCTTTTATGTACAATAATGGTAGAATTTTATTTGCACGTGTTGTGGCCGCAAAGGCCATTTAGAAAAGTTTTGTTATGCTAAGAACAATGTTAAGAATAAATTTGTTTGGGTTCGCCCCGGATCTAACCCCAAAGGACCCACAAAGATTTGGGTACCAAAAGATCCTCCAAATTTAAATGACACAGGTGGATCTACTTCCTCCAAGACTTAGGGGGAGTCGGTGCCCGGATGGTAGGTGCAACAAGGCTTAAAGATCATATCGTGTTTGCATCGCTATCGTGGAGGCACCTATTTTGGAGATTGCCCTTCAATTGGTAACATCTCCATTTAAAAGTTTTTGATTTTTAGTCATGTATACATATGTATAGAATTGATAGTTTGCTTTTGTACTCTATTGATATATGCTTGTATAGAACTGCTTTTCTATCATATTGTATATGTGCCTTGTGTTAACTTCTATATCTTTTGTTTCATGCCTTGTTTATTGTATGTCCACATGTATAGTTTATAATTTGTGATTATATACTTGTATACATATACACATTATTTTCATAAATAAAAATAAACATTTGCAAAATTTCCTATTTAAACAAACACCTTAAAGATGGCAATTGCGCACCTCAACTCATTCAAGAGGAATCAAGAGGATGAAGTTCAGAACCCATCACTGGGTATTCGGCTTCAACATCTTTAAAATCTTTGTTTAAATATGAAAATAAAATTAAAAAGGGATTGCATGAATTTTGATGTTGTAATAACTTAATGAAGATTTAAAACCTGTTGATGTATTCCTATATGTTTAATATGTCATACCTATTTTGACTACAAATTTCTTTAAATTTTTTTTGGGCCAGATGCTGTTAACAGATTTCAGGCAAAGCCGGTCGACCGACCTCTAAAGCCCCGGTCGACCGACTCTGCCTGAGAAGAAAATTTTTTTATTTCTTTTATGTTAACGGTCGACCGACTATATGTCCCGGTCGACCGCTCAAGTCTGCAGAGCTCTCGGGTTGTTTCAGTCGACCGGACCGGTCGACCGATCGTCGAATTCTGACCTAAAATTGGTATTTATTTGACTTTTCTCTCTCACTCTCTCACTTTTCTCAGCGCGAACCGGAGACCCATTTTCCCTCAAAAATTTCTATCTCTCTAATCCTTCATCTGATCTCAAATCCCTTATAAACTCACTTCAAATTCCTTCTTCTAGTGCCAGATCTTCAGTTTCAAGTCAATCCAACCGCCAGATTTGAAGAAAATCGGATTTTTCTGTCTAGGGTTTCAGTTCTTCACCTCAAGGTAAAATTTGATTTTCTTGTGGTTCTTCACTTCTAGCTTTGTAATCTTCCTTCTATTGTCAATACATTAGGTTACTTAGCTATCTAGATCGTGCCCTAACTTGTTTATACCTAAAAATCCACCTTTTACTCATCATGCCGAAACGAACTCGAACTGAGAAAGGGAAGGCTGTTGCTCAACCTTCATCTCAGGCTCCTAGACCCGTTCGGCTCTTCCTAAATGATCTTGCTGCTGATCGGTACTCCCATCTTTCCACGAGGAACATTAACTCGGGGAGATTTGTTCAAGATTTCGAACATTTGAATATTTCTCACATCCTGCAGACAAACAATTTAGTTGAATTTTTGACCATCAAAGAGCAAGTTTACACATCTCTTGTTCCTTATTTTTATGCAAATTTCGAATTTGATGGTAATCGTATCACCTCTAGAGTTTTAGGTAGGGACATCGACCTTTCTATCGGTCGGTTTGCTAGAATTCTGCATCTCTCCACTGGTGGAGCGGATGTGTATACCCATGACCTGCATGATTTTGAATTTTCGGAGGGTGAGTCTTCGCTCACCGCATCCACTCTAATCCACGGGAATGACAACCCCAGCTTGGTTAGAAATGAGGTTGTGAGTAGGTACACTCTCCAATCCCAAGTCCTGGCCAAAATTATTTTCTTCAACATTGTCCTAAAACATGGTGAGTATAGCCACGCTAGGGGTTCCGTACCATTGATTATCTATTGCCTTCTTCGAGGCATTAAGATAAACTTTCCTCGAGTCATAGCTTCTCACATGGCTTCAGATCAGATTCGTACTGCGGGTAGGAGCTTGCCCTACGGCATGCTAATTACCCATCTTCTTAGGGCTCTTGATTTTGATCTATCTGCTGAAAGTCCCTCTAATCCCTTGACCAACATCAACGGAGTTGTCCTGAAGATGATGGAAGCCCAGCTGCGTAGACACGCTCCTGTGCAACCACCTATTCCTCCTGCTGGTCCTGGCTCATCTTCTGCACCAGGATCTTCTTCCTCTTCAGCCCCTGTGTTTCCTCCTGAGTTTCAGGCTCTTATCTCTTCGGAGGTCCGCTCTCAGATCGAGGCACACCAGGCCTGGGTCGAGCAGCGTGACGCAGCTCTTCGTGCGGAGATGGATGCTCGTTCCATTCAGGATGCTGCTTTTCGGGCGGAGATCCGAAACGACATGTCCTATTTTGCTGACTCCATGAGATTCGTGGACATTCAGTTTCAGGCTCTTTTCACAAAATTTGACATGCTCGTTCCTGACCGTACTCCGATTGCTTGTCGACTCCCAGCCACCGGTCCTCCATTCCCTCCCAGAGCTCGTTCTTCTGTTCCACCACCGCGCACCAGAGTTGATGGCATGGATCCAGAGGAGGTTGCTTCTTCCACAGGGGAAGAAGATGGTGGTGACAAGAAGATGGCTGAGGGCTCTGCTGCACAGAGCTCATCTGAGCATGCTGACGACAAGGAGGACGACGATGATGACGATGCTGGTAATGCTGCTGAGTGACCTCCCCTTGTTTGATGATGTCAAAAAGGGGGAGAGTTATTTGGGGAGAGTTATCTTGAGAGAGATATTTTGTGATGTAGTACTTTATTTGTGTTTGGACATGTAGTATTTGTGTTTGGACATGTAGTATTTATTTTTTTTGTTTTGGACATGTATTTTTAGTATGTGTTGTGGACATGGACATGGTTATTTACTTTATGCGTATCTTTTGTTTTTGTGTATCTCTTATCTATGTCATGTATGAACTCATTTCCTTCATCTATTTTATGACATGAGTATTTGGTATCATTTGTTGGCATGGAAATATGGTGTTTATCATTTACGTATGTTTTCCTATATATGCATGTGTTGAGGGGGAGCTTCATTTGAAGTCTCTACCCAAAATATTTTGTGATAACTACATATGTTTTGCCATCATCAAAAAGGGGGAGATTGTTGGCCCAAAGGCCATTATCCCAGTTATTTTGATGATAACAAAACATATTTAGTTATGTATTTAATAATTTTGTTTAAAAGGATTTCAGGTTCAAGAACAGGTTTTGACGACTCCACTTAAAGACTCACACGTTTGGAGTTCGCCCAAGATTTGCATTCCCAAGCTAAAGCACAATAGGAAGCTTCGGGAATAAGATATTGAAGAAAAGAACGAGTCAAGACTACGAAGAAAAAGAACTAGCATAGACTATGAAGAAAACAAGATTTGTATTCTTATTTTTATTTTAGATATTTTGTCAAAGCTAGATATTAGAAGTAGAGCTATGGGATTATCACACACACACTTTCTAGTTTGGTTCATGGCTTCAAAAAGATTTTTCAATTTCCATCTCCAACTTAAAGTGAACATGTTTTTGGAAATAAGTTTTTTTGGAAAACAAAAGTTTTTGGAAAAACAATTCTTTGACAAAACAAGTCTTTATCAAAAGGGCTTTTATCAAAATGATTTTTAACATGATAGAAGTATGACATATGCTCATACTCTATGTTTACTTAGTCCAAAACATTTAACCCAAAACCAAAAACCCAATTTCTGGTTCTGGAAGTTCTGATTTTTCAGAACTTACAGTAACCGGTCGACCGGCCCGGTCGACCGATGTGCACAAACTGTGCATGTGTATATCAGTCGACCGCCCCGGTCGACCGAGGCACATTTGTGTTCACAGGATTTTCGGTCGACCGACCCGGTCGACCGCAGAGCCCCAACGGTCGGATTTTTGACCGTTGGCGGTCGACCGACCCGGTCGACCGACTACTGTCATATTTTCTGACAGTTCCAACAGCTATTTTTTCTGGCTGATTCTCTTTGGGATTTGATACCAACGATTTTGTGAGGCTGTTTTTGACCCATATAAATAGAGGGTCACCTCATATTGATAAGACAACCATTGCAAAATAATTCCAAAAGATTTCACAAAGAGCTTTACAAAGAATTTCAATTCCTTTCTTTTACAAAAGATTTTTCAAAGCCTAAATTCCCAACACCCAACTTGTAGCCTATTCCTCTACCTTCTCTCTAGTTTTTGCACACCACAATCCCAAGCTCTACATCTATATCATTGGTTCTAGGATTGTGCAAGTGAGCTATTTTGATCAAGTGTGATCACCTTTCTTATTGAGTGAAGTTGTAGAGGCATCGGCCTCAAGGGAGCTAGTGAGCTTCGGGTGGTGTTACGGCATCACAAGTGTAGGGACAAGTGTGTCCTTGTATTGGCGATCCGGTGGATCAACGATAGTAGTGCAAATCCTTCAAGTGTGAAGGCGGGGACGTAGAGCGTGGCTCGAACCTCGGAAACACATCCTTGCGTTTGCGTTTGCTCGAATTTTCTCTCAACTCTACTCCTTTTAATTCTTGCACCTTTATTGTTCTATTTATTGCAAGTCTATATTTGTGCTATTTGTGTGTTAAATTTTAAATTCCGCATTATTGCCATAATTCATATAGCCATCACCTATTCACCCCCCCCCCCTCTAGGTGATTTCAGTTCTATCCCATTAAAGCCTCATTTCCATCTTACATCCAACTTTCATCAGTTAGTGAATATAATTTGAGCTCAAGCCTCAATTCATTAACACACTCCCCAAGTTTCATGGTTTAGAGTCTGAAGATGCTTACTTCTTCGTAAGAGAATTTGAGGAAGTATGTCTAATGATGAAAATCTCACACCTTATAGATGATGCTATTAGGTTGAGATTTGTCCCTTTCGCTCTTAAGGACTTAGCCAAGATATGGCTTTATAGCTTAGCGGCCGGCTCTATCACATCTTGGGATGGTTTCATCAAGGTCTCCTTGAAGAAATTCTATCCAATTCATAAGACCGCTCTCGTTAGGAAGAACATCATGCAATTCAAGTAAGAACCTAGTGAACTGTTTTGGAGGTACTTTGAACGCTTTAAAGACCTCCTTGTCTAATGTCCTCATCATGGAATAGAGAAATGGCGATAATGCCAATTCTTTATGACGGTTTAGACTATTCTATCAAGACCCTCTTAGAAAGCATGTGCCAAGGGGGATTCTTGCAAAAGGATGAAAATGAAGGATGAGATTTATATGAGAATCTAGCTGAAAAGACCATCAAATGGGAACCTACTAGTGAAACCTCGAGAAACTCAAACTCTATCTCTTCAAAAGGAGGTCTCCATTTATTGAATCATCCATAGCTAATGAGGTTAAGTTAGCTAACCTAGAAAGAAGACCGGAAGTTTTAGAAGCTAAGGAACCAAGTCTAGTCAATCAAGTCAGCCCAAACCATTTTCAACTCCGGGCTGCTGTCAAGCCATGAATCATGTGTTGAGGAGTGTCCTGTGTTTCAGGCTCAGCAACAATACCCTGAACTGATGATGCGGCCTTTTCAAGACCGAACAATAATCCTTACGCACCAACGTACAATCCTGGCTGGAGAAATCACCGAATTTTTCATGGAGCCAAAATAACAATGACAAATCACGGTCAAATCATGCAATCCACTTCCATCATGCTAATAACTCTTCAAATCATCAACCCAACTTTTTCAATTTCTACAATAATTCTCCTAACCATCCACCAACTTTTCAAACTATGAACAAAACTTTCCCAACCAAGCTCCACAATCTTCCTTCCAGAATCCTCAACTGGAAAGGAGAATGACTGACTTTGAGAGAAACATGAAAAGATATATAAAGAACTAAGATTCTCTCATGCAAACTATACAGAGACTAGAAGTTCAAATGAGCCAATTAGCCACTCCACAGAATGAGAGACAAAAGGGTACCTTGCATAGTCAGCTAATAAGGAATCCTAGGAATTCTCAACAAGCTCATTTGGCTGAGGATCAATCAATGAATCAATGTAATGCTGTTCATACATTGAGGTCAGGAAAGAAAGTTGATAATCAGTGTCAACTCCAACCAATCCCATTCAGCACAACCAAAATCAAGCATCCACCTCATCTAATCCCACTCCTCCTAAATCTGACGAATCTGAAAAAGATAAGTCAACCAGTCGGTCCACCAGCCTATAGTACAATTTCCTAATAGGCTGAAAAACAACAAGTAAAATCCACACATGGATAAGATAATTGAGATATTCAATCAAGTTAAAATAAATGTGCCACTTCTTGATGTCATCCAACAAGTCCCATCCTATGCTAAGTTTCTTAAGGACATGTGCACCAAGAAGAGAAAGACTAATGTCCCTAAAAAGGTCTTCTTAGCCACTAACATTAGTGGGCTACTGTCAGGTCCAATCCCTATCAAGTACAAGGATCCGGGTTGCCCCACCATTGCCTGCACCAAGGACAAGCCGAGATTAGTCGTGCACTTCTTGAATTGGGAGCAAGTATCAACTTGCTTTCATTCTCAGTTTATCAACAACTCGGGTTGGGTGATCTTAGTCTAACTCGAGTCACTATCCAACTAGCTAACCGTTCAGTTAAAGTTCCAAAAGGGAAATTAATGATGTCCTTATCCGGGTTGGGGAGTTTATTTACCCCGTTGATTTTATAGTTCTAGAGACACAACCTGTGTCCAATCGTAGGGCTCAAACTCCTGTTATCCTATGGCGACCATTCCTTACTACTGCCAATGCCATCATCAATTGTAGGAATGGGTCCATGAGGTTAACCTTTGGGACATGACTAGAGAAGTCAATGTCTTCAACCTAGGAAAATAACCCCGTGATGTTGAGGACTAAACATTTGAAGTGAACCTCATTCAGAACTTAATAAGTGAACATATGGAAGAATTGGAATTAAAAACTGAGTTGTGAATTCGGGTTAGAGTCTGACGACTTTAATCTTGATCAGCTTGTTGAGTCAGCTCTGAATTGGGCCTAGAACCCTATTGTTGGAACTTACTTTTGATGATACATTTGTGAAGCCATATCATATGGAGCTCTATCTTAAGCCTATTCAAGATTTCTACATGATCAAGACTTCCCAAAGAGAGTTGATAATGATGTGTATTGTAATTATTGATAGCATGTTAAAAGCCTTGAAACACACACACACATCATAGCCTATTAGTTGACTTATACTCTTTTATAGTCAACTTATACATGGTATAGTCGACTTGTAAATTTTCCTAGTCGACTAGCTTTTTGTCCTGAAAGATCCTAACTCTCTGTTCGTCACTATTAGTCGACTTAACAGTATATATAGTCGACTAATAGACTTGTATAGTCGACTTATAATTCCCTCTGGTCGACTAGTTTCAGTTTTTAGAAACTTGTCTTTGAAAAACACCTAAGGGGGGTGAATAGGTGTGATTGCTAATCTTAAAAATTTTAACTCTCTAAATGCGGAACCTAAAACAAGTGAGGCTCAACTTAGTACAATTCAACAAGTGTAGCCGAATTCCTCTTGCGAGGCTCTGGACTAAACTCCTCTTGATTCCCCTTGATATGGGTTGAGGCGTTATGTGAAGCTCTTGTTGGATGAGTACGGAATTGGCACACACAAGTATGAAATGAATAATATGAAAAATGATGCAAACACAATATATATGGCAAGAATTATAAGCAAGCAAATAGTAGCACAAGAGAATTAAACAATATCACAAGTATGCAATAGAAAGCAATAAGGAGCTATTGAAAAGTAAAGCAAGAATTAGACGCAAAGGCAATCGCAAACAAAGTGATTTGTTTCGAGGTTCGAGCACCGCTCTACTCCCCGCCTTCACCTCCGTGAAGGGTTCCACTATCCACCGAGGACGCCTTTACAATTTGGTCTAACGAAGACCGAGCACCGAGCTCCACCGAGTACAAAGGACCTCTACCGAAGAGGTTGCTCCACAAGGAAAGGAATACAAGAACAAAGTGATCACAACAAGATCACTACACTATTTCTCAAACTCTTTTACAAACACTCTCACTTCAATTACAACTTCACTATAGAATGAGTATAAGATTTTTGGCTCTATGAAGTGTGGTGAGAAAAACTTCAGTTGTAGAGTGATATTAGTAATCAAACACAACTGAAAAATAGGCTCAAAAAGAATTGGAATGAAAGCTTTAAACTCTTTTCTTTTCTCTTTTGAAAACAATACAAACTTGAGGATTTTTCTTAGTAATATGCAAGAGAGACTTCTCCTCTTTTTATAGGTTAAAAATAGGTTAAAAACAATTTCTTTTGGTCTTATTTTCTCTGAAAAAGACCTGAAAAACACTGAAAAAGTCTGCCAAGAAATCAGATAAAAAACAGATTTCAGAATTGCACAAAGAGGAAAGAGCCATTGGGTTTTTGCAGGCCTGGCGGTCGACCGGTCCGGTCGACCGCCAGCCCAGCTGCAAAGAGCCGTTGGCTCTCGGTCGACCGGTCCGGTCGACCGTCCCAAAAGAGGAAACACAGTTTCCTTCTTCCGGTCGACCGGTCCGGTCGACCGAAATAACCCGAGAGCAATTTGCTCTCCGTCGGTCGACCGGTCCGGTCGACCGACAGACATGCACAAACAGTGCATGTCCAGACACATCGCCGGTCGACCGGGCCGGTCGACCGAAGTTGCCTGAAACAGAAAACTGGGCTTGTTTTAGAGTTAGAAAAATTTTGAGAAATATTTTAAAAATACATATAGCTAAGTATTATGCAGAAAATAGTTTATACACATGTTTTATACAAGATTTTCAAGATATAAAGCTTTTGGTACATGTATATATAAACTAAGGCATAAAACTTAGAAATAACCATTTTTAAAATATAGGAAATATATGAAACAAGTGTGTGTGCAAATCCTAGAGCCAAATTTCATATACTCAAACTTTAACATTCTATTTCTTACAATGATTCTAAGACTTCAAGGTCTTCAATAGGCTTCTTCATATGATCTTCAACACTTGTTCCTTGAGCTCAATTGGAGTTGACTTGAGTCCAAATCCTTGTATTTGTGAGAGAAGACTTCTAGAATGAATAGAAATCTGAAACACACTTAAACAACAAATGTTATTAGTACAAATAACTAATATGTTTTGTAATCATCAAAATACACTAATCATGGGTGATTGTAACCTTGGGCCAACAATCTCCCCCTTTTGATGATGACAAAACATATAGGTTATTTAAATAAACATGGAAGAAGAGTTTGAAAAACTCCCCCTCAAATAATGCTATATATAAAAATTTGACTATGGAAGCACAATACATAAAGCATTCAAGGCAAAATAGTTTTGTCAAAAACTTAAATAAACAAACTTAACAAACTCAAACAAATTCAAAATATCAAACTCTTAAACTTATTCAAATTCAAAGCGAACTCTTAAACAACTTATTACAACTTATTCTCCTCCTTTTTGTCATACATCAAAAAGGGTTAAAATACCAATAGAAAAACAAATTTTATTTTTAGAATCCATAATGCAAACATTCAGCTCACCACAAATAAATGAAAATCTAGCATAATCTAGAGGTTTAGTAAAAATATCGGCAAGTTGAAAATCGGTAGAAACATAATCAATCTCAATATCACCTTTCTCATAATGATCTCTAAGAAAGTGATACCTAATGTCAATGTGTTTGGTTTTACTATGTTGATTTGCATTCTTTGTCATGTGAATAGTACTAGTATTATCACAAAATATTTTAACATGATCAAAGTGTAAATCATAGTCAAGGAGAGTATGTTTCATCCAAAGAACTTGTGCACAACAAGCTCCGGCCGCAACATACTCCGCCTCGGCGGTTGATAGGGCTACCGAATTTTACTTTTTGAAAGACCAAGATACAAGACAATTACCTAAGAATTGACATGTTCCACTTGTGCTCTTCCTATCTACCCTACAACCCGCATAGTCGGCATCCGAAAAACTCTTCATTTCAAATAATCCGGTTCTAGGATACCATAAACCCATTTCAATAGTGCCCTTAAGGTATCTAATTATGCGTTTAACCGCAATTATGTGTGATTCTTTAGGACAAGATTGAAAACGTGCACAAAGACAAACGGAAAACATAATATCCGGCCTACTAGCCGTCAAATAAAGCAAGCTACCAATCATGCTACGATATAATTTAATGTCTACACTTTTACCTAGTTCATCCTTGTCAAGCTTTGTAGTTGTTGCCATGGGAGTTTTGCTTACTTTTGATCCTTCAAGCCCAAACCTTTTGATTAGTTCCTTTGTGTACTTAGCTTGATTGATGAAGATCCCATCCTTCCTTTACTTGATTTGGAGTCCAAGGAAATAGTTGAGTTCCCCCATCATAGACATTTCAAATTCATCCTTCATGCATGACTCAAAAACTTTGCAAAGAGATTCATTAGTAGAACCAAAAATAATATCATCTACATAAATTTGCACAATAAGAATATCTTTTTCTATATGTTTAGTAAACAATGTTGTGTCAATTTTACCTTTCTTAAAACCATTTGAAATCAAAAATGAAGAAAGTCTTTCATACCAAGCCCTAGGGGCTTGTTTTAAACCATAAAGAGCTTTATCTAATTTAAAAACAAAATCCGGATGTGTAGGATCAACAAACCCGGGGGGTTGTTCAACATACACCTCCTCTTCAATAAATCCATTTAGAAAAGCACTTTTAACATCCATTTGAAATAATTTGAAATCTTTATATGAGGCAAATGCTAGTGTCATCCGTATGGCTTCAAGCCGTGCTACGGGTGCAAAGGTTTCTTCAAAATCGATCCCTTCGATTTGAGTGTAACCTTGGGCAACTAACCTAGCCTTGTTTCTAACTACATTACCCGATTCATCCAACTTGTTCTTAAAGATCCACTTAGTACCAATTGTTGGTCTATCGTGGGGCCTAGGAACAAGGTGCCAAACTTGGTTGCGCTCAAATTGATTGAGCTCCTCTTGCATGGCTAGCAACCAATATGAATCGGCCTCGGCTTCGAGGACATTTTTGGGTTCAATATGAGAAATGAATGCATAGTTACCACAATAGTCATGAAGTCTAGAGCGAGTAGTTACCCCTTTTGATACTTCACCTATGACGAGGTCCTTGGGATGATGTGGATTGTATCTCCAATCCTTTGGTAGTGGTTGAGTAGGCTCCACCTCATGTGTTTGATTTTCATTTCCTTGTGCCTCTTCCACCTTAGCTTTGCTTCCTTCATCATCCTTTGGTTTGTCTCCCATAGTAGAAGCATCCTCCAAGGTCACTTTCTCCAAACCTTCATCCAATGCATCTATTTCTACAACATTCTTAACAAACTTGTTAGATTCCTCAAACTTAACATGAATAGACTCTTCAATAGTCAATGATGATCTAATGAAAACTCTATAAGCCTTACTAGTGTTTAAGTAACCTACAAAAATAGTCTCATAAGATTTAGCATCAAACTTTCCTAAATTATCTTTTGTGTTTAAAACAAAGCATTTGCAACCAAAACTTTAAAATAGGAAACATTAGGTTTTCTAGAAAAATACATTTCAAAAGAAGTTTTAGTAGTATTTTTACACAAGAAAACACGATTTGATATATAGCATGATGTATTTACGGCCTCGGCCCACAAATAATGTGGTAGACCATATTCACTTAGCATTGTCCTAGCCATCTCTTGTAATGTTCTATTTTTCCATTCAACTACTCCATTTTGTTGTGGAGTTCTAGGACAAGAAAGTTCATGCTTTATTCCATGTTCATCACAAAAAGTGGTAAAGGGTTGGTTAATGAATTCACCTCCTCTATCACTTCTTATTCTCAAAATCGAAACATCTTTTCTTTTTCAACTCTTTTCTTGAAAGTTTGGAAATACGAAAATGCTTGGCTTTTATGTTCAAGAAAGAAAACCCAAGTAAATCTTGAAAAGTCATCAACCAAAACATAAGCAAATCTATTCCCACTTAAACTTTTGGTTTGTGTAGGGCCAAAAAGATCCATATGGATTAACTCCAAAGGACGTGATGTCATGATATCCTTAATTGACTTGAAAGAAGACTTAGTTTGTTTCCCAATTTACATGCGTCACAAACTCGGTCCTTTTCAAAAT
Source organism: Agave tequilana (assembly GCA_038442645.1). Classification (NCBI taxonomy): domain Eukaryota; kingdom Viridiplantae; phylum Streptophyta; class Magnoliopsida; order Asparagales; family Asparagaceae; genus Agave; species Agave tequilana. The sequence goes on along the minus strand of JAVJIF010007109.1, from coordinate 164,471 downwards.
TCAAGCAAGGAATACCTTTCACCATTTCCTTTGTGTTTAACCTAGAAATGTGATCAAAAGAAATATGCCCTAATCTCCTATGCCACAACCAAGAGTCATCATCGAGGGCTTTCAAACAAGTAATATTACAAGACATATTTAACATATCAATCATATAAACATTACTTTCACGAAAACCGGAAAATGCACAAACATTAGAAGTTCTATCAATTACTTTACAAGAAACATTATCAAAAACAATATCAAAACCTTTATCACAAAGTTGACTAACACTCAAGAGATTATGCTTGAGGCCATCAACTAAAACTACATTTTCAATTAAAGGAGAGGTGCCAAGTTTTACATTACTAATACCGATGATTTTACCCTTGGCGTCATCTCCGAAGGTTATGGTGCCACCTTCATGATATCTTGATAGGGTTGCAAAGTTGTTGATGTCCCAAGTCATGTGCCTTGAGCAACCGCTATCAAGATACCACAATCCTCTACGTCGTTGGGATTTGGAAAGTACCTACATCATTTAACATAATTGTTGATTTTGGTACCCAAACTTTCTTGGGTCCTTGAAAGTTAGTGCCTCGAACCCAAACATTATGACGTGATACATTGAATCTATCATAGCAAAAATTGGCTAAGTGCCCTTTCCGTCCACAATGTGAACATGAGAACACTCTACCATACATGAATGCATGATGTGTATGTGTAGTGTGAGCATGTTTTGGGGTTTTGTCATGTTGTTTAGGTTGTGTAGCATGAGCATGAACATGAGCATGAGCATTTTTCTTTGGGGCTTGTTTCTTAGGAAACATAGCCTCAATTTTCTTCTTGTTAAACTCACAATCTTTCAAAACAACACTTAATGAGTCTAATCTTTCCTTAATCATAGAAACTTCATTTGAATCAATTAGTGGGGCCTTACCTTTGCAAGAAATCTTATATTTTTCAAAATCATTTTTGGTAGTGGCCAAAGTGGAAACCAAATCATCTTTTTCTTTTGTAAGAGTAAAAACTTGAAGACTTAAAGATTCATTTTCCTTTTTCATTTGAAGATACTTTTTCTTTAAGAAATCATAGTTTTGTGACAACTCAACAAAACCTCTTCTAACACATCCATAGAAAGTTCATTATCATGAGAAGGGGAAGAGGTTACCTTGCTTGTGCCTTCATTAGCCATGAAGCACATGTTGGCGGTGTCTATTTCTTCCTCGGATTCGGTCTCCGAATCCCAAGTTGCCTTCATAGCCTTCTTCTTTTAGGGCTTCTTTGATGTGGAGGGCTTAGCTTTGTCCGGACACTCCGCCACAATGTGTCCCGGTCTTTGGCAATTGAAGCACACAATCTTCCTTTCTTCTTTGCCTCCTTGCCATCTTCTTCTACCTTGGTTCTTCGCCTTGTTGTACATCCTCCGGACATTCTTAACAAGGAGTGAGAGCTCCTCATCATCTTCTTCTTCATCATCTTCCTCGGAGTGTGTAGCTTGACTCTTGAAGGCGATAGTCTTCCTTTTGGAAGGAGTCATATCCTCTCTTGTTTTCCTTTCCATCTCATGGGTTTTGAGGTCCCAATGAGACCTATAAGCTCCATCTCTTCATTGTCGTTGAGTTCCTTCAAGGTTGTTGCTTTAACTTCCCATGAAGGAGGAAGAGCCCCGAGGATCTTCCTTACTCTTTGATCATTGTTGATATCTTCACCTAAAGAAGAGAGTCCATTAGTAATCTTGGTAAATCTTGTAACCATATCATCTATGGTTTCATTTTCTTGCATGCTAAATGTTTCATATTGGGACCGAAGAAGGTCAATCTTAGCCTTCTTTACTTGTGAGGTCCCCTCATGTGTGACTATCAAATGTGACCAAATCTCATATGCGGATTTGCAATGGATAACCCTAGAAATGTCATCATCATTAAGGGCTTGTAGAAGTGCATAGTGAGCTTTGGCATTGGCATCGAATTCCTTAGTCTCTATTTCGGACCAAGTGGATTCGTCACCGGGGGGTGCACTAAAGGACTTAGTCACGGCTTTTGCAACTCGGCTACCTAGAGATTGCAAAAACACGGTCATTTTAACTTTCCATATGGGAAAGTTAAGTCCATCAAACTTAGGAGGGGTCTTAATTCCATCGGCCATTTTTACTATATGAAAATGAATGAAATGATTAGCAAATTAGGATCTTCTCTAAGGTTGTTAAACCAAATCCTAGAGTCCAAGCTCTGATACCAATTGAAAAACACCTAGAGGGGGGGGGGGTGAATAGGTGTGATTGCTAATCTTAAAAATTTTAACTCTCTAAATGCGGAACCTAAAACAAGTGAGGCTCAACTTAGTACAATTCAACAAGTGTAGCCGAATTCCTCTTGCGAGGCTCTGGACTAAACTCCTCTTGATTCCCCTTGATATGGGTTGAGGCGCTATGTGAAGCTCTTGTTGGATGAGTACGGGATTGGCACACACAAGTATGAAATGAATAATATGAAAAATGATGCAAACACAATATATATGGCAAGAATTATAAGCAAGCAAATAGTAGCACAAGAGAATTAAACAATATCACAAGTATGCAATAGAACAATAAGGAGCTATTGAAAAGTAAAGTAAGAATTAGACGCAAAGGCAATCGCAAACAAAGTGATTTGTTTTGAGGTTCGAGCCACCGCTCTACTCCCCGCCTTCACCTCCGTGAAGGGTTTCCACTATCCACCGAGGACGCCTTTACAATTTGGTCTACCGAAGACCGAGCACCGAGCTCCACCGAGTACAAAGGACCTCTACCGAAGAGGTTGCTCCACAAGGAAAGGAATACAAGAACAAAGTGATCACAACAAGATCACTACACTATTTCTCAAACTCTTTTACAAACACTCTCACTTCAATTACAACTTCACTATAGAATGAGTATAGGATTTTTGGCTCTATGAAGTGTGGTGAGAAAAACTTCAGTTGTAGAGTGATATTAGTAATCAAACACAACTGAAAAACAGGCTCAAAAAGAATTGGAATGAAAGCTTTAAACTCTTTTCTTTTCTCTTTTGAAAACAATACAAACTTGAGGATTTTTCTTAGTAATATGCAAGAGAGACTTCTCCTCTTTTATAGGGTTAAAAATAGGTTAAAAACAATTTCTTTTGGTCTTATTTTCTCTGAAAAAGACCTGAAAACACTGAAAAAGTCTGCCAAGAAATCAGATAAAAAACAGATTTCAGAATTGCACAAAAGAGGAAAGAGCCGTTGGGTTTTTGCAGGCCTGGCGGTCGACCGGTCCGGTCGACCGCCAGCCCAGCTGCAAAGAGCCGTTGGCTCTCGGTCGACCGGTCCGGTCGACCGTCCCAAAAGAGGAAACACAGTTTCCTTCTTCCGGTCGACCGGTCCGGTCGACCGAAATAACCCGAGAGCAATTTGCTCTCCGTCGGTCGACCGGTCCGGTCGACCGACAGACATGCACAAACAGTGCATGTCCAGACACATCACCGGTCGACCGGGCCGGTCGACCGAAGTTGCCTGAAACAGAAAACTGGGCTTGTTTTAGAGTTAGAAAAATTTTGAGAAATATTTTAAAAATACATATAGCTAAGTATTATGCAGAAAATAGTTTATACACATGTTTTATACAAGATTTTCAAGATATAAAGCTTTTGGTACATGTATATATAAACTAAGGCATAAAACTTAGAAATAACCATTTTTAAAATATAGGAAATATATGAAACAAGTGTGTGTGCAAATCCTAGAGCCAAATTTCATATACTCAAACTTTAACATTCTATTTCTTACAATGATTCTAAGACTTCAAGGTCTTCAATAGGCTTCTTCATATGATCTTCAACACTTGTTCCTTGAGCTCAATTGGAGTTGACTTGAGTCCAAATCCTTGTATTTGTGAGAGAAGACTTCTAGAATGAATAGAAATCTGAAACACACTTAAACAACAAATGTTATTAGTACAAATAACTAATATGTTTTGTAATCATCAAAATACACTAATCATGGGTGATTGTAACCTTGGGCCAACAGTCTTTTGATTTCAACTTGACCTAGTCGATTTGGTCCCAATGCTAGTCAACTAACCCAGTGAAATTTGCCTACCCTAGTCGACTAACCCATATCTTAAGTCGACTAATGACAGTTTCTGACTGTTGGACAGTTTCTATTTTCAAGTGTTTCCTTCAACGTTATCAAACGTTTAAATATTCAAAATGGACCTGATAACTACCATAACTAACCATAGAGTTCAGCTATAAATAGGGTTGTTATCTTAAGTTTAAAACACCAATTCAAATCAATAGTTTTCTGACCAAAAACTCTGCCAAAAATTCTGGTTCTCTGAAAAATATTTTTCAACTTCCAGTTCTTCACCAATTCCTACTCTTTTGTGAAGATTTCTGAAAGTCAACCTATAATAGCCCTTGTCCACGATCACATACTTATTCAAGGCTTATAGGAAAGTTTGTAATCACTCAAAGAAAGCATTATACAAGAGCGTCTTTGGGTTGAAGAGAGTTTGTACGAGGTGTTGTGGTCTTCTTGGTTGTAAGAAGAGTTATATACATTTGGCAAAGGGGATTTATCAAGTGGGATACAAGGTGTTGATTTTGGGTGTACAAAGTCAAAGGATAAAGAAAAATCTCAAGCGGGTGGCTTGGGGACTGGATGTTGCGTTTGGTTAACTTTTCTGTGATTTATTTTCCTTATTGCAAGTACGTTTATTTCTTTAACACTAATATCCTTGTGTGAGTGTTGACATTGTATTTTAGATCCACACTTGGCATCATCTCGGGATCGACAATTGGTATCAGAGCCCGCCCAACATACAAGCCTGCATACGCAGTCAACAACATACAAGGATGGCAACGGAGTTCCCTTCGTCACAATTCAAAGAAGGACATTCTACACAACATCCACCGCTATTTGATGGATCCAACTACAACTATTGAAAGTGTAGAATGAAGATCTACTTGTAATCGCTCAACTACGAACTTTGAAATATAGTAGAAGCACCTACACCAAGCCGACAACCAACTACACCTCTTGGAGTAATGATCAAAAGAAGAATGCGAACCTTGATGCCAAAGCGAAGAATGCTTTATTCTGTGCCTTAACCAAAGAAGAATTCAACCGTGTGTCAATAGCCACTTCTGCAAATCGAATATGCCACACTCTACAGGTAACACATGAAGGCACAAATAAAGTTAAGGAATTTAAAATTTCTGTTCTTCTCTATAGGTTTGAACTTTTCAAAATGAAGGAGAATAAAACCATCTCAGAAATGGTTACAAGATTCACCGACATAACCAATTCCTTAGCATCCCTTGGAAAGGATACACCCAAGTCGAAAAAATTCGCAAGATCCTTCGTGCACTCACACCAAATTGGGAGAAGAAGACAACTGCAATAGAAGAAGCGAATGATCTTTCAACAATGTCGTTAGAAAATCTTATTGGTAATCTAATAGCATATGAAGTGCAACTCGAAGACAGAAAGAAGGATGAACAATAATCTCTCTCAAAGAAGAAAGAACTTACCTTCCATGCATCCTCAGACACGGACAATTCAGATAACGATGAAGAGGAGATGGCAATGCTTTCAAGAAAGTTAAAAAGTTCTTATAGTAAGATAAGTTTAAATGTTTTAATTATAATAAACCAAGTCATATGAAGAAGGATTGCCCTTTACTCAAAAACAAAGGTAAATTCAAGAGCAAAAAGTTCAGAAAGAAGAAAGACTACGAAGCTTCATGGGAAAATAGTGATTCCTCTTCCTCTGATGAAGAAGAAACCACTGAACATACCAACATCTGTTATATGGCGCTAGAAGAAGATGAGGTACAATATACTAAACTTTTAGATGCATTCCATGAATTATTCAATGATCTAAAGAATGAAAAAAATGAAGAATAAAATTTTATCAAAGGAAATGAAAAACTTTTCAAAGAAAATTCATGCTGTCTCTCAAGTTTCTTCTATAAATTCTCAAAAAGATGATTTTGAAAACGTGATATCATCATTGAAAAAAGATAATGAGAATTTTATAAAAGAAAATATTTTTCTTAAAAAGAAAACTTTGTCTTTAAATGAAAGAATTTATGTTTTAAATAAAGACATGTCAGTTTTCAAAATGAAATATGAAGAGATTTTGAAAAATGTGACTAAGTTTAATCAAGGAAAAGAAAAGTTGAATGATTTATTATCATATCAAAATATGTCACATAATCATTATGGTCTTGGATTTTTTGAAAAATCTTCATATGTTAGTAATCCATATAATTCTTTTGTGAAAAGAAAGTCTGATATTATTTCAAAAAGAATTAAGAACAAGTTTATATGGATTCTAAAAACTTAAGCATTGTTGATAAAAATACTTATATTGCATCATACATACATGATATATGTAATTCATGCAATTATGTGTATACTAACAGATGAAAACCAAATTCAAAATGGGTTTGGTCTCCTAAAGGTTAATGCTTTACTCTTATGATTGGTACCATCTAATGTTTATCTTTCAGGTACCATATAAGAAGTTTGATAAGAACAATACTTCAAATATTTATCATATATATACATGTTATGATATATTTGTTGCAGGGGGAGAACACAAGTGTTTCTATATCTGTTATAACCCATTTTCTACAGGGGGAGAACATATAACTTATTTTCTGCAGGGGGAGTATTTGTGCACACAAAGTGTCATCATCAAAAAGGGGGAGAATGTTGGAACTTACTTTTGATGATACATTTGTGAAGCCATATCATATGGAGCTCTATCTCAAGCATATTCAAGAGTTCTACATGATCAAGACTTCCCAAAGAGAGTTGATAATGATGTGTATTGTAATTATTGATAGCATGTTAAAAGCCTTGAAACACACACACACACATCATAGCCTATTAGTCGACTTATACTCTTTTATAGTCAACTTATACATGGTATAGTCGACTTGTAAATTTTTCTAGTCGACTAGCTTTTTGTCCTGAAAGATCCCAACTCTCTGTTCGTCACATTAGTCGACTTAACAATATATATAGTCGACTAATAGACTTGTATAGTCGACTTATAATTCTCTCTGGTCGACTAGTTTCAGTTTTCAGAAACTTGTCTTTTGATTTCAACTTGACCTAGTCAACTTGGTCCCAATACTAGTTGACTAACCCAGTGAATTTTCCTACCCTAGTCGACTAACCCATATCTCAAGTCGACTAATGGCAGTTTCTGACTGTTGGACAGTTTCTATTTTCTGGTGTTTCCTTCAACGTTATCCAACGTTTAAATATTCAAAATGGACCTGATAACTACCCTAACTAACCATAGAGTTCAGCTATAAATAGGGTTGTTATCTTAGGTTTAAAACACCAATTCAAACCATATGTTTTCTGACCAAAAACTCTGCCAAAATTCTGGTTCTCTGAAAATTGTTTTCAACTTTCCAGTTCTTCATCAATTCCTACTCTTTTGTGAAGATTTCTGAAGTCAACCTATAATAGCCCTTGTCCACGAACACATACTGATTCAAGTCTTATAAGAAAGTTTGTAATCACTCAAAGGAGCATTATACAAGAGTGTCTTCGGGTTGAAGAGAGTTTGTACAAGGTGTTGTGATCTTCTTGGTTGTAAGAAGAGTTGTATACATTTGGTAAAGGGGATTTGTCAAGTGGGATACAAGGTATTGATTTTGGGTGTACAAAGTTAAAGGATAAAGGAAAATCTCAAGAGGGTGGCTTGGGGACTGGATGTAGGTCATGAGAACCGAACCAGGATAAATCACTCGTGTTTGCTTTTGCTTAACTTTTCTGTGATTTATTTTCCTTATTGCAAGTACGTTTATTTCTTTAACACTAATATCCTTGTGTGAGTATTGACATTATATTTTAGATCCACACTTGACATCATCTCGGGACCAACACCTATTTCACCAAATATGGAGCCAACAAATTTGACTAATCTTTCCAGTGAGCCTTCCTCTTCCTTAGAATTGAAAGCCTTACCTGCGCATCTCAAGTACGTCTATCTAGGCGAACAAGAGACCTTTCCTGTCATCATTGCCTCCCATTTAAATGACGGGAAAGACGAAGATCTTAAAGCAATTCTAAGAAAACATAGGGAAGCCATTGGTTGGACTATGATTGATACAAAGGGATTGAGTTTAACTATAATACAACATCGCATTCATCTTAATGAAGATGCAACACCTAAAAGAGACACGCAACGTAGGTTAAACCCTATAATGTAAGAGGCTGTTCATGCTGAAATTGTGAAACTCTTAGACAATGAGATAATCTATCCCATTTCTGATAGCTAATGGGTCAGTCCTGTCCACGCGGTTCCAAAGAAATCCGGTTTTACCGTAGTGGAAAACGAGAACAAAGAGTTAGTCCAAACTCGACTTCTCACGAAGATCTGAGTTTGCATTGACTATAGGAACTTAATGCTGCAACTCGTAAGGACCATTTTCTACTTCCCTTCATTGATCAAATGCTTGAACGTTTGACGGGCCACGAGTATTCCTGTTTCTTGGACGGTTACTCGGGGTATAATCAGATTCCTATTGCTCTTGAGGACCAAGAAAAGACTACGTTCACATGTCCAATTGGGACATTTGCTTATCGTCGAATGCCTTTCGGCTTATGCAATGCCCCATCAACGTTTCAACATTGCATGTTGAGTCTTTTTTCTGATATGGTAGAACGATTCTTAGAAATCTTCATGAATGATTTCTCCATCTACGGAGATTCGTTCACTCAATGTCTCCACTATTTAGAACTTGTCCTCTAACGTTGTGCTGAGAAAATTTGGCACTGAATTGGGAGAATTGTCACTTCATGGTGAAACATGGAATTGTCTTCGGTCATGAAATCTCCAAGAAAGGAATTGAAGTAGATAGAGCCAAAATTGAGGTTATTGCAAAGCTTCCCATGCCCAAATGTGTGAATGATAGTAGATCCTTCTTAGGACACGCCAGTTTTTACCGAAGATTTATCAAGGATTTTAGGAAGATTGCTAGGCCCTTGACTTATCTATTAGTTAAGGACGTGTCCTTCACTTTCGATGCTAAATGTATGAATTCTTGAGAGAAGCTTAAGAGAGAGCTTATTTATGCATCAATCATATCTGCACCGGATTAGTCGAAGCTGTTCGAAATCATGTGCAATGTTTCTAATTTTACCATAGGCGCTGTCCTAGGACAACACATTGATAACAAGTAGTACGTGATTTACTACTCTAGTAGGACTCTCAACGATGCTCAATTGAACTACACTACTGCTGAGAAGGAATTCTTGGCAGAAGTGTTTGCCTTAGAAAAATTTCGTCCCTACCTACTAGGGTCCAAAATCACCATTTTCACCGATCATTCTGCGCTTAGGTACCTCATGATAAAGAAGGATGCCAAGGCCTGACTCATTCGTTGGATCCTCCTCCTTCAAGAATTTGATCTCGAGATTCGAGACAAGAAAGGCGTAGAAAATGTCATTGCTGACCATCTCTCACGAATCCCTAATCTCCATGCAACGAATTACCCATAAATGAGGATTTTCCTGATGAAAATCTCTTAGCTATCTTTAGGGAACCTTAGTTTGCTGATATAGTGAATTACTTGGTCATAAGCCAAAGTCCGTCTCATTGGTCCAAAAATGATATATACCGATTCTGATCTCAAGTCCGGTATTTCTTTTGGGAGGAACCGTATCTTATTAAGTACTGTTCTGACCAAATTATTAGGAGATGTATTCCCGACGAGGAGGTTAAGAGTGTTTTATCTTTTTATCACGAACTTGCATGCGGTGGACACTTTGGTCCTCGCAAGACTGCTTAAAAAGTGCTACAAAGTGGGTTCTATTGGCCCACTTTGTTTAAAGATGCTTATGAATTTTGCAAGACGTTACCTAGATGCCAGATGGTAGGAAGGATCTCAAAACGAGATATGATGCCCCTCAACCCAATTCTAGAAAAAGAACTCTTTGATGTTTGGGGCATCGACTTTATGGAGCCATTTTCTAATTCATTTGGAAACCAATACATATTGGTTTCTGTGGACTATGTGTCCAAGTGGGTGGAAGCTATTCCTAGTAGAACTAATGATAACAAAGTTATCATAAAGTTTTTGAAAGAGAATATTTTCTCACACTTCGGAACCCCTCGTGCTATCATCAATGATAATAACACTCACTTTTTCAATAGATCCTTTGAAGCTCTTATGTGAAAGTATGTCATAACTCACAAGTTGTCCACACTTTATCATCTCAAATCAGTGGGTAGGTTGAGGTTTCCAATAGACAAGTCAAGCTTATCTTGGAGAAGACTGTGAATCAAAACCAGAAAGATTGGTCCACCAAACTTGTAGATATCCTATGGGCCTACAGGACCGCTTTTAAGACGATTCTAGAGATGTCTCCTTATAGGTTAGCCTATGGTAAAGCTTGTCACCTACCCGTTGAGTTAGAGCACCGGGCCTTATGGGCAATCAAGCGGTTGAATTTCGACTTGACTAAGGCATGTGACCTTCGAAAATTACAAATTTTCAAATTAGAGGAGTTAAGAAATGAGCCTTATGAAAATGCTAAGATCACTAAAGATAGAGTTAAGATTTTTCATGATAAACACATCATAAGAAAAACCTTTGTCCCTGGATGTCACGTCCCACTGATCAAAATAGAGTACATGACATGATCGGCAACCTGTACACGTCGGGTGGAACATCCCAACGTATACACGTTAAGCCTGCTGTAGACCTGTACAAGTTTTCTTATACGGTAAGAACACTGCTGATATACACAGGTAACAAGAGTACATAACACAGTCAATACAGTACCAAAAGTACAGTACAGTACACCTGAGTCCATCAGCATAATTATACAAGAACTAAAACAGAAGAACATATGTACAATTATGAAACATACTGAAAACTCAAAAAAGACGACAAGCTCACGAACTGTCCTACAGCTGCTCAGCCAAACCGTCTAGATACTCCGCGTCCTCCTCTGGTGGTATAACCATGGACTCTATATCTGGGCAAGCAAACCCAGGGTCTCAGATGCAACCGAGCAAGTGTACAAAGAAAAGGCAAGGGGAAATAAAAACAAGACATGAAATAAACATGCATAAGTCTGAAATAAGACATGTAGTAAGACGGCGATAAGCGACATATCAGGAAAGTAACTTTTCACTATCTTGTCCATGAGTGTATACAGGTGTGATATGAGACTTAACAATCGAGGAGTTCTGATCAGGTGGGTGTATCCCGTGCATACCCGGGATCACGGCCTTAAACAAACCCCTGGCTGCTAAGACCAGGGCCCTCCGCTAAGAGGGGAGCATGAAACAAGTAACGAGAACTCATGGAGCTATATACAAGTGGTAAGTAGCACTACCATCCCCTGCAGTGGGAGAACAATATGGATCCAGTACACCCACCCGATAAGATCTAGTCAATCATCCAGTCTCCCCATCCCCAAGTGATTTCTTTTCAGGATAACAAGTAATGACATGAGGTAACTGGTACAGGTGACAAAAAGATAGTAACAAGTGTTACGACCTGCGTCCTATAGTTATGTAGATGAGTGTGCATGTTTATAGCAAATACCTGGCATGAACAATGTAATCAACTATCATATGTAACAAGAAACACTACCAGGCGTATCAAGAGAACATGTAACGGTAGTACGTAATCACAGTAACATGTAACGGTAGGAACATAATAGACATACGGGCAGTTATCCCGGCTATCTACATGTTAACATGCACACTCAAAATAATCCATAGGCCAAGTCCCTGCTCTGATATTCTACTCAACCCTAAGATATAGGTCGATTAACCAGACGAAGCATCAAATCGGATATCAAATATTCCAATCACCGGATAAGACTCTACAAAAGATATAAGTGGAGAAATAATGAGAATTCAGGGAAACACTTGCCTTATATGTGTAATGCTTGCAGTTCCAATCCCAACGGTACTAAGAATGCGCGATTCCGACGTCAAATGACCAAATTATCGCTAACGCACGATTCAAGGTCCCTTTTATAAATTCTGAATATGAACAGGGTGTTAACAGTAAATTTGCAGGGTTACAATTGAAATATTAAAAGTCCAAAAGGGCTGTTTTGTAAATTACCTTATATTTTGAAAATGGGTTGCGGGTTGCAGGTTGCGCTGGAGTTCTGCCCAACCCGTTATGGGGTTTTCGGCTCACAACGAGCGGCAGCAGCAGAACGAAGAGAAAGAGGAAGGGGATCCGGGTCTGGGTCCGGTGGCTGCGTGGTGGCTGCGCGAGGCTCCGGCGACGCTGATGGCCGGAATAGAAGAAGTCGGCGGTGGTGGTGTGGGTTGCTACACGGTGGGGCGTGGCGGTGGGGTTGGAAGCATTCGGCTGGGGCACGGCGGTTGTTGGGCGGCAGGTGTTGGGCGGCGCTGGCGGCGTTGGGCGGCGGTGGCGGCTGCGTGGACAGCGGTGGAGGTGGGTGGCGTTAGGGTACTGGAAACAGGCGCTGGTGTGTGTGTGTGTGTGAGAGAGAGAGAGAGAGAGAGAGAGAGAGAGAGAGAGGCTGCTCCTTTAGAGTTAAAACGAAATGGGTTTATATAGGATTTAGATATCAATTAGGAATAGTGTAGAAAGTTTAACAAAAATCCTAATGTCGGTTAACCGAGTTCTCTGGAACCACAGGGAGACTTCCAGCCATGTAAAAGAAAAAGAAAAAAAATGAAATGGGATTAAGGTTAATTCATGATGTTTAAATATTAGGGTCCGAATTTGACTAGTGTCGAACAGTCCCCAAAAATGAGAAAAAATAAGGAATATTAGTCGGAGACATAAGGTAAAATCGGATTGTAAAATTTAAACCGGTTTGTCAATTAAAAAATCCCGAAAGGATCCGTGAGACCGGGTGACACCCATTCGGCCAGATTTTGGACTAATTCCGAAAAATGGCCAAAAATACTTGAAGGTAGAAAATAATATTTTAAAGCTTATTACCGAAGTAGATTCTAGAAATTTTACTCTATTTGCAAATTAAAAATCCTTGAGTTAATCATCTGCTTAGGTTGGTACCGATATTGGATATTTTTCAAAAGAATTCGGAAAAAGGGTTTAGAAATTTTCAGAAAATCTAAGCGTTGAGAAAATCAGTTGTAACACTGAGACTAGTATAGTCGGGTTTTCAGTTTGGTCAATTTCCTACATATTTTATATCGTATATGACGGTGACCCGTATAAAGATAGTGGAGGGTTACACTTCTACCCACCTAACAAAAAATTTTGTCCTCGAAATTTAAATAGATACTTAGAATGTAATAAGTGATAAAAAGTAAGATCTTAGACTGTGATACCTGAGAGTCAGAGAATAAGTAAGGGTACTTCTCTCGGACTTCTTCCTCCAGTTCCCAGGTGGAATCTCCTGGGGCATTTGGGTCCCAGGCTACTCGAACTAAAGAAATCACCTTGTTCTTAAGGACCTTTTCTCTACGATCAAGTATGGCCACCGGTTGAACTGCATACGTCAAATCTGGTCTCAGCGTTAATTCAGAATAATCAAGGATGTGCTTTTCATCAGGTACATATTCCGAAGCTGAGACACATGGAACACATCGTGTACTCCTGCCAAAGATGGAGGCAATGCCAGCTTATAAGCAACTGCACCAATACGCTTCACGACTCCAAATGGCCAAAATATATCGTGGACTCAGCTTTCCTTTACTTCCAAACCCGATTACTCCACGAGTAGGTGATATTTTAAGAAATACATGATCTCCAATCACAAACTCCAAGGGTCTCCTTTTCCCATCTGCCCAACTCCGTTGCCGGTCCTGTGCAGCTTGAAGATGCTTCCTGATCTGGGTAACTTTATCCACAGTCTGAGTAATGAGCTCTGGACCAAGTAGTTTCCGTTCGCCGATATCGTCCCAACATACGGGTGATCTGCATTTTCGTCCATATAGAGCCTCAAATGGTGACATCTGAATACTAGACTGGTAACTGTTATTATATGAGAATTCCACTAAATGTAGGTGATCTTCCCAGGACCCCTTGAAATCCAGAACACAGGCTCGTAGCATGTCTTCTAGAATCTGTATCACCCTTTCAGATTGTCCATCAGTCTGGGAATGGTAAGCAGTGCTGAACTTCAACTTGCTTCCCAGACTAGTTTGCAGGCTCTGCCAGAAATGAGACAAAAATCTGGTGTCTCGATCTGACACAATACTCACTGGAACCCCATGCAATCTTACTATCTCCTGCATATAGCGTTCTGCCAAAATCTCAGTGGACTGCCCCACTCTAAAAGGAATAAAGTGAGCACTCTTGGTCAGTCTGTCAACTATTACCCAAATAGCATTGTGACCTTTTGAACTTCTTGACAATGCAGTCACAAAATCCATAGTAATATGTTCCCACTTCTATTCAGGAATAGGAAGTGGTTGCAATAAACCAGCGGTCCTTTGGTGCTCTGCTTTTACTTGTTGACAGACAAGGCATTTCGATATAAATCTGGCTATTTCTCTTTTCATCCCATGCCACCAAAAATGTTGCTTAAGATCCCGATATATCTTTGTTCCACCGGGATGAATATTATATGGAGAGTTATGAGCTTCTAGCAATAACTCTTGTTTAACTTCTCCCTTAGGCACGCATAACCGTGCACCATATCTCAAAGAGTCATCTTCATGAAGAAGTAAATCCTTTCTCAGTCCAGCTTCCACCTGACCCCTGAACTTTTGGAGTTGCTTGTCACCTGCCTGAGCTTCCTTTATTTTGTCTATTAAAGATGACTGGAGTTGTAGTGTCATACAATGAGCTACTGCTCCTGGGATAACCACTTCCAGGGTTAATCTTCTCATTTCTTCAATCAACGGCTTCTGTTGTGTGAGGATCATAGCAGCCGGTCTTCTACTCAACGCATCCGGCACCACATTTACATGTCCAGGATGGTACTGGAGATTAAGATCATACTCTGCCATGAGTTCCAACCATCTTCTTTGTCTCATATTTAATTCTTTTTGGGTGAAAATATATTTCAGACTCTTATGGTCTGTAAAAATCTCCACTCGCGTCCCCAGTAAATAATGTCGCCAAATTTTTAGGGCGAAGATAACAGCTGCCAATTCTAAGTCATGAGTTGGATAGTTCTGTTCATGTGGCTTGAGTTGTCTTGAGGCATAGGCCACCACTCGACCGTGTTGCATAAGCACACAACCAAGCCCCTGTCCTGACGCATCACTATGTATGACAAACCCACCAAACTGATCCGGAATAGCAAGAATCGGTGCGGTTGTCAACCTGTGCTTTAATTCTGCAAAAGCTGCCTCACACTCTTCTGTCCAATTAAACTTCTCCCTTTCTTGGTCAACTGCGTTAAGGGTTTAGCAATCTTGGAGAATTCTTTCACAAACTTTCTATAATATCCAGCTAAGCCCAAAAATTGTCTTATCTCTGTTACTGATTTAGGAGTTGGCCACTTTTCTACTGCTTCCACTTTCTTTGGATCCACTCCAATACCTTGACCTGAAATAATGTGTCCAAGAAAGTCCACACTTTCCAGCCAAAATGTACATTTACTCAGCTTCCCATATAATCGTCTCTCCCTCAGCACCTGCAGCACGGTCCTCAAATGTTCCGCATGTTCTTCCCGAGTCTTGGAATAAATAAGGATATCATCAATGAAAACTATGACAAACTTATCCAAATAAGGGGAAAACACCCTATTCATCAGATCCAAGAAGACTGCTGGGGCATTGGTGAGTCCAAACGGCATTACCAGAAACTCATAATGTCCATATCTTGTGCGAAAAGCAGTCTTAGGAATATCGGACGCTTTCACCTTCAATTGATGATAACCAGAACGAAGATCCAGATGGGAAAAGATTGTAGCACCACAAAGTTGATCAAATAAATCATCGATCCTGGGCAAAGGATATTTGTTCTTGATCGTCACCTTTTTTAGCTCTCTATAGTCAATGCATAATCTTTGTGTCCCATCCTTCTTCCTTACCAGTAATACTGGAGCTCCCCACGGTGACGTACTTGGTCTGATAAAACCTTTATTCAAAAGCTCTTGAATTTGCTTTTTCACCCTGCCAGCTCTATTGGCGCCATTCGATACGGTGCCTTGGAGATTGGGGCAGTACCCGGAAACACATCAATTGTAAACTCAACTTCTCTATCTGGAGGCAATCCGGGTAAATCTTCAGGAAACACATCCAGGAAGTCCCTTACTACTACAGGAATTTCGGTCTGACCCCTATCTACTGTTGCCAAGGTTTCTGTACACACTACATCCAGGTCTGCATTCTGATCAAGACGTAGACCTTTAGCAGAAATTTCGAACTCTGATAATTTAGGAAACCGAAACACTACACGTTTTCTCTGACAATCTATAACTGCATGTACCTGGCTAAGCCAGTCCATACCCAATATATGTCAAAGTCACAGTTATCAATCAGCAAGCAATTCGTGATAAACTCCCTGTTACCGATAACAACTGGACATTGTGGACACACCTTGTTACACGACACTGTCCCATTCCCAGTGCTAATAGTCCAACCCCGGTGCACAGTGTCACAGGATATATTATGCTTACGAATGAACTTAGAGGAAATAAAACAATGAGTAGCACCAGAATCAAATAAAGCATATGCTGGAACAGAATGCACCAAAATAATACCTGTGACAACTTCTCCTTAGGCATCAGCTTGATCAGTAGTAAGAGTAAATGCCTTGCCCTTCTCTCTAACTGGTCCGATTGGTTGCTCCTTACCCCTTTGGGCTTGCCGATACATCTGCTGTTGGGGAGGTATAGGCTGTTTAGGCTGAAAGGGAAGCATAGGCTTTGACGGTCCGGACAGTGTCAGCTTGTTTTGACCAACTGAGGCTGAGGGGAGATCCCTTGGAACTTGCCAATTGTGAGGACATTGACTAACCCGATGTTCAGGCGATCCACAGACCAGGCACACGTTCTTGGCCAATCGGTACTCGTTTATATTATGCCCTATCTTATGGCAATATTTACACACAGTCATCCTCGGCTGAGGCACTGGAGCCATCTGTCGCTTTTGAGGTGTTGCACTAACTTGCCTGTTCTGGGTTCCTTCAGAATGTGTCTGTTGACTGAGTTTTCCTGCACACAAAAATAAAGTATTAGATTTAAAAATAGGATGTGCAAGTTCTCAGTTCTAATCCGCGGTAGCAAGGCTATGCGGGTCGTGATCCTCAGGGAGGGACTGCGATGGAAGCGTTAAGCAAGTTTCTCTAAAAATTATCTTTTTTTTTTTTTATTGTTAAATAGTGGTATTAACAATGAGATGGGAGAAATAGATTGGAGAAAGGTGGAGTTGATGATCTATACTAAAGAAATAGAAGAAAGGAAGAAGACTATAAAATACGTACCTACCTCTTCAGTCCTACTTACCTTTGATCCTTTTGCGACGACTTACTTTGCTTTGGAAGGCGTTCAAGTATGGCGTATAGGATCGTCCACCTTCGCGATCTACACTACGAAAAGAAAAGACTGGCAAGCGACGGCTTGTTCATCTCCATAGGCCATCAAGGGCTCTTCTTCGGCTAAGCAGTCTCGAAGCGTCGAGTTCTCACGGTTTGCAAGACATCAGAGAAAAATAACAGAAGTAAACAGGAAAAGAGAAAACAAGAACATAACATGAAATAGAAGAGATGAAACAAAAACAGACTTTGAGCAGATGTTATTAACAATGAAGGAAAAGTAAAAACTTACACCGATGTCACCTCAGTACAAGTAGGAACTCCTTCCTCCATGAAAGTTTCCTCCACTCAGTTTACAAAAGAAAAACAAAAATTTAACCTAAACTACAAACTAGAAGAAAACCTAAAACCCTAGCTTTTGGCCCTTTGTTGGACGCTGGACGCTCTGTACGTTGCACTGCAGGTGATATTTATAGGTGCAGAAGGCCGAGGAGTCCTGGACGAACTTGCCCACGAAATTGGGATCTGGATGAGATCAAAGTGCCGCGGATTTGCGGCGGTTCCGCGGCACTTTTGTGGCTTCTGGCCACGCGCTTTGGCGCGTGGCCTCTCCTGGTCCGTCCATGTGGGCGCCTGCTTCTAGAATTGTAATCCTGGCCTTTTAAATCTGGATTTTCGAGGTAACTTGGTAATCAAGTTACCCTTAATCCAGATTTCTTCAAATCTTCCTCCCACGAATTTTCTTCTTATCTTGGCCTTTTATCCTCATCCTGCAGGTGTTTAGGGTTGGATAGAAGTCTATCCTTCCCTAATCTCTGATATTTGCAACTTTCAGCCCTTGTATTTGCATTTTGACTCTTTGTATTTGCGCTTTTTCACCTGGGCTTCAAACATGGGCTTGGATCTGGGCTTTTGGGCTCTTTAGGCTTTATTTATTGCTAACATAACAATTCGAGGCCTGCACATATTAAATAAAGAAATATTAATAAATGTGCATTATAATATGAATAAATGTGCAAATGTGACGGTATATATGATGATAAAAATGCACTTTTGACTACCAATCACACCCCCACACTTATCTTTTTGCTCGTCCTCGAGTAAAAACAAAAAAGAAAAAGTTAATCTAACCTAACTCACTTTCGTAGGAATCACGATTGCACTTAGCACGTGCAACAAGCCGTTAACCTCTAGGTTACCCTAGAGGACGAGTGTTGTCTCGTGAGGGTTTTCAGCGGATTGCACCCACAAAATCCATAAAAAGGAAAATATTTGAATTATATTTGAAGAGACTAAGTAGTCTATAAGTTTTAGGATCCTCATTTTTATTCATTCTTCAAACCTAGTCTTTATAAAGTCAATTGTTATTCATTTTAGGTAAGGATTAAAATTGAATTTCTAATATAGTCTTTTTCGTTACCAAAAGTCATACGCACCCTTGTGAATCTAGGAATTCCTTAACTTGGACTCTCATGCCTCTTTATTATTTTTATAACATCATCTAATTTTCTTTCGTGTAAGTATCAAGGCTTCTTGAGGCCCTCATACCTAACTAATTGACTATTAGATGTGTTAATATATATATATATATATTTTTTGGCATGTATAACTCATCTAATTTTCTTTCGTATAAGTATCAAGGCTTCTTGAGGCCCTCATACCTAACTAATTGATTATTAGATGTGTTAATACATATATTATTTTTCTTAGTCTTCTTAGGCTTTCTAATCCACCCATGTAACGAACTTAAAGTCGATGACTCCCAAACCGGTTGGCTTTAGGGCACCAAGTGAGAAAACACCCCGCGGACTCAAATTCGAGTGAACTAGGCCCCAAAACTAAGGATTTTATTTTATTTACTCACCTTTAGGCATGAATACTTATGCTTCTTGAGGCACATGTATCAGCTTAATTGGTGATTTTTTTCTTCTTCTTTTTTTTTTTTTCTTTTTTTTTTATGAGGCACAAGGTCTTTGTCTTAGAATCCTAGATATGCATTTCGTATGCACATTTCATTAAGGTAAAAATCAAGACTAATTATTTATTCAATTTCTCCTCCTATACCTAAAGTTTAAACAATTTATTTATTTTGACCAAGTTTTTAGAAATCCTATTCATGATTTTCCTAATTCTTAAAACTAACTTAGATTTCTTTCAAAAAATAAGTCAAAATATTTCCTTTTTATAACATTTTTTTTTAAAATTTTTTTTTTTAGATTTTTTTTTTTTAGACAAATTTTTTGTTAGTTTCTACCTATGTTAGTATGTTAGTAAAGCCCATCCCCACACTTACCTCATGCATTGTCCTCAATGTATGAAATGAATGCATATATGCATGAAAAAGAACAAGGGAAGGCGGAAAATTACCTTAGGGGGTGGTTCCGGTGGTGGTTTAATTGGGCCAAGCGTTGCTACCCAATCAAGATAACAGATAATTTGGTGGAACCCACCAGAAACTTTCCTTACATAACCCACTAAAATATATGTATAATTATTTTTTAGTATTTCCACCCCATCAAATTTCCAAATTTCATAATAAATTTCAGAGTTAATTGTCTCAACCTCCTTGTCCCAAAATGGAATATGAAAAGATGGAATTATTGACTTGGACATTATAGGTGCGGGAACGAATACCGACTCAGGGAAGAAGCTCAAATCAAGTAAGGGCTCAGGAGTCAGGCTAAGTTCATGAAGTGGGTCCAAATCAATAAATTGAACATCAAGTTCACAATCTTCTTCCCACAATGGAATGTGACCTAATATGGATGATATCTCTTTACTTCCAATATTAAGGAATTCTAGCTCATCGCCATACAATTCTTCAAAACTAAGGTCAACATCGTCGTCCGTCAGAATTGTACAATCAATTTCAGAAGTAAAGAGATTATGAGAATCTAGGTCAAGTTCAATATGATCATCTAAAATGGGTGATTCAATTTCATAATGAATTGGAATAGGATCCAATGTTGACTCGGGAAAAGTGAAATCAGGTGGAGACACTGGAGTCATTATTGGATCAGGAAATAAAATTGAATCATCAAGTGGAAGATCATGATCATATTCAAGCTCAAGTTCTAATTCAGGAAAGGAAAAACTTGCCAAGTTATCAAAAATTGGAGTTTCGGCAAGTTCACATGATGGTACTGAATTAGAATCTTGTTGTCCAAAGCAACTTGGTTCGTCGGCTCTAAGCGAGTGGTCAGCGATATCAGAATCAGCCGGACGGTGAGAACGTAAGCATTAAACCATCAAATCTATGTCATGATCACGGGCTAATTTAGCCTCAGTCATGGCAGCTAGCATCCCTTCATAGTCGATAGGTGGATCATGTTCTGATTGGACTTGAAAATAGGACGGGTAATCGTGATAAAGTTGTGAGTCCGTGGACTCACGTATCATCATGTCTAAGATTGATGGTGATTTTTGCTTGGACTTATTTATACTCATCATTTCCAAGATAGATGGATTTCTATTCTGAATGGGTGGATCTGAGTATGAATCTTGGGAAGAATGTAGACTAGATGGATATGGAGGACAATTTGATTGAGAATTAGACTCGGGGGACTCGAAACCCCATGGACTCTGTGACGAGTTGAAATTATTATGGAAATTATAGTCATAAGATGGGGGGTGTGGGTTATATTCATTCGGATAAGACCATTCCGGCACACTAGATTGGTCAAAGTTAGGGTATGCCGGGTTGGTAATATCCGAATAATAGTTAGGGGTGTAATATGAATTAAAATTGGAATTATTCTTATATGCCATATCACACCAACACAAACACAACAAACAAAAAAAATTCTAACCTAAGTTAGGGTAGACCTATGACCTAGACGACTCCTAACTGGTTAGACTGTCCACAGGAGGTTGGGTGCAGACTTTGACCACAAGTTAATCAGCCAGGTCAGGGCAAGAGTGGTGGGAGGTTTTCCGTCAAAGACGTTCCTTAATTAAATAACCACCACACTTCGGGCTTTCGGCCCTCAATCCCTTTCCTAGACACTGATTTGACAAGAGTCAACTTCCAGCACTGTTCCCCCTTAGGATAATCTCCTATTGAGTCCGAGATGTCCCTAGGGCCAACGTCTACTAATTTTTATGTTAGGCTTGGGTTAGTGAGTGCTTGGGATATGATTTTTGGGCTAAGGAAGGGTGATGAAATCCCCACCTTATCTTGTTAATGGGTTATGCCCTTAAGATGAATTAGTGCAAGTGTACAAGATAAATAGATAAGAATCACTCAAAGCAGAAAATCAACCAAGAGATGAATCCTATTCTACATGCAATGCGTACGTACCTTGCGTCTCCAGCACTCTTCAACAGTAAATAAAAATAATTGAAAAGACACGTGCCTAATATGCAAACGTCTAATCAAATTTTATTTTTAACAACCAATAATTTACTGTTGAATTATT
Source organism: Agave tequilana (assembly GCA_038442645.1). NCBI lineage: Eukaryota > Viridiplantae > Streptophyta > Magnoliopsida > Asparagales > Asparagaceae > Agave > Agave tequilana. The sequence continues at coordinate 142,640 of JAVJIF010007109.1, read as the reverse complement.
AGCAATTTACAGGTATATCACAGAACAAAACAGAATAGAGCAGTAAGCAGTAATCTCAAATTGCAGCAATCTGCAAAAAATTTGAATCAGTAGTCCTTACTGTTGCCGCGTTTCCGCGGCTCTGGCCGCGGATCCGCGGCAAAACAGTGGGCTCCTGTGCTCTGCCTTCGAGGGAAGAGGCACAGGGCAGCTATATGTCCACTGCAGCTGCTGTTTTCTGTTTCCTGTTCTCCAAACCTGCAAACAGAAAAGAATAAAGAATTAGTTAAAAATTAAATTTTTTTGTTTTAGAGATAACTTACCGTCCCTCCCCGGCAACGGCGCCAATTTGTTGACTGATTTTTCCTGCACACAAAAGATGGTATTTTAGTTTTAAAAATAGATGTGCAAGTTTCAGTTCTAATCCGCGGTAGCAGGGCTATGCGGGTCGTGATCCTCAGGGAGAGACTGCGATGGAAGCGTTAAGCAAGTTATACTCTAAAGCTTTTATTTTTTATTATTAAGTAGTGGTATTAACAATGAGATGGGAGAAATAGATTGGAGAAAGGTGGAGTTGATGATCTATACTAAAGAAATAGAAGAGAGGAAGAAGACTATAAAATACGTACCTACCTCTTCAGTCCTACTTACCTTTGATCCTTTTGCGACGACTTACTTTGCTTTGGAAGGCGTTCAAGTATGGCGTATAGGATCGTCCACCTTCGCGATCTACACTACGAAAAGAAAAGACTGGCAAGCGACGGCTTGTTCATCTCCATAGGCCATCAAGGGCTCTTCTTCGGCTAAGCAGTCTCGAAGCGTCGAGTTCTCACGGTTTGCAAGACATCAGAGAAAAATAACAGAAGTAAACAGGAAAAGAGAAAACAAGAACATAACATGAAATAGAAGAGATGAAACAAAAACAGACTTTGAGCAGATGTTATTAACAATGAAGGAAAGTAAAAACTTACACCGATGTCACCTCAGTACAAGTAGGAACTCCTTCCTCCTGAAAGTTTCCTCCACTCAGTTTACAAAAGAAAAACAAAAATTTAACCTAAACTACAAACTAGAAGAAAACCTAAAACCCTAGCTTTTGGCCCTTTGTTGGACGTTGGACGCTCTGTACGTTGCACTGCAGGTGATATTTATAGGTGCAGAAGGCCGAGGAGTCCTGGACGAACTTGCCCACGAAATTTGGGATCTGGATGAGATCAAAGTGCCGCGGATTTGCGGCGGTTCCGCGGCACTTTTGTGGCTTCTGGCCACGCGCTTTGGCGCGTGGCCTCTCCTGGTCCGTCCATGTGGGCGCCTGCTTCTAGAATTGTAATCCTGGCCTTTTAAATCTGGATTTTCGAGGTAACTTGGTAATCAAGTTACCCTTAATCCAGATTTCTTCAAATCTTCCTCCCACGAATTTTCTTCTTATCTTGGCCTTTTATCCTCATCCTGCAGGTGTTTAGGGTTGGATAGAAGTCTATCCTTCCCTAATCTCTGATATTTGCAACTTTCAGCCCTTGTATTTGCATTTTGACTCTTTGTATTTGCGCTTTTTCACCTGGGCTTCAAACATGGGCTTGGATCTGGGCTTTTGGGCTCTTTAGGCTTTATTTATTGCTAACATAACAATTCGAGGCCTGCACATATTAAATAAAGAAATATTAATAAATGTGCATTATAATATGAATAAATGTGCAAATGTGACGGTATATATGATGATAAAAATGCACTTTTGACTACCAATCACACCCCCACACTTATCTTTTTGCTCGTCCTCGAGTAAAAACAAAAAGAAAAAGTTAATCTAACCTAACTCACTTTCGTAGGAATCACGATTGCACTTAGCACGTGCAACAAGCCGTTAAACCTCTAGGTTACCCTAGAGGACGAGTGTTGTCTCGTGAGGGTTTTCAGCGGATTGCACCCACAAAATCCATAAAAAGGAAAATATTTGAATTATATTTGAAGAGACTAAGTAGTCTATAAGTTTTAGGATCCTCATTTTTATTCATTCTTCAAACCTAGTCTTTATAAAGTCAATTGTTATTCATTTTAGGTAAGGATTAAAATTGAATTTCTAATATAGTCTTTTTCGTTACCAAAAGTCATACGCACCCTTGTGAATCTAGGAATTCCTTAACTTGGACTCTCATGCCTCTTTATTATTTTTATAACATCATCTAATTTTCTTTCGTGTAAGTATCAAGGCTTCTTGAGGCCCTCATACCTAACTAATTGACTATTAGATGTGTTAATATATATATATTTTTTTTTTGGCATGTATAACTCATCTAATTTTCTTTCGTATAAGTATCAAGGCTTCTTGAGGCCCTCATACCTAACTAATTGATTATTAGATGTGTTAATACATATATTATTTTTCTTAGTCTTCTTAGGCTTTCTAATCCACCCATGTAACGAACTTAAAGTCGATGACTCCCAAACCGGTTGGCTTTAGGGCACCAAGTGAGAAAACACCCTGCGGACTCAAATTCGAGTGAACTAGGCCCCAAAACTAAGGATTTTATTTTATTTACTCACCTTTAGGCATGAATACTTATGCTTCTTGAGGCACATGTATCAGCTTAATTGGTGATTTTTTTCTTCTTCTTTTTTTTTTTCTTTTTTTTTATGAGGCACAAGGTCTTTGTCTTAGAATCCTAGATATGCATTTCGTATGCACATTTCATTAAGGTAAAAATCAAGACTAATTATTTATTCAATTTCTCCTCCTATACCTAAAGTTTAAACAATTTATTTATTTTGACCAAGTTTTTAGAAATCCTATTCATGATTTTCCTAATTCTTAAAACTAACTTAGATTTCTTTCAAAAAATAAGTCAAAATATTTCCTTTTTATAACATTTTTTTTTAAAATTTTTTTTTTTAGATTTTTTTTTTTTTAGACAAATTTTTTGTTAGTTTCTACCTATGTTAGTATGTTAGTAAAGCCCAGTCAAGAAATTAGAGAACAAATAGAGAGAAGTAGATACAAGATTAAAATAAGAATACAAGAAACTAGAATAGTACAAGAATAAAATAAGGGAATATTTTGACTTATTTTTTTTTTTTAGACAAATTTTTTGTTAGTTTCTACCTATGTTAGTATGTTAGTAAAGCCCACCCCCACACTTATCTCATGCATTGTCCTCAATGTATGAAATGAATGCATATATGCATGAAAAAGAACAAGGGAAGGCGGAAAATTACCTTAGGGGGTGGTTCCGGTGGTGGTCTAATTGGGCCAAGCGTTGCTACCCAATCAAGATAACAGATAATTTGGTGGAACCCACCAGAAACTTTCCTTACATAACCCACTAAAATATATGTATAATTATTTTTTAGTATTTCCACCCCATCAAATTTCCAAATTTCATAATAAATTTCAGAGTTAATTGTCTCAACCTCCTTGTCCCAAAATGGAATATGAAAAGATGGAATTATTGACTTGGACATTATAGGTGCGGGAACGAATACCGACTCAGGGAAGAAGCTCAAATCAAGTAAGGGCTCTTCTTCGGCTAAGCAGTCTCGAAGCGTCGAGTTCTCACGGTTTGCAAGACATCAGAGAAAAATAACAGAAGTAAACAGGAAAAGAGAAACAAGAACATAACATGAAATAGAAGAGATGAAACAAAAACAGACTTTGAGCAGATGTTATTAACAATGAAGGAAAAGTAAAAACTTACACCGATGTCACCTCAGTACAAGTAGGAACTCCTTCCTCCATGAAAGTTTCCTCCACTCAGTTTACAAAAGAAAAACAAAATTTAACCTAAACTACAAACTAGAAGAAAACCTAAAACCCTAGCTTTTGGCCCTTTGTTGGACGCTGGACGCTCTGTACGTTGCACTGCAGGTGATATTTATAGGTGCAGAAGGCCGAGGAGTCCTGGACGAACTTGCCCACGAAATTTGGGATCTGGATGAGATCAAAGTGCCGCGGATTTGCGGCGGTTCCGCGGCACTTTTGTGGCTTCTGGCCACGCGCTTTGGCGCGTGGCCTCTCCTGGTCCGTCCATGTGGGCGCCTGCTTCTAGAATTGTAATCCTGGCCTTTTAAATCTGGATTTTCGAGGTAACTTGGTAATCAAGTTACCCTTAATCCAGATTTCTTCAAATCTTCCTCCCACGAATTTTCTTCTTATCTTGGCCTTTTATCCTCATCCTGCAGGTGTTTAGGGTTGGATAGAAGTCTATCCTTCCCTAATCTCTGATATTTGCAACTTTCAGCCCTTGTATTTGCATTTTGACTCTTTGTATTTGCGCTTTTTCACCTGGGCTTCAAACATGGGCTTGGATCTGGGCTTTTGGGCTCTTTAGGCTTTATTTATTGCTAACATAACAATTCGAGGCCTGCACATATTAAATAAAGAAATATTAATAAATGTGCATTATAATATGAATAAATGTGCAAATGTGACGGTATATATGATGATAAAAATGCACTTTTGACTACCAATCAGTGTCCAATCGGACGCTTTATGCTACTAGTGGGTACTCTCCTCATCAATCCACTGAGCTGCTCTTGTTCGCTGGCGGCAGTTAATACCTCTGCAAAGGTCTTATATCTGAAGGATATAACATATCTTTGAAGTTCCAGATGCAATCCCTGCTGAAACCTTCTGGCCCGACTCTCCTCAGTAGAGACCATATATGGGGCAAATCGGCTGAGTTTGGAAAACTCAGCTGCATTCTCATCAACTGTCCTCCCAGCCTGTCTGAGATTTATAAATTTCTATTCCATCTCTGATTTGGCCGTGTCAGGAAAGAATTTTGCCAAGAATACCTCCGAAAATGTCTTCCAAGAGATAGGTCCTGACAAATGGCTTTCTTCTGCAAGCCACCATATACGTGCCATTCCTGATAGCTGAATTTTCACTACATCCACTCGATCAGCTTCCGGAACTCGAGCTGCTACCAATAAGTTCTCTGTGTCTATGAGCCACTGCTCAGCATCCAGATGGCTTTCTTCTCCTGAGAAAACCGCTAGATTGAGTCTCCTGAAGTCAGACATATTCCCCTGCCTGGCCTGACTTCCTGAAGCAACTATCTTTTCCAGAGCAACAGTCAGTTGCTCACTCTGATGCTGCTGGGACTCTAACAAGAACTTCATGAACTCCACTGACTCTGTAGGCCCGTCCTCAGGAACTCGCTGAGCCATCTGTGTAATATATACCAAATTAGAGTCAGGACTAAGAGGCGGAACTATGCTGACATAATTCAGTTCCTAAGGATGGACTTATGGGCTCATGTCATGTCTCTTGTTCCTTGTCAGCAGTATAAGATCTTGTACAAATCTACAGCTAAGAACTAGATTCAAATGGCTGGGGTCGCGTTTCGCAAACCGTCCAATGCTAAATTCGAATCTAGGCTCTGATACCAATAAAACCATGTCACGTCCCACTGATCAAAATAGAGTACATGACATGATTGGCAACCTGTACACGTCGGGTAGAACGTCCCAACGTATACACGTTAAGCCTGCTGTAGACCTGTACAAGTTTTCTTATACGGTAAGAACACTGCTGATATACACATGTAACAAGAGTACATAACACAGTCAATACAGTACCAAAAGTACAGTATAGTACACCTGAGTCCATCAGCATAATTATACAAGAACTAAAACAGAAGAACATATGTACAACTATGAAACATACTGAAAACTCAAAAGAGACGACAAGCTCACGAACTGTCCTACAGCTGCTCAGCCAAACCGTCTAGATACTCCGCGTCCTCCTCTGGTGGTATAACCACGGACTCTATATCTGGGCAAGCAAACCCAGGGTCTTAGATGCGACCGAGCAAGTGTACAAAGAAAAGGCAAGGGGAAATAAAAACAAGACATGAAATAAACATGCATAAGGCTGAAATAAGACATGTAGTAAGATGGCGATAAGCGACATATCAGGAAAGTAACTTTTCACTATCTTGTCCATGAGTGTATACAGGTGTGATATAAGACTTAACAATCGAGGAGTTCTGATCAGGTAGGTGTATCCCGTGCATACTCGGGATCACGGCCTTAAACAAACCCCTGGCTGCTAAGACCAGGGCCCTCCGCTAAAAGGGGAGCATGAAACAAGTAACGAGAGCTCATGGAGCTATATACAAGTGGTAGGTAGCACTACCATCCCCTACAATGGGAGAACAATATGGATCCAGTACACCCACCCGATAAGATCTAGTCAATCATCCAGTCTCCCCATCCCCAAGTGATTTCTTTTCAGGATAACTAGTAATGACATGAGGTAACTGGTACAGGTGACAAAAAGATAGTAACAAGCGTTACGACCTGCGTCCTATAGTTATGTAGATGAGTGTGCATGTTTATAGCAAATACCTGGCATGAACAATGTAATCAACTATCATATGTAACAAGAAACACTACCAGGCGTATCAAGAGAACATGTAACGGTAGTACGTAATCACAATAACATGTAATGGTAGGAACATAATAGACATACAGGCAGTTATCCCGGCTATCTACATGTTAACATGCACACTCAAAATAATTCATAGGCCAAGTTCCTGCTCTGATATCCTACTCAACCCCTAAGATATAGGTCGATTAACCAGACGAAGCATCAAATCGGATATCAAATATTCCAATCACCGGATAAGACTCTACAAATGATATAAGTGGAGAAATAATGAGAATTCAGGGAAACACTTGCCTTATATGTGTAATGCTTGCTGTTCCGATCCCAATGGTACTAAGAATGCGCGATTCCGACGTCAAATGACCAAATTATCGCTAACGCACGATTCAAGGTCCCTTTTATAAATTCTGAATATGAACAGGGTGTTAACAGTAAATTTGCAGGGTTATAATTGAAATATTAAAAGTCCAAAAGGGCTGTTTTGCAAATTACCTTTTATTTTGAAAATGGATTGCGGGTTGCGCTGGAGTTCTGCCCAAACCCGTTATGGGGTTTTCGGCTCACAACGAGCGGCAGCAGCAGAACGAAGAGGAAGAGGAAGGGGATCCGGGTCCGGGTCCGGCAGCTGCGTGGTGACTGCGCGAGGCTCCGGCGACGCTGATGGCCGGAATAGAAGAAGTCGGCGGTGGTGGTGTGGGTTGCTACACGGTGGGGCGTGGCGGTGGGGTTGGAAGCATTCGGCTGGGGCACGGCGGTTGTTGGGCGGCAGGTGTTGGGCGGCGGTGGCAGCGTTGGGCGGCGGTGGCGGCTGCATGGACAGCGGTGGAGGTGGGTGGCGTTAGGGTACTGGAAACAGGCGCTGGGTGTGTGTGTGAGAGAGAGAGAGAAGGAGAGAGAGAGAGAGAGAGAGAGAGAGAGAGAGAGAGAGAGACTGCTCCTTTAGGGTTAAAAGGAAATGGATTTATATAGGATTTAGATATCAATTAGGAAGAGTGTAGAAAGTTTAACAAAACTCCTAATGTCGGTTAACCGAGTTCTCTGGAACCACAGGGAGACTTCCAGCCATGTAAAAGAAAAAGAAAAAAAATGAAATGGGATTAAGGTTAATTCATGATGTTTAAATATTAGGGTCCGAATTTGACTAGTGTCGAACAGTCCCCAAAAATGAGGAAAAATAAGGAATATTAGTCGGAGACATAAGGTAAAATCGGATTGTAAAAATTTAAACCAGTTTGTCAATTAAAAATCCCGAAAGGATCCGTGAGACCGGGTGACACCCATTCGGCCAGATTTTGGACTAATTCCGAAAAATGGCCAAAAATACTTGAAGGTAGAAAATAATATTTTAAAGCTTATTACCGAAGTAGATTCTAGAAATTTTACTCTATTTGCAAATTAAAAATCCTTGAGTTAATCATCTTCTTAGGTTGGTACCGATATTGGATATTTTCCAAAGAATTCGGAAAAAGGGTTTAGAAAATTTCAGAAAATCTAAGCGTTGAGAAAATCAGTTGTAACACTGAGACTAGTATAGTCGGGTTTTCAGGTTGGTCAATTTCCTACGTATTTTATATCGTATATGACGGTGACACGTATAAAGACAGTGGAGGGTTACACTGGACAAAAATTCTTACTCTATTATTCTAGGCTTCATCTTTTTTTAGGAAAACTAAAATCAAGATGGACTGGGCCATTCGTTGTAAAAATCGTGTTTTCACAACGTGCAGTAGAGATCAGTGACACCAAGAATGGAAATGACTTTAATGTAAATGGTCAACGCCTTAAACCTTTCTTGGAATCAATGCCGGTAAATGAAACGGCTATGGGTCTTTTTGACCCAGTGTATCGGTAACTTTTCTCTTTTTCATTTTATTTCATGCATCTATATATTTCTTTCATATATTGGGGACAATGCATGAGATAAGTGTGGGGGAGGGTTCTAACATGACTAATATAAAACTAAAAAAAAGAAGAAAACAAAGATATATATATATATATATATATATATATATATATATATATATATATATATATATATATATAAGGTAAGAACAATATTTTGATTTATTTTTTGTAAGAAATTAAGTCAATTTTAAGGAATAGGAAAATCATAATTAGGATTTCTTACACTTGGTCAAAATAAGATGACTTTTTTGATTTTTAGGGTTAGGAAGAAAATTTGTGAAAGTAATTTAGTCTTGATCTTTACCTTGATGAAATATGAATACTTTATACACTTACACACTTAGGGTCCAAAAATAAAGACTCTTATGTCTTATTAAAAAAAAAGAAAAAAACTATATATGTATAATAAAAAATAAACAAATCTAATAATTGATTAGCTAGGTGCTTTGGCCTAAGCAAGCCTTACTATTTATGCAAAAGATAATTAGATAAGTTTGAAAAAAATATGTATATAAATCCTCTAATTAAGCTGGGTATTTGTGCCTCATGAAGCATAAGTATTCACGCCTAAAATGGGTACATTTTATAAATAAAAATCTTAGTTTCGTGGCCTTGTCTGCTCGAGTGTTTAAGTCCTTAGGGGTGTTTTCTCACATGGTGCCCTAAAACTGTCTGGTTTGGGTGTTACCGACTTAAGGCTCGCTACATGGGCAGATCAGAAAGCCTAATAGAATTGAGGAATAAATACAATCAAAAATAAATATAAATAAGGCATAGGAGTTTATGTTAAAGAACCCTTAGTCAAACTTCACGGTCACGATGGTGCATAGGACTCAGGGTAAAATAATAGACTAGATGAGAAATACAATTTGACTCCTTACTTTGATTGATGACATATTTTTGAATAGAGATTAAGTTTAGGAATGAAAAGTTTGATATTCCTATAACTTATAAATTACTTGAACCCTTACAAATATACTTCAAATATTTTCTAGTTTCAAAATGCTTTTCGAAAACACTAACATTTTTTCTTTTCTTTATGGATTTTGTGGGTGCAATCCACTGAAAACCCTCACGAGACAAAACTCATCCTCTAGGGGTAACCTAGAGGTTTAACGACTTGTTACACATGCTCAGTACAATCGAGTGGCCTACGAAAGTGGTCTAATAATTGATTAGTATTAGATTTGATGTTTTGCTCGAGGACGAGCAAAAGATAAGTGTGGGGGTGCGATCGGTCACATATATTGCATATATATTGTCACATTACCATGTTTTTCATCTAATAAATACTATTAATAAGTCTTATTCTTCTTTGTTGAATGTAGGCCCATTGCTAAAGGATAGGAAAGAAAAATGAGCCCAAAAGCCCATCAAATTCTGAATTAATTTAGAATAAATTCGAAATCAGGGAATCAGGGCAGATCTTGACAAATCAGAGAGGTTAAAAACTGTTTGAAATGAATCTTCTCAAATCAAGCGGTTGAAGCTAACAATCAAAGGCTGTTTCATCAAATCCTAGAGTAGAAATGAGAAAACAAGCAGAAGATATAGGAGAATAACCAAACCAGGAGCCTCCCCCATTTGGGTGTGGCCACTGGCCACACTAGGGCCGCGAAAATGTGGCCCTAGCTGCATTTTCGCGACTTTGTTAGGGTTATTGGGGGAGCGTTTGCTCCCCCAATCTTCCTACGACCTCTCCACTCTAGTTTTCCCTATAAATACTATTTTCAACAAAGAAGAAAGGAGCGAAAATTAGGATTAGAATTTTTATTTATTCTTTAGGGTTTTAGGAGCATTGTTAGATAGTTCGGAGAAGTTGTATCTCCTATTTATTTATTTTAGTTTAGACAACCAAAGAGAGAAGAGTGGAATTGAGTGTGTAATTCGTCTTTGAAGTGACAATCAAAGGAGCTTCTACTTGCTTATTCAACTCAACTCGAATTCGGTATGTTTATGTTTAATTATCATTCTCTTGTTGGTTTTCAGTTCATAATGAGTAGCTATATCATTTTTTAGGCTCACTAATTGATCTCTTCTATCACCTCTCTCTTGACTGATTTTCATGAAAGCAACCCTTTTTGAATCAGAAAGTACCTTAGTTAAACTTCGTTCTTGAAAGCACATAAGGATGTCTTTATTTTAAACTTCGACTTTCAAAACACAAATCTTTTTGAACTATTTTTATTTCATACTTGCTTCTTCACGCTTGATGGGTTAACATTCTCTTTTTAATAATTTGTAACGAAAGGGCTTAAGATTTAAATGAAGCCATCTTATTTGTTTTACTTGGATATTAAAAGAAACTAAAGATTTTTGCTTATGATAAAAGTGATGCACCCAAATGTTTTTGAGATAAGTATATAGTTGAGTAGAAAATTAGTGAGCCCAGATCTTCTCCTTCTTATATTAAAAACAATAAATCACTTTTTAAAGCTTTTTAAATCACCTTTTCCAAAGCCTTCTCCAAATTTGCAAATTTTCTTTTAATCATTTCCCTTCTCTCCATTCTCTTTTCAACTAAAAAACTAGTACCATTCTTAGCTTTCTAAACAAAATACCGAAAAGCTTTCATCGCATTCCTCCTCGCGGACACGACCCGCTAGCTCAAAGCTACACGGTAATTCTTATCTCTTTGATTTTGCAATCATAGCCCATGCCCAAGCCAAAAGGGGTTCAACTCTAGTATAAAGTGGTGGAGATGGGTGTTGTCGACTTGGTGTTTCAGAAAGCGAGGAAGGGCTAGAATGAAAAAGCGCGACATAGGAGGAAGTTTGTTTGAGTCAGTGGTGGTCGTGGTGGTGTACACGATGGTGGAGGTGGTCGAGAAGATGGTCGTTTGGGTTGTTTTGGTGAAAAAGAAGAAGAAGAAGTTGGTGGTGTAATTGGTATTTGAGAAGTTGTTAGAGAGTGAAAGAGGAAGGAGGTGGTAGCCGAAGTGGTGGCCAAGGATCAGCGGCCAAAGGCTGGCCAAGGGGGGCACAGGTGTTGTGGCGCGTTTAAAAGGAAGAAGAAGAAAATAATGAAGGGGAGAGAAGGGGGTATGCATATGAATATATAAGAGTGGGTAATTACAATTAATACCCTCAACACTAAAAACTCAGATCCGCATCTTATAAATAATGAGAGTCGCGTCTCATGCAATGACACCCGCATCTAGCTTTAGCCAGACTCGCGTCTAGCTCCGATCTGCATCCCAGAGGAAGTTCGCATTTGCAGAGGAGAGAGAAAGGTGATGATGACTGCTTGGAGTTGATTGGAGGAGAATTAAATGAGGGAAAGAAAGAGGATAACCTCTGTGTCTCTCACACAGCTGAGAACCGTTAACCAGACCCACGTCTAGTCAATTGAGCCACACGTGGAGATGAACTCCGCTTTGGAGGAAAATGCAGTTGCGTTTGGAAGAGAGGAGAGAAGGAGTGGAACAGATGGTGATTGATTAATTGAGAAAGGAATTAAATGAAGGAGAGAGGGTGGTCTCTGCCCTCAAAAACCAAACCCGCGTCTGCTTGAGTTGAGCTCAGACGCGGGTTTGAGGTCCGCGTTTGGGTACGGGCAATATACTCATCATGAATGAGGAGAAAGAAAAAGTTGTTGGGATATTTATTGTGTGGTGGAGAAATTTTGAGAAAAATTTGAGGGAAAAGAAAAAAAAGGAGGAGAAAATTATGAGTGATTGAGAATAATCAGAAAAAATAGAAATTAATAGGAAAATAATTGGATAAAATTTTGAAATCCGAAAAAGCACCGAAAACTTTGAAAAAGCCCGGAAAATGAAGTAAGTCAGAATGAATCTCAAAAATTCTCAAAAATAATTAGTATTATACTAAGACACAAGGTGAAATTGAATTTCAAAAATTCAAATTTATTTTCAAAATAAAATCTTAGAATCTACCGGCAATAATGCTGGATACCAAATCCGGTAAAATTTTGATAAATTAAGAACACTACATGCTTGATTTGACTTCTTGTTTTCCAAAACACTACTGTCGCATGCTTCCAAATGGTAGACGATGCACCTCCCAATGCTTGATTTGACTTTAAATAACTTGTCAGAACCCACTGTGCCATGATTTGATAGAATCGCCATCCAACTGTCCTAAAGACGCCAATCCAGTAACTGCACTACCCATTAAGTGGTACATTTTGTGTCTAATGCCCTTCAGAACAATCAACGAGCCATTAGACATCTTGAGAATGCCTTCTCCAAGAGTCCCTCTGAGGCCCTCCGCTTCCAAAGCTTAAACGGAGATCAAGTTTTTTGACATACGTGTAGGCTATCAAAAAATTACTACGGGCAAAACCTCATACGCGAATCTCCCAGACGCAGACCCCGCGTTCTAACCTCTGACGTGGAGGTCGCGTTCCAATGTCAGATGCAGACCCCACGTTCCAGCCTCTGACGCGGAGGTCGCCAGGCGCAGACCTCGTATTCCAATGCCAGACGCAGACCTCGCGTCCTCTGTCAGACGCGGAGGTCGCATTCCAGCTTCTGAAGCGGAGGTCACGTTCCAATGTTAGATGCGGACCCCACGTTCCAGCCTCTGACACGGAGGTCGCTAGACGCAGACCTCGTGTTCCAATGCCAGACGCAGACCTCGCGTCCTTTGTCAGACGCGGAGGTCGCATTCCAACCTCTGACACGGAGGTCGCCAGACGCGGACCTCGCATCCTTTGTCAGACGCGAAAGTTGTCAGACGCGGACCTCGCATCCTTTGTCAGACACAGAGGTCGTCAGATGCGAAGGTCGCGTTTCAACTCAAACGCGAGCCTGAGCAGCTCCGCGTTCTAACACAGACGCGAGCTTGTGAGCTCCGCGTCTCAACATCAAAGTAAGGTCCTTGTCCAGCGTGAGACCCGCATTTCTACTATAACTGATAGCCACAAACTTAGTCAGTTACACCCCATTTTCTCTCCACATAATGGGGAATAACTCCCCATTATGGAGAGATTTAAGGGGTTGGTTACACTCCTCCCATTATGGAGAGATTTAAGGGGTTAGTTACACCCCAATTCCTCTATAAATTACTATGAATAGCTAGAGAAGAAAGAGAGGCTGAAGGGGAGGGGACCTCTTTTAAAAGGGTTGAGGAGGAGAGTCCTGATGAAGGAATCCAAGAAGCCATAGGCAGAGGAGGAGAGCTACCTCAGCAGAGTTCGGCCTCGAAGCTCTTTTAGCCTGAGAAGAGTTTAACTCTTTTTATTAACTTGCTAAGTTCAAGTTCTTTAAATCTCTTTGAGATTCCATTACTGATAGGAACTGTGCTACTCTACCAGTAGATCTAAAGAGAGGATTCACAAGAGAAACTTGACGTTCGGCTGGTCAATGGAGAATAAGACTCACTCTCCACCGCCACATGAAGAACTCAGCATTAAATAAAAAGGAGAATCACCCTGAGATTTCCTCTCTTTTGTAATCGGATTGTATCCGTTGTAATCTTCTATTCAATTAAAAGAATTTTGCAATTGTGATTTTTCCGATGCGTACAAGAGATGGCGACTCCGCTGGGGATACTTTGTCGTTCTCAACCAACGAGAAAGTAGCGGCGCAAGCCGACGTCAGATGCTTGGATCTACAGTCGAATCTCTTATGATCGAATTCGACCAAGAGAAGTTGAACTCCCCCAAAGCTTCGGGAGTCTCCCGTGGAGACAACGTGGTCAGCCCCAACGTCTCTTCAGAGACCCGCACCATGACCCATGGTTAAGATGGCAATAGAAATCAATCTCTCCTCCATCCTTTTATCAAGGCACTTCCAGTTCCGGATGCCGGGGGTTCTCAACAACCTCTTCGACTCAATCGGAATGCCGAGAGACGGCGAAGGCGTTGCACTCATCGTCAGTAGACAGGAGTGGTTGCAACAGCATATGTGGCCCGCATCAATGTCTCCTACGAGACCCACGAGGCCAATGATGATGAAGGCAAATCTCGCCGCAAAACTCCTCCCAAGGCTCAGCAAATCCAATTTGCAGGGGGTTCGCATCAACTCCTGCGAGCCAAACGGATTGCTGATCGTCGACAAAGACGCCAAGTTCACCATCAACAAACAGTGCTCGCTTTCACCCCCGCGTTTCGGCACCAAACGCGAAGTTCGCTTTCAGCCTCGCATTTCTGCAACAAAACGCGATGTTCACATTCACGAACTGCACGTTTCAGCACCAAAACGTGAAGTTCGCGTCCAGCCTCAAGCTGAGCCAAAACGCGAGAACGGGCGACCCATGTTCAGCCTAAGGCCGCACCAGAACATGACCTTAGCGTGCGAGAGTTGCTGACAGTGTTAAAGGTTGACCTTCGCGTTTCTATTCAAAAGCGCAAGACACGCGTTTAGCAGGAGGCTGTGCCAGAATGAGATCATCGCGTTTCACTTCAGAAACGCGAGGTTCACGTTCAGCCCCAAGAGGCCATGTTCAAATATGAACTGAGAAGCTCTCATCCCATGGATTCGAGTGCCATTGCGAGCAGTTCATCTCGGCGGTGCTCTTTAATCGTCACTGCAACTTTCAGCCTGTAAGGCTTCAAACTCAAACTCCTCTAAGAGACGCAGACCTCGCATTCCAATGTCCGACGCGGAGGTCGCCAGACACGGACCTCGCGTCCTTTCTCAGTCAAACACAGAGGTCGCCAGACGCAGAGCTCGCGTTCCAATGTCAGACACGGAGGTCGCCAGACGCGGACCTCGCGTCCTCTCTCAGTCAAACGCGGAGGTCGCCAGACGCAGACCTCGCGTTCTAATGTCAGACGCGGAGGTCGCCAGACGCGGACCTCACGTCTTTTCTCAGTCAAACACGGAGGTCGTCAGACGCAGAGCTCGCGTTTGAATGTCAGACTCGGAGGTCGCCAGATGCAGACCTCGCGTCCTTTCTCAGTCAAACACGGAAGTCGCTAGATGCCGACCTCATGTCCTTTCTCTGACGTGAAAACATGAGCTTGAGTAGAAGGTTTGCTAAAAACCTTGAGGGACTTGGTCCCATCCTCTCCTCCAAAATCTCTTACCAATTCTCATCCACAGAATGGTAGGGCCACAAAAATACTTGTGTTCATCTTCCTAATGAAATGAACTGGAATTTGTCATGTTAACAATAAACCTTTGATAAACCAGATTTTTCAATCCCCAGTGGATTCTGTCAAGTTAATATTAAACCTCTGACAATGAAACTCATTAAAAATCCTCGCTGTTATATTGATACTACACTTCTAACAGCGAATTTTACACACCTTTAGAAAATCAATGATTGTCACGTTAATATTAAACCTCTGACAGTTCATTTTATTTTTCACCAAAATCTCCTACCAATTCTCTTCCATAGAATGGTAGGTCCACAAATACAATCATTGTTAAGTTTAATATCAAACCTTTGACAATGGAAAGTTTTAATACTTCCCAGCGAGTACAGGCTTCACCTGTCGCTCCTCTACATTGAGTCACAAATCAACCAAATTGTCAAGTTAATACTACACCTCTGACATTCCAAACTTCACTTGTCAATTCTCATCAATAGAATGACAAGTCCTCAAAATTACTTATATCGCAAATCAATGATTGTCAAGTTAATACTACACCTCTGACATTCCAAACTTCACTTGTCAATTCTCATCAATAGAATGACAAGTCCTCAAATTGCTCATATCACAAACTAACTACTGTCATATTAACATTACACCTCTGACAAACTATTGTTGTGTTAACACTACACCTCTAACAGTGATTGAGTTACTGTCAAGTTCAATATTAAACCTCTGACAGTCACTTTTCCTCCGGCTTCCATATCGAAGCTGAGACGAGCGATGCTAAGTTTAATATCACACCTCTAGCATCCAATTCATTATTAAGTTCAACAATACACCTATGATAATGACTTTCCCTCGAACTTCCGTATCAGAGTCGAAATGACCAATGCTAAGTTTAACATCACACCTCTAGCATTACCTCCACTGTCAAGTTTAACACCACCTATGACAGTGATATCTTCAGTCTCCCCAATGAAACTGAAGTTCTTATGGAGCTAAGTTAACAATACACCTCTAGCTCACATCCTTTTCAAGTTAATATCACACCTCTGACAAGATTCAATCTGATCCGTTAAGTTAATATCACACCTCTGACGGTAAAGAAATATTTAGATCCCGACGGGTTTAGTCTTACTTGTCATTCTCTTCAATAGAATGACAAGTCCACTTAAATTGCTTAAATCACAAAATCCCATTACTGTTATGTTAAACATTATACCTCTAACAGTAAATCTTTATTTTTTTAGGAAAATCAATATTTGTCATGTTAACAGTTACCTCTGACAACTCATTCCCTAAAATTCCCTCCAAAATCCCTTACCAATTCCCATCCATGGAATGGTAGGACCACAAAAAGCCTGTGATTATTTTTTCAGTGAAATAATCACAGATCAAACATGCCAAGTTAACATTATACCTCTGGCATATTCACTGTTAAGTTAATATTAAACCTCTAACAGTGATTTCCCTCAATTTTCTCAATGAAATAAATTATAAATCGAACATGTTATATTAATATCACACCTTTGATAGTAAGACTTTGATGTATCCCAGGGGTAAAACTTCAACTTGTCAATTCTCCTCAATAGAATGACAAGTCCACTCAAATACTGTTATGTTCAAAATCACACCTCTAACAGTAGACATATCCCGGTCAAGTTAACATCACACCTTTGACCAAACTTGCTCAAATTGTAAGACAAATTCTGGTCAAGTTAACATTACACCTTTGACTAAAATTTCAACTTGTCAATTCTCTTCAGTAGAATGACAAGTCCACTCAAAATACTGTTATGTTCAAAATCATACCTCTAACAGTAGGCAAATCCCGGTCAAGTTAACATCACACCTCTAACCAAACTTGCTCCACTTGCAAGACAAATCCCGGTCAAGTTAACATCACACCTCTAACCAAAATTTTAACTTGTCAGTCCTCTTCAATAGGACGGCGAGTCCACCAAACTGCATAAATCGCAGAATCTCTTGGTCAAGTTAATATTACACTTCTGATCAAAGTTGCTCATATCACAAAATCAATAGCTGTTAAGTTAACATTACACCTATGACAGTGATCTCCTCGATTTTCTCAGTGAAAATGAGATCTTTCAATGCTAAGTTAAACATCATACCTCTAGCATACATTTCAATGTTAAGTTAACATTACACATATGACAGTGATCTTCTCAATTTTCTCATTAAAAATGAGACTTTCGTGGTGCTAAGTTAATATCACACCTCTAGCACACATCTTTATCAAGTTAATATCAAACATCTGATAATTCAATTTGCTCAAATTGTAAACTCAAACCATCACGTTAACATTACACCTCTGACGGTAAAAATCTCTATGGATCTTTAACAAATCGAATCCCACTTGTCATTCTCTTCAATAGAATGACAGGTTCACTTAAACTGCGTAGATCGCATCAATCGTTGTTATTTTAAACATTACACCTCTAACAACAAACTTTCATTCCCAGCAGAGTTCTAGTCATGTTAACACTAAACCTCTGACCATAGACTCTGGCATAATTCCCAGCGGATCAAACTCCATTTGTTATTCTCATCAATAGAATAGCAAGTCCACAAAACTTATTCATATCACAAGTCCTGATCCCACTGTCAAGTTAACATCACACCTCTGATAGTAACCTTCTCAAATTCTCCCAGTAGAGTTATTTAATTTGCTAAGTTAATATCACACTTCTGGCAATTAAAACTCTTTCAAAGAATTTTTGAGCGTGACCTTCGTGTCTCAAGTACAGAGCCACGTCTCAACGAGCTTAAGAGTCGCGTCTCAACAGCAAGTAAAGACTGCGTCTCTATAACAATTGAGAGCCTCGTCTCTACAGCAATTAAGAAGCATGTCTCTACAATAATTAAGAGTCGCGTCTCAATTTTGATAAAGTTCGCGTCTCCACTTGATCAGTGTGCCAGAACCGTGTCTGTAAGAACTGCATCCTCCCTCTTCAAATACAAAGAGTATGTCTCTGCTTCTGCAATTAGTTCAATAGTACACTGGCAAGAGTAATTGACAACTCCACCAGCTTAAAAGTACACCAAGCAAACCAATGCTCATAACAAGTGCTAGACTGAGTTTCTAAGACACTTGTGATGATCTTTTCTGGAGGCTTCAAGAAGTTCAATAGTACACTCATGAAGTTCACCATCCAGACAGGATCGAGCTCAGGGCACCACAGAAGACTGCCTCACAGAAGAGTGCCAGTCCGATTACAGGAAGCCTAAATTCAACTAAAGTCAAAAGTATTTCGAAATCCGTCTCAGTCAACAGCGAAGTTTCGAAAACTTTGGAGGGGGTTCTATAGGCTATCAAAAAATTACTACGGGCAAAACCTCAGACGCGAATCTCCCAGACGCAGACTCCGCGTTCCAGCCTCTGACGCGGAGGTCGCGTTCTAATGCCAGATGCGGACCCCACGTTCCAGCCTCTGACGCGGGCCAGACGCAGACCTCGTGTTCTAATGCCAAACGCAGACCTTGCGTCCTCTGTCAGACGCGGAGGTCGCATTCCAGCCTCTCACGCGGAGGTCGCGTTCCAATGCCAGATGCAGACCCCACGTTCCAGCCTCTGACGCGGAGGTCGCCAGACGCAGACCTCGTGTTCCAATGCTAGACGCAGACCTCGCGTCCTCTGTTAGACGCGGAGGTCGCGTTCCAACCTCTGACGCGGAGGTCGCCAGACGCGGACCTCGCATCCTTTGTCAGACGCGTAAGTCGTCAGACGCGGACCTCACATCCTTTGTCAGACACAGAGGTCGTCAGACGCGAAGGTCACGTTTCAACTCAAACGCAAGCCTGAGCAGCTCCGCGTTCTAACACAGACGCGAGCCTGTGAGCTCCGCGTCTCAACATCAAAGTAAGGTCCGCGTCCAGCGCAAGACCCGCATTTCTGCTATAACTGACAGCCATAAACTTGGTCAGTTACACCCTATTTTCTCTCCACATAATGGGGAATAACTCCCCATCATGGAGAGATTTAAGGGGTTGGTTACACTCCTCCCATTATGGAGAGATTTAAGGGGTTGGTTATACCCCAATTCCTCTATAAATAGCTATGAATAGCTAGAGAAGAAAGAGAGGCTGAGGAGGAGGGCACCTCTTCTAAAAGGGTTGAGGAGGAGAGTCCTGATGAAGGAATCCAAGAAGCCATGGGCAGAGGAGGAGAGCTACCTCAGCAGAGTTCGGCCCCGAAGCTCTTGTAGCCTGAGAAGAGTTCAACTCTTTTTGTTAACTTGCTAAGTTCAAGTTCTTTAAATCTCTTTGAGATTCCATTACTGATAGGAGCTGTGCTACTCCACCAGTAGATCCAAAGAGAGGATTCACAAGAGAAACTTGACGTTCGGCCGGTCAACGGAAAACAAGATTCATTTCCACCGCCACATCAAGAACCCAGCATTAAATAAAGGGGAGATTCAAGTCTAAAAATCTTTCCTCCTTATAGTCGGAGTGTTAATCCGCTGTAATCTTTCATTTGATTCAAGAAAATTTTACAAGGAACTTCCTCCCACCAAACAATACGAGGAATATATTTCACCTCCAACTCTGTCAATGTCCTATCATATATCCTGATTCGAACTGTACCCTTACCAACCAACCGACATGTGTGATCGTCACCCATGGATATCAAACCGCCATCCTGCTCCTCAAAGCTAACAAACAACTCCCTTCTGGGACAAATGTGGTAGGTATATCCCGTATCTAGTACTCACTCAAACGTATCTGAATGACAACCTGATGGTGTTATAGAAAGTGAAAAGAAAGAAGAGTCAGAATCATTACCATCCGACCTCACGACATTGGCCTCTGATCGTGACTCCTTCAACTTATTGAGCTTTGGACAATCACTTTTTCATTTGTCATTTCTCTTTATAGAAGGTACACTGATGCTTTTCCTATTTGCAATTATCAACCATGGGCTTTCAATTAGATTTTTACTGATTTTCTCTTCTTCGGTTTGGACTACTTCCTCTCGCGGTCAATACCTCTGCTGATGTGTCACTGATAGAAAACTCCTTATTCTTCCTCCTTAGTTCGAGATTCACAAGAGAAGTGGTCACTTCCTTGTAGCAAAAGATGTTCTCCCATTGATCAATGAAAGCATAAAGTCTCGTATCCCTCATCAGGGAGAGAACTCAATAATATCAATGCTTTGTCTTCATAAACGACCACTGCATCCAAGTTTGTCAAATCCGCGATAAGTTTCATGTAGATGTTGATGTGTTCACTAATGGATGTTCCTCTCTTTAACTAGAAATGATAAAATCTCCTCTTCAAATGCAAGAAGTTCTCAACGCTCTTCATCAAATACTTACTCGCGAGAATCTATCAAATCTTCTTCGCAGAAGTCTCATTCATCATATCATATTTTAGATCCTGTTTTAAGTAAGACTTAATGACGCCACACACTGACCTTTTCATCTTCTTCCAAACCTTCTTATTTATTTTTGCCGGTCTCTTTTGAAGCTCAAGAGTATCCTCCAAATTCTGTGCATTTAGCGCATCCATTACCTCATATCTTCACAAATCAAAATTGTTTGTGCTATCAAACTTCACAACATCTTTCTTCATGTGATAACATTCTGAATATTCTTTTTTACAAAAGAATTACTCCCACTGTATATTTCTCCAGCCATTTCTCTAATATTCTCAACCACACAAGCGGAACAACTATGGAACAAAACTACAAATGATAAAGTTCATATTTTTACCTCCAATTGAAACTCTAAGAGAGTTTCCAATTGATCTCTCCACCAAAAGATTGAAGATAAGATCGAATATTGTAAAAATCCGAATTTTATCCCTCCAAAGTCTCAAATCCACAAGATCCAAGCTCCTATCAAGATCCACTCCATCAAACGAAACCCAAGTGTTGCCTAGAGCTCTAATACCACTTGTTGAGACCTGAGAACCACCAAAGAATAAACCCTAGATCACAAACACACACACAAGAGAGGGAGATCAAGATTTACAAGGTTCGGTAAGATGTCTACGTCCCCGAGGTAGAACAGTGAGAGGTCTAATGATGATTTACACAAGATTATAAGAGGATTACAATTGGTTCTCTCAAGAACTCACTCTGAAATCTCTTAACTCTAAAATGGGTTCACATCTTCTATTTATAGAGAGAAGAAAAAAATCTCTAAATCAGCTCCAGGTCAAGTTCAGAAACAGCTCTGATCCGATTGTCAGTCGACTGATCCAAGTATGCGGTCGACCGGCCGATCGACCGCTTAAACTGCAGGACTTACTGAAAATGGCGGCCGGTCGACCGATCAAATAAGGTCTTTTTCCTCGTGCAATATCGGTCGACCATACAGTCGACTGATTTCAATTCTTGTGCATGTAGGTTGACCACACGGTCGATCGAACCTCAAGCATAGAGTTAAAAAACTCTATCCACCTTTGTTTTCATCCTCTCTCTGCGCTTTATTATTTTCTAGCCTCCGAGAATATTGGATTGTCATTCTTGGTTATAAGAGTTTAAGTAACATAATTAAAGCCAACAAATAAGCCACACTTGTTTTTGAGGGATCCCTTCTCTTCTGAGTAGTTTTATTGGCCCAGGTGTATGCCTTTGACACAGAAGGTTAATTTCAGGTTGAATTCCAGTTTTAGAATTTTATTAGCATTTTCTTGGAGCCTTTGCTCTATATCCGCTCCAATTTCGACGGGAAAAAGAAGCTAAGATGATAATGATTAGTTTGACAACAGCTAATGAATTCACATTAAAGAACCAAATTTAAAGAGAAGAGGAAAGATATTCATGCATTTACAGGCATAATAAAGTTCTGCATTTCAACAAAACATTTGCCTTCATTTTATGACTCTGTTGAGAGAGAGAGAGAGAGAGAGAGAGAGAGAGAGAGAGGACTTTGATTGGTCGGATTTGGATTATGGTATGATGGGTGTGTGTGTGTGTGTGTGTGAGAGAGAGAGAGAGAGAGAGAGAGAGAGAGAGAGATTTGGGTTAGGCATGACGTGGGGTTTTTTTTTGGTTTTGGATTTTTTGACAACCATTGTATAGCTCTCGACAGTTGTGGCTTAGTCTGTCGACAGGTGGCCAACCCGAGAGTTGGGTCATCTCAGTCTGTCGACAAGCCCATGGAGTTGTCGATAGCTGCGGCGTTGTGGCAGTTTTCAAATTGGATTCTCATTTCGTTTCTGATATGATTTTACAGTTTTTTTGGTTTCTTTTTTTCATGGGCTCACTGTCTATATATTGAGGGATATTGTCCCCATTGATTGTAACATGAATTGGTGAATTTGTATTAAGAGTTTTAAAGTTAGATTGTTTGAGTGAATTCTATGGCCAAGTGCGTAGTTTCTTTAATTTGGATCGTCGGATCACTTTATAACCCTTATAACTCAGTTATTTGAATAAAATCTTCTCCCTTTCAGAATGTAGGTAAGTCGTCGAACCTCATAAAAATCATTTGTTCTCGCTTCTCTCTTTGATTCATGTTCGTGCTATATTATTTCGTGATTGACTCAACGTTGGAACACTGATCTTCATGATTGGCGTGTTGTTGAATTCTACGGAAAGCGCAGCATAATTTACCCGCAGGAATCCCAGTACTTGCTGGCTTGGGTTTTATTCGAGTAGTCATCCTCTTGGGATAATGTTCATGCTGAAGGTAGTAAAAGACTTTTTTTTGCAACACTTTGTTCTCAACCAAGAGATCTTTTATGTAGAAAGATGTGAAACTAAGATAAAAAATTCTTTACAGAAAATCTATTCACCCATCCTATGTACTGCCCATGACCAGAAATTCACCTTAGAATTCAATATTTTTAAGTAAATTATCATGTTTGGCATAAACTTGACTCAACATTATCGAGAATGTTAAATTCTCATGAACATCAAATTTCCTTATTTCAGATGTGTTTGTTTGGAGAGAAAAAGAGCACGAAAAAGGGTTTTAATGAGCCATACCATCATTTCTTCTCAAAAAGTTTATTGGGTAGATGAAAAAATTAACTATGAAAATGAGTGACATGTGAGATTTTGTCTCTACATATTTCCTTCCTCCCAAAACGGGAGGAAAACAAAATGAAATCTGGCACGCATCATATGTTTATAATTATTTTTGAAATCCCTCCTTTGATTGAACTGTTAATAGTTGAAAATGTCTCAGAAGAGTCTTACTTTCTCAGCCAAACAACTTGGCTGAAAAAACCCAGTGGGTCTCACCACAGCAGGACTCACTTCTAAATCCACAGTTTTCCTTGAGAAAACTGACATGTGCTATTTTTCTCACCCTTATTTTCTTGACCAAACAGCTCTGAGCTCCTGGGATTATAATTTTCAACTTAGTAGGCGGGTATTTTATATCTCACGTGATTGGACTCCATGAAAGAAAGTTATTTTCTAAGATAATTCTATTTATTCTTCAATTTTTTTTTCCAATTTCTATATACGCATATTTCCAAATTAGATTGTTTCCATACTTTAGTTTTAGTTGAACTCAAACCAGAATATTTCTAACCATTAATTTCAAAATTAAAAAAAAAAAAACATTTCCTTGCAAAAAAAAAAAAAAAAAGAGAAAGAAAGCAAGATCCTTGATCTTGTTGAGTACATCCTTACTTTCAACGGGATCCTTGGTTAACTTAACCTGAAAAAGCTCAAGGAAATTTTTATTGTCATCAGCATAATAATTGAATGAACGCCGAGAGAGAGTCTATGGACTCTAGAGCTTGGCTCATTTAACAACCTTACTGTTTGCTGACTGATTCTATTTGTTATTTTGTTTCATAATTGATTCATGTGTTAGTCATTAATACTTCTTTTCTCCACACACACACACACAACATCTCTCCACGAGCCATCACGTGCCAATATAACTTAATTAATTAATTAGAGCACAATATTTTTAAGAAGTAAGTTGCCATTAAGATAATGGCTGTCCCACAGTCAAAAAGCAGAATTTTTTTTTTTTTTTTTTTTTTTTGAGATAAGAATGCATAAATCAAATCCACAAGATTCGTAACATTAAAATTGCAGTCCAAAGACCTAATCATTTCTTATACTCCCTCTGCCTTCACGCTTAGGGCTTGCTTGTTTGTTCGAGAGTGAGCGGAAAACTGCGTTCTAGCACCGATAATGTGGGCGCACTGTGTTTTTCTTCTCGCGAGGGCAGTTTGTTTGCCCTGAAAATTGATGTGATGGGTTCCTCATCCAACTCAGCAAATTGCATGAACAATACATGAACAATGTGAAAAGCAATTTCAGAACGTTTGGGTAGAAAATGCTGAAAACTTGACACCCGTGGGCCCCACGGTCTTTTTCGTGAGTTTGTTTTTCAACTGCCAAACAGGCTTCTACTTAAAAATATTTGCACATTTGCATCTTGGGTGGCCAATTTGAGGAGTGAGATTGGGTGGAAGGACAAAAGCTCACCTGCTGGAATCTCACAAGAAGGAACCAGCATGAAGAAAATGACTCATGCCTAACATCCGAAATCAGCACAACAATTAAATTTGTTGGTACATTAGCTTGTAACAGCAAATAATATATGATTGTTGCATTGTATAATTATTAATTGTTATACTGAATTTTTTATGCTGCAGAAGCTGAAACTCTATTTTTTTTTTTTTTTTTTTTCGTATTTGGAGTTAAAAATAATATAATCAAACTGGATTTTTATAAACTGCAATTAAGCCTAATTTTTTAGGATAGTTAACTGCAGTTTATTAAGCTACGAATCATAATTGATTATGCTGTTGGAGTTGAGAGAAAGTGTAGGAAATTACTGTTGAGAAAACTTAACTCTAAAGTTAAACACATTCTAAAAGAGTTAGTTGGATTGTTCTCATACAGAAAAGAGGGGGAAAAAAAGAAAGAAGAAATTCTTGGTTGTGTATGGGTGTTTCCTTGCTTCCCCATGATGGACTACAAACCCTACTGATGGTTAGAAACTCATTGTCTGAATGTATTTTGCTTAATAGAATAGTTAGGTCCAAATGAGGCAATTATTTGACTAAACTAATCACCCAAAATTTAAGCAAACCCCAAGTGATGTTAACAAACACTCTAACTACCTCCATTATGATATATAATAGAATCCACTTTGCCAACTGATCATGTCACCACAGCTCACTTGTCTTCAGTTACCCTCCTGAATTACCTTTTGCACTCTTCCTCCTTTAAAACCATGCAAAAGCACCAACTATATCCTAAATTTCATTGTAGTTGATGGGTTTTTGTTAAGTTTGGGCAAGGGTAGATCTACATGTTAATTAATCTCTACAGGCAAGAGAGAGAGAGAGAGAGAGAGAGAGAGAGAGAGAGAGAGAGAGAGAGAGAGAGAGGAGCTTGTCAGGTGATGTGGGAGTTGTTGCACTCTTTCTTTTCTTGCCTTCAAAGCTGGAACCTCACTGAGATTGAGGTGGTGCATCTGGTCACTTGAGACACTTATAACCAGCCAAAAACTCCATCAAAGAGCTTGGTGAGGATCTGATACTGCACTTGCACATGGGTTGTATATGATGATGATGAGCACAAAGGCAAACTCTACTCTGAATCAGTGTGTGAGTGGCTGAGAGCAGGAAAACATCAAACACATTGGGACATATCACTGTGGCCAAGGTTTGCCCAATGGGTCTAGTGAGATTATAAAGGCCATGATTATGAGCCAGGTCATAAATGTAAGATCATGAATGTGGCAGAAGTATTATCTAAACTCGTCCAAAACACAGATTCAGTTAAAAAAAATTTCCTTCACATTCTAATGTATTTAATTGAGCTTATGGAACATAACTGAATCAATTCATTTCTAATCAACATCTAACTATAATCCTCTCTTTTCTTTTAATTGCAAAAAACTAACAAAATCTTATGTAGAAGTAGAATCTCAGTTTTATTGGAAAAAAATCTAATGAAAAAAAGACTCTTA
Source organism: Agave tequilana (assembly GCA_038442645.1). Lineage (NCBI taxonomy): Eukaryota > Viridiplantae > Streptophyta > Magnoliopsida > Asparagales > Asparagaceae > Agave > Agave tequilana. The sequence continues at coordinate 116,447 of JAVJIF010007109.1, read as the reverse complement.
CCACGTTAGAATGTCAATCTAGAAGAGGATAAGCTGTAAATGTTCCTCACATGCAATCAAGGCATAGCAATAAAAACCCAGTGTTCTATTGGAATCAACAAAAAACCCTCTCATATCTCAGGATCTAGTAACAAATCCCCTTGTTATATTGGATTTGTGATTGAGATGACACCTACACTATCTAAGATTGGTAAGAATATCCCTCGCGCTATCTTAAAGTTTGATATAAAAATTTTAAGTGTCTAAATAGTACGAGAGTATTTTCCACTAAATAACCCTTGTTGTATGCCACTTGAGATATAGAGAAAATTAGAACTCGTGAAAATTTAAACTTAACATGTGTCACTAATGTTTTTACTCAAAGAAAGAAAACAAATGATATTTGTTTATGATGGGAAGTGATTGAAGATGAGCTGAGGGTGGAGGTATTGATGCAAAAAACTGTGTAGTGTAATGTATATGCTTCATGTAGGTGAATAAGTGGATGAATTGCAATGTGTATGTTTCATCTCTCTACACTCGAGCATTACACATTGTACACAAGCTCATGGCCAAAGGCCAAAACTTTTCCATGTGCCATCAACTGTTTGACACAATTTGTAATGTTAAAGATAGGCAATCCTTTAGACACAAAGACTATACTTTCATTGCCTATCTTGTTACACAAATTTGTAAAGAATGGATGTATGCTGATGATTTTGATGAGTATTGTCAAGTGAGAGTACTTATTGCACAAGAACAAGTTTCTACATCTTATCGTGCTTCATTGCCAATTGATTGGACACATGATATTGCATATGCTGATACTCGTAATGTCACCTCACCTGATTCTGAAAATGAAGATGAGGAATTCTTTAGAGAAGAAACCCCCGAGGATAATAGGGATTTTATGAAAGTGATTTGAAAATGGAGGCAAAAGACTTATAAATCGATAAAAAAAAGAAAATTTTAAAGGAGGAGGACCCTTTCAAACCTCAAATGAGGCGCACACATTCGGAAGGTGGGGCAAGTAAAAGAGGGAGATATGCATGATAATGGGTAATTTTAGGTTTAGGATTTATTTTTTTACTTTTTTTTACCCCTTTTAGGAAGATTTTTATTTAATCAAAGTTCATGCTTGTGCTCCCAAATTGAATGAGCCCAAACAAATGCACCAGTCTACTGTGGCCACAAAAGAATGTGTTAGCTCAAAAGATGTGGGTTTTCGGGAAATTTTAACATTAGAGCAATAGCCAACGTCCCATCTCGGTCGACGTTCTAGTTGACGTTTATCCGGTGACAGCAGAATGTTTCAATCAGGGTCTTCGTTCAAATCAATGGTCCCCAGTTATGTCCTGCAAAACACTAGAGACGCACTAAAAAATTTTGTACTTTGGGAACATCCTGTGAAGAAAGAACTACCGGTGGTTCACCAAGCATATGGCTTACCAGTAATCTCTCATTCCCGTCGTCGTTGGAAAGAGAGAAGTATTGCTGAGGAAGTTGACATGGATCGTCGAGTAGTCGTCGAGTGATCGCCGGGGAAGTCGACGACAAAAAAAAGGTGAAGGAAACAGCAGCAGCAAACAGCAGCAGCAGCAGGAAACAGGTTGAACGGTTGACCGGCCCGGTCGACCGCCCGTAGTATCAAAAGTTCGGTCGACCGGCCCGGTCGACCGACGTGCACAACGTGCACAAGTTGGAGCTCGGTCGACCGCCCGGTTGACCGACTGAAAGTACCCAACTCTCTATTGGGCACCCGGTCGACCGACCGGTCGACCGGTGGAAGGGGTCGGTCGACCGACAAGTGGGTGCAAGCTGCGTTTCTGTTTTTGGAAACCTGTTGGTATAAATACGGGTTTTGCCTAGGGTTTTTAGAATGCTGGAAATTCTGGAGCTCTCTTGAGATTAGAGAAGCTGCTAGCATTGTAATCTTCTTCCAAAATAATAAACCTCTCTTTTGATTGCCCCGGGACGTAGGCATTGAGGCCGAACCTCGTCAGATTACTTTGTTTGCGTGTGCTTTCTCTTGGTGTTTATTTTTGTGCTGTTTGGGATTATTCTTCTTATTTGCGAGATTCAGGGGATCCTCTGTTGGGTTGTTGTCGTAGGCGCAACAAGTGGTATCAGAGCTTCCCAAGTTTTGCTTGGGATTTGTCTGGAGATTCGGAGGGCTCGGGATCTGATTCGGTGGAGATCGTGTGTCGATCTCAGATCAGAGGTATTCGTGTTCGTGGGATCGTGTGTCGATCTCAGGAGGACGCAAGGAGGGCTCGTGGAATCTGTGGTGGAGTAGATCCGGTGAGAAACTCAATCTAGGATTTCAGGAAAAAGGTAAAAATCAAATTTTATCGAAGTAGTGATCTATTTCCAGTTGATTGATTTTCCGCATAAATAGAGGATCAAGTAATCTAGATGGCAGAAGAAATTGCTTCGGTTAAGACCATGAATCCTCATCCGAGGATTGACGTGGTGAAGTTTAGTGGCACAAATAATTTTGGGATGTGGAGATGTGAGGTTATGGATGCCCTAAATGCATCGAACCTTGAGGATACTCTCCTTCTGGAGAAGAAGAGGAGCACGACCACTGATGAACAGTGGGCAAAGATGAACAGGTCAGCATGTGAGTTGATTCGTTCATGTTTATCGCAAGACATAAAATATCTTACATAACGTGAGACGTCAGCAAAGCATATGTGGGAGACCCTTGAGAAGAAATACCTGACGAAGAGTGTTGAGTTAAAGTTGCAACTTAAGAGTAAGCTGTACAGATTTCAGATGAAGAAAGAGAGCACAGTGAATGAGCACATCAACCGATACACGAAGCTTTTTACAGACTTGGTGAATGTGGATGTCATTGTAGAAGAGGAGGACAAGGCGATCATCTTCCTGAACTCACTCCCGGAGGAGGAGTATGAGACATTCACACTGACCTTTATCAATGGTAGGCAGACATTAGACTACCATGAGGTGTCGTCTGCACTGACAAGTTATGAGACGAGGAAGAAGGAGAGACATCCTTCTCAGTCAAGCTCATCGGCGGAGGCACTGGAAGTAAGAGGCAGGGGTTCATCGAGGAAGGGCAAGGAAGAAAGAGGAAGATCAAAGTCCAGGCTGGGTTTCAGGGATCTCAAAAGGAATCAGTGTGCCTTCTGTAGAGAGATAGGGCACTGAAAAGTGGACTGTCCAAAGTTCAAGGGAAAGAAGAAGAAGTCGAAGGCTGAAACAAATCTTGCAAAAGTGACGAATACTCAGCGGAGCAGTTCACAAGCAGATGGATCAGATTCGGACTCGTCAGGTTTCTCATTTTCAGTCAGTTCTCCCATCATTTGTAACTCATGGAAAGATGAGTGGATTCTGGATACAGGTACAACATACCATGCGTGCCCTAATCGGGGCTAGTTTTTCAACTTTGAGAAGCTGGAGGGGTGTTCGGTCGTTATGGGCGATGATCACTCATGTAGTATGGAGGGTGTAGGTACAATCCGAATCAGGATGTTTGATGGGATAGTAAGGGAGCTGTAGGGAGTGAGGTATGTACCTCAGTTGAAGAGAAATCTAATCTCCGTGGGAACTTTAGAAGCATCGGGCATGGTGATATCTGTTCGAGATGGTGATCTCAGGATGATCAAGGGCTCGATGGTGGTGATGAAGGGCGTTCGCCGAGGCAATCTCTACTACTTGAAGGGTAGTATGATTACGGATCAGGTGGAGACTTCGAGTTCCTCAGATGATGGTGGCCCGGAGGTCTGGCAAGGAAAGGTCGGACAGGAAGAAGAAAAGTCTTTGCGAGCTCCTGCAAAGATGGAATCACTGGAAGGTGCTGCTACCTGCAAGTTGAAAGGTGGACACAGCGTTCTGGACAAGAAGAAGGTGAGATTCAGCACCAGTACTCACTGCAATAAAGGTCTTCTTGATTGTGTTCACATGAGCGTATGGGGACCTGCTAAGACGGCATCGCTTGGAGGTCACAGGTACTTTGTCTCTTTTGTTAATGGTTCATCTAGACAGGTTTAGATATATCCCATAAGATAAAGGGGTGAAGCCCTAGATGTGTTGGTGAAGTAGAGAGGAAGAATGGAGAAGCAGATAGGTAGGAAGGTAAAGGAGCTTCATATTGGTAATGTTGGAAAAGATATGAACCAATTCCTACGATTTGGCCGGAACACAGGTATTGCTACTCACTTCACAATAGGTACAGATGGGTTGGCTAAAGATATAGTCCGTTCCTTACTGGAAGAGGTTCGGCGGTTGTTGTCTAATGCAGGATTAGACAGGTCGTTTTGGGCTGAGGCGACTGAGTATGCTAGCCATCTCATGAACAGATCGACTGCGATAGGAGGTAAAAATCCATTGAAAATTTGGTCTGGGAAAGCTGCTCAAGATCATGGTATGCTGCGGGAGTTTGGAAGTCCGGCCTACTTCAGTGCCAAGAATGGCAAGGTGAATCCGCGAGCAAAGAGGTTTGTCTATTTGGGCGTCAAGAGAAACAGCTACAAGTTGTGGGACCCCGAAGATAAGAAGATCGTGATGAGCAGGAATGTCACTTTTGAAGAGACTTCAGCGTTGAAGTCCACCGTCTCTCAGCAGGTGGAGAGGACGAAGACCATGGAAGGATCGCAGCGGGTGGAGGTTGATGCTACTCCATCATCTCCAGTTGGTTCGGCATTTGAGGAGACTTCATCGGAGGTGACACCGGGTGGAGATCATGAAATCAAGGTTGATGCTGAACAGGTTGAAGACATTGCTGAGGGTGTCGAGTTGTTTGCAGCTATTGGAGCCAAGGTGAAACCACGCTTGTGGGGAAATAAACATGAATCTCAAGCTTCTGATCGCGTCAAGCTGAAGTTAAAGGCCGTTGTTCTCCATGATGATCGTGAGGAGGTTCATTTGACTCAGTCTGACAGGTCCGCTGCTGCAAATACAGGTACCAGTGCTTGAGCTTGATGAAGCTCATTTTAATGAACTACAATTGGCTTGATCCTTTTGGGCGAAGGTACGTAGGCAGCCGTAAAGGCGCAGCCATTTGGTGATGCAACTCTTATGAAGCTATTTTGGGTTCTCGAGAAGCTGTTTAAATCTTCATGTAGAGGTGAAGAGGTGTGGCTGATGGAACTTCACGTAGAGGTGGAGGGGTTTCACGTAGAGGTGAAGCGTTGTGGCCAGTTGGATCTCACGTAGTGGTGAGGTGTTGTGATCTCGATGAACAGGTTGATCTTCCGGTGAGAAGATGTTGAGCTTGCATAAGGAGGGGTGTGCATCCAGTTGAAGCCGATGATATTTGGTATGCTCTACATAGACTTGGTGGACCGTCAGTGGAAGACAGGTAGACTAGATAGAGCTAGTCAGTTGGAGAGTCAGTGTTGGCTCGTGAGGAAGTTTTCATGAGGTCGTGAAGTTGCGGAGTAGAAGCTATGTTGGTGATCGGCATGTATGGAAGTTCTCCTAAGGTGAATTGTAGGGAAGGCATGTGCGATGTTTTCCAGGGACAGCTGAGCTAAAGATTCCAAGCCGAGATTGTGTGTCGATTTCGCCGAGATCGTGTGTCGATTTCGTCTGGTGCGCGCAAGCCGAGATCGTGTGTCGATTTCGCCGAGATCGTGTGTCGATTTCGCCAGGTGATAGACTGGGGTACGTTGGAGATCAGCTCAGATTTTAGAAAAAATCTTCGCCGAGGTGGAGAATTGTTGGAAAGAGAGAAGTATTGCTGAGGAAGTCGACATGGATCGTCGAGTAGTCGTCGAGTGATCGCCGGAGAAGTCGACGACAAAAAAAAGGCGAAGGAGACAACAGCAGCAGCAGGAAACAGGTTGAACGGTCGACCGGCCCGGTCGACCGCCCGCAGTATCAGAAGTTCGGTCGACCGGCCCGGTCGACCGACGTGCACAACGTGCACAAGTTGGAGCTCGGTCGACCGCCCGGTCGACCGACTGAAAGTACCCAACTCTCTGTTGGGCACCCAGTCGACCGACTGGTCGACCGGTGGAAGGGGTCGGTCGACCGCCCGGTCGACTGACAAGCGGGTGCGGGCTGCGTTTCTGTTTTTGGAAACCTGTTGGTATAAATACGGATTTTGCCTAGGGTTTTTAGAATGCTGGAAATTCTGGAGCTCTCTTGAGATTAGAGAAGCTGCTAGCATTGTAATCTTCTTCTAAAGTAATAAACCTCTCTTTTGATTGCCCTGGGGACGTAGGCATTGAGGCTAAACCTCGTCAGATTGCTTTGTTTGCGTGTGCTTTCTCTTGGTATTTGTTTTTGTACTGTTTGGGATTGTTCTTCTTGTTTGGGAGATTCAGGGGATCCTCTGTTGGTTAAAACTATCAAGGATTCTTGACTTAATTAATATCAGAAAATTGAAAGATTGCAATCTCTTTTGAGTTCTTTTACTGAAGTCTTTATTTAATCCCCTTATTTAGAGTTCTATTTCAAGGTTTAATATCATTCCCTCATGCTTGTGTTGTCTATATGAATAGCCATGTAGCCAAGAGCCAGTGACACAAGGAGATGAAGCTTCCCCAATTAGAGCTTTGAGATGTCAACACAAGGTGATAATGTTAGAATGGGTAAATTTGCTTCTCTCTCGTGTGATTTCACATCAAATCTACACAAATCACTAGTAATTTTTATGAGTGATTGTCGTTAAGCTTTCTCATTCTATTATGTGAAAGTAGTAACGGATGAACCTTGCTGATTACTGCACAAATCTGTAACATGAGCTGAAAGCTTTTGTTACAAATTTGTGTAGTAATAAAGCAAAGTTCATCCACTACTACTTTGTTCGTAAATGGAATTTCAGTGACATGGTCTCTTTTACAATTTCCCTGCAATTTTGTACGAACATAATAGAATGAGAAGGCCTAATTGCGCAATCACTTGGACATGTTACTAGTGATTATGAACATTCGTTGTGATATGACTGTTAGTATTTGAGAGTATTTCAAAATTATGTAAAGTTCTTTTAGTCTCACATTGGATAGGAAAAGAACTCTTTAGTACATATATGTTTATATATGAAGTCTCTTTTATGATAGGTAGTGTGAGCTAGAAACCAGGGGGTGTTTGGCGCACACAAGCCCATTGAGGGCCCAGTGAAGGAAATTGGATTACCTACCGGGTCCGAAAAACCTTAATGCGTGCCCGCATCGCACGCGCAACAGGGGGGTTCAAATCCGGGTGTGACCCGAGAGTAGGCTAAGTTTTGTTCCATGTCTTTCCAAATCCTATCACAATATTTAGGTCAGAGTTAACCGTTGAGAGCTCTCTGCTCTCTTTATAAAGCACCTAACCCCTTTTCTCAAAGATACAACTCGACCATCTTCTTCCTCCTCTGAAATTTCCTTAAACTCTTTCAACCTGCTGCACCGAGATACTCTTTCAGATCAACCTACTGCACCGAGATACTCTCTCAGAAGGCTTCTTGACAGTGCTCCGCACACCTCGATCAAAATAGAAAAGTTCATTCATTCTTGAAAGTTTAATTTAAATAGCTTAGCACTAATTTGAAGGGAAGCAACTCCTTCATCACCCTCCCTCGCTTGCTCTCTGAGGTGCCAACTGAAATATTGACAGGCATGGGTGGGTGCTGACTGCAGAGCTTCAATAATCTTGAGAGTTGCCTCGCATCGTCATAAAATTTTACTGACTTTATGCTTGCAGGAACATACGAGTGGAAACAGAGTTCATCTTCAAAATCCACCCAATCTACAAAGAGAAGTAACGGTTGATTTGAGTCGCGAATGGACTGATGCTGGAACTCCAAAAATCCAGGCATTAAGAATGAGCTATCAGGATTATCCATTCGAATCGCAACATTCCAGCTAGTGGTGGAGGAGATAGACTTTTGTTGGCAGCATCAAATCGCATTTGGATGTGTCCTTGTGATGATTGATGCTTCTGCTGAATTCAATATGTGGGGTTCTCAACTCCCACCACTACTATATCTGAATAAAGGAAGGATACATTCTTCTGTGTCTCATCTTGTATTCTTCAAATCAGTGTTTGTGTCTGCTCTGTGTACGTGTGCTTGTGTCTGTTTCACTAAGTTCAAACTTCTATATCTCTGTTACATATTTCTTCTCATCTGGACATGTCTTCAACAGAATTGATAATTTTCCTCAATTATCTGAAAGCATTGAACTACAACCAAATCCACAATGCATATTTTTCTAAGTACATATTTCTCCAAGCATGTTAAGAGATGACCTACTGAGCAAAACCCTCAGAGAACAACAGCTGACAGAGAGCTGCAGAGTTATCTAATCTGAAAGATAATGGCAATCACTAGCTGGGTTATGGCAATTACCATAGAGTTGTGTTGCAGAGTCTGAACAAACCTCAGAATTGTCGGACCGTTATCTGGTGTCCTGTACTATTCAGTGTTTTCAGATAAACGAGAAGCTAGGTGTCCAAAATTTAAGTAGAATACTCATATTATTTACTCTTCATAGAATAAAATACAAGTTATTATACTTAATCTGTGGAATGATTCACACAGGACCAAGTTTAATTCACACTCATAACTAAATTATAAGTACCAATATGAAATGTATAAACGTACATTAACTCTCTGATATTGCGCTGTAACCATGAGGGTCTTCAATTTTAGTAGGAGCTATAGCAGATACCACAACTGAGGCTCCAAGCAATACCACAATAAGAGCAGTGAAGTTAACCAAGAATGCTTCTGTACCATACTTGTCGAGCCCTGCACTCTCGAGGAAAGTGAGTTTCTCCAAAAACCCTAACTCACCGGTAGCCACAGCCAAAATGTACACAAAGAGCCCGAACAGCACATGCCAGGGAAGAGAATCACGCCTCAGGCCTGGTGCAGCCCCAGGAAAGAAGAAGGTCACAAACCCAAAAATCCACTGCAGAATCAGAAAATCATGAGTTCTAATGCTTCCGGACAATAAACACATCTCAGAAAATTCTAACATAAATTGAAGTTCCAATTTGTCTCCATATGCACGGATTAAAATCATCATCCGATTTTTTTTAACAGTCTTTCTTACCCATTGATCTCAGTAACCTATTTTACTTTTTTGAACTTGTGAGGCCATGCAGTAGCTATGATAGGAGGAGGATCTGCACCTTTAGACAACCGCATACTGCAAATTGACTTCAAGTTGCGCTGCAAAAATGGCAGCCCCTCCATCCACGTAGCAGATCAATTGGTTATTCATCAATGTATTATCCATCCATTAGTTTTACTACACTACTAACTCCATCTTGAAAGATAATAACCACTTGAAAGTTATACATCATCTTGAAAAGGAAATTTTGTACCTTTGCATATTCATTAGTTATGCTTTTAATAGAAGAACTCTCAAGAAGCTCATCAATATGTTGACACACACTCCTACAATGAAACCACATCTGTGCCCGATACGGCATTCACTGGGAGCTGCATACTCCTAATATGCTGGTATAACATCTCTCATGTGTCCTCAATTGAGAGCACATATCTGAGATGTGACCTTAATTATGTACTATGATCTTCCATTTTGTTTCTTTTTTCAATTGCAGATGTGTCCTTAATCAAAACATGCCTCCTTTATACAAGTATATAAGAAGTTGCATCTGTTGTGCGCAGGGGACAACAATCTCTCTGAGGAATCCGCTCACCTGGCGGAGACTTGATGCAGCCGGAGAAGCAACCAACACGACAGGAACAACGAACAACAGAGAAAAGCAATCAATACAATATTTAACGAGGTTCGGCAACGTGCCTACGTCCTCGGGGCAAAGGGGAGAGAGAGATTTTATTAATTCAACAATCAATACAAACTGATACAGAGGAAAACTTGAGGGAATTCTTTGGGATACAATACATGAAGACTCTATCCCCTATTTATAGCCACAGAGTCCCTGGATTTAAGGAAACCCAGATTGGATTCGATCCCATCTAGAAAAGGAATCTGAATCTCAAAAGGAAAGTCAAAACGTGCCTGTCGGTCGACCGGTCGGTCGACCGGCCGGTCGACCGAACCATGCCACGGTCGACCGCGCCGGTCGACCGCGCCCAACCGAGACTAAGGCCTTGTCAGTCGGTCGACCGGGCGGTCGACCGCTTCCTTCCTGTGCACGTTCGTGCACGCCGGTCGACCGGCCTCCTCCACTAGTCGATCGGGCAGCCGACCGAGAGCACAATCTGACCTGCTCCAATGCGCAGTTTCTCGCTCCTTGATTTTCGATCTCTGTGCTAACTTCCTCTACTCCTCTATCCCACAATTCTCTACCTCGGTAAAGATTTTTCAAATCTGAGTCGATTTCCAACGAACTCCAGTCTATCACCTGGCGAAATCGACACACGATCTCGGCGAAATCGACACACGATCTCGGGTTGCGCGCTCTAGATGAAATCGACACACAATCTCGGCGAAATCAACACACGATCTCGGCTTGAAATTTATAGCTCAGCTATCCAACTGGAATGCACCATACATGCCTTCCCTACACTTCACCTTAGGAGAACTTCCATACATGCCGATCACCGAACGTGTCTCCAACTCAGCAACTACATGACCTCACGAAGAACTCATCATAAGCCAACACTGACTCCCCAACTGACTAGCTCTATCTAGTTTATATGTCTTCAGCTGACGGTCCAACCAAGTCTGAGTAGAGCACACCGAACACCATCATCGGCTTCAACAAACTAGATGACACCCCTCCTATGCAAGCTCAACTATCTTCTCACCAGAAGATCAACTGTTCATCGAGATTACAACGCTTCACCTCTACGTGAAGTCCAACTCTTCACCTCTACGTGAAGTCCCAAACATCTTCTCGAGAACCCAAACAGCTTCATATAGGTTGCATCACCAAAATTTGGCTGCGCCATTACGGCTGCCTACGTACCTTACCCAAAGGATCAAGCCAACCGTAGTTCATTCAAATGAGCTCCATCAAGCTCATGCACTTGTACCTGGATTTGCAGCAGCGAACCTATCTGGCCGAGTCATATGAACCTCCTCACGACCATCATGGAGAACAACAACCTTCAACTTGAGCTTGTCGCAGACACAAACTTGAGATTCATGCTTCTTTACTTACGAGCGTGATTTTACCTTGGTTCCAATGGCTGCAAACAATTCGACATTCTCATCAATGTCTTCAACCTGTTCAGTATCAACCCTGGTTACATGATCTACAGTTGGTGTCACATCCGGTGAAGTCTTCACTGATACCGAACCAACTGGAGATGGTGGAGTAGCATCAACCTCCACCTGCTGCGATACTTCCTTGGTCTCCGTCCTCTCCACCTGCTCAGAGACGGTAGACTTCAATACTGAAGTCTCATCAAATGTGACAGATTCATCTTGCTATCCTTGGCACTGAAGTAGGTCGCACTTTCAAATTCCTGCAGCAAATCATGATCTTGAGCAGCTTTTTCAGACCAAATTTCTAATGGAGTTTTACCTCCTATCGCAGTCGATCCATTTATGAGATGGCTAGCATATACAATCGCCTCAGCCCAAAACGATTTGTCTAATCCTGCATTAGACAACAACTACCGAACCTTCTAGGAACGGTTTACTTCCTTAGCCAACTCATTTATACCTTCTGTAAAGTGAGTAGCAATACGGTGTTCTGGTCAAATCGTAGGAATTGGTTCATGTCTCTTCCAACATTACCAATCTGTAGCTCCTTGATCTTCCTACCTATCTGCTTCTCCATTCTTCCTCTCCACTTCACCAACATATCTAGGGCTTCACACCTTTATCTCAAGGGATATATCCAACAATGTCTAGATAAACTATCAACAAAAGAGACAAAGTACCTGTGACCTCCAAGCGATCCAGTCTTAGCAGGTCCCCAAACGCTTACGTGAACACAATCAAGAAAACCTTCTGAGCGGTGAGTACTGGTGCTGAATTTCACCTTCTTCTTGTCCAGAACGCTGTGTTCACCTTCCAAGTTGCAGGTAGCAGCACCTTCCAATGATCCCTTCTTTGCAGGAGCTCGCAAAGACTTTTCACCTCCATGTCTGACCTTCACCTGTCAGACCTTCATGCAACCATCATCTGAAGAACTAGAAGTCTCCATCTGACCTGTAACCGTACTACCCTTCAAGTAGTAGAGATTGTCCCGGCGGACGCCCTTCATCACCACCATCGAGCCTTTAATCATCTTGAGAACATCATCTCGTATAGATATCACAAGTCCCAATGCTTCCAAAGCACCAATAGAGATAAGATTCCTTTTGAGTTGAGGTACATACCTCACCTCCTTCAATTCTCGTACTATCCCATCATCCATCTTGATACGGACTGTACCCATCTATTCTATATTACACGGATGATCATCACCCATGACCGTGTAACATCCATCTAGCTTCCAAAATTAGAAAATCAGGTCCTGTTCGGGCACACATGATAGGTGGCTCCGGTATCCAAGATCCACTCAGCTTTATCTGAGTATCAATAGGAGTAGTAACAGAGAGAGAATACCAATGAGTCTTCATCCGATCCATCCGCCTGTGCGAGATTCGCCTCGGTATTTGACTCCACCTTCTTACCTTTGGCCTTCGGGCAGTCAACTTTCCAGTGTCCTAATTCCTTGCACAAGGGGCACTGATTTCTCTTCAGATTTCTGAAGCCTGATCTGGATTTCGATCTTCCCTGATCATCTCTTCCCTTCCTATTGGAACTTCTGCCTCTTACCATTAATGCCTTTGTTGTGCTTCCCGAAGAAGACAATCTATCTTGTCTCCTTACTTCATAACTCACAAGTGCAGCAGACACCTCACTGTAGTTAAGGAATTTTCTTCCATTGAGAAATGTAAGAGTAAAGGTCTCATACTCCTCCCTAGGAAGAGAGTTCAAAAGTATTACCGCCTTATCCTCTTCACTAGTCTCCACATCCACATTAACTAGATCTGTAAGAAGTTTCGTGTAGCAATTCAAGTGTTCATTGACAGAGCATCCTTTTTACATCTGAAAGCCATAAAGCTTACTCTTCAACTACAATCGCGACTCTATGCTTTTCGTCAGATACTTCTTCTCCAGGATCTCCCACAGCTACCTCTCAGATGTCTCATGCAACACCTGATACTTGATATCTTGTGTCAAACAAGACCTGATCAAGCCACACGCCGAACGGTTCATCTTGTCCCAATCTTCTTCCGTCATTGATGCACGCTTCTTCTCCAACCGTAGAGTGTTTTCTAGATTTGATGCCGTCAGCGCATCCATAACCTCACACCTCCACATACCAAAGCTATTCGTACCGTTGACCTTCACCACATCAATCCTTGGATGTGAATTCATGGATCTCACCGATGTACTTTCTCCAGCCATCTTCACAACTGATTTCTCAAAGCAATACGGAAACAAACAGAGTTAGATAAAACAAACTAGATAAAGACAGGATCTTTACCTCCACGCGAAACCCTCGAAGAGTTTTTGAAATTATTTACTCCTTCAAATGATTTCTCAAGCAATCTACACGCTGTTTTGAGATCGACACACAATCCCACAAATATTCCCAACGCTGCTCCGAGATCGACACACGATCTCCGCCAAACAGCAATTGATGCCTTTGAATCAACAGATGATCCCACGCCGAACCTGGGATGCTCTGATACCAATTGTTGTGCGCATGGGACAACAATCTCTCTGAGGAATCTGCCCGCCTGGCGGAGACTTGATGCAGCTGGAGAAGCAACCAACACGACAGGAACAACGAACAACAGAGAAAAGCAATCAACACAATATTTAACGAGGTTCGGCAACGTACCTACATCCTCAGAGCAAGGGGGAGAGAGATTTTATGGATTCAACAATCAATACAAACTAATACAGAGGGAAACTTGAGGGAATTTTTTGGGATACAATACATGAGGGGACTAGCCCCTATTTATAGCCACAGAGTCCCTGGATTTAAGGAAACCCAGATTGGATTCGATCCCATTCAGAAAAGTAATCCGAATCCCAAAAGGAAAGTCAAAACGCGCCTGTCGGTCGACCGGCCGGTCGACCGACCCATACCATGGTCGACCGCGCCAGTCGACCGCGTCCAACTGAGACTAAGGCCTTGTCAGTCGATCGACCGGGCGGTCGACCGCTTCCTCCCTGTACACGTTCATGCATGCCGGTCGACCGGGTGGTCGACCAGCCTCCTCCACCGATCGACCGGGCGGTCGACCGGGCGGCCGACCAGGAGCACAATCTGGCCTGCTCCAATGCGCCGTTTATCGCTCCTTGATTTCCGATCTCTGTGCTAACTTCCTCTACTCCTTTATCTCCTCTCTCCCAAAGCATCCTCCTAATATACTTCTAGACTCTCTCCTATGTATCATCACTTGTGCCCACATATCTGAGATGTCTTTAATTTTGTATTATGACCTTCCCTTTTGTTTCTTTCTTTAATTTCAAATATTCATTTACACAAAGGATACTTTTACATCTTCATATGCATAACACATTGAAACATGCCATTTCTTTTCTTTCAAAATTTTATGTTAATTTATATAGTCATGGAAAGTATTATAGTAGTAGTTGGGGTGTTGGACTACATTACACTTTAAAACATGAGATATCGATATTATATTGAGATCTTCCTTGAACAAAAAAGAATGGAAATGACTCAAATGTTTATTTGAATGTGATTTCATTATCAATCCAATAAATGTTATCTATGATACACATGACTGTCTCCAAGCCATATCAGTATACTCGGCTTTTAAGGTTTAATTTGTATTTACTGTCCATGTTCTGTCATGCCTGTGTCATATAGTATCAATGGAACATCAAATCAGTTTCTCCCCTAAAACGCATGGATACATACATGACGGACATGGCTTCAACATGGTATGTGTCGTAAAAGTGGGCTTTTAATGTAAGAGATGGCAAGTATAAAGAGAGATTAAACAGATAGCAATATAAGCTAATAAAAACAAAAATGAGACAGCACCCCAGTATTTAACGTGATTCGGTCAATCTGACCTACATCCACTAGAGAAGACAATAAGAGAAATCCACTAATCAAAAGGAGAGAATACAAGAGATTACAACTCTAATCTCACTCATCCAAGCCCAATGAAATCCAACTCACTAAAGCTTAACAAAAATAAGATAAATGGCAAGAGAAAGGAGAGGGTAATACAATATTTAGCAACTTTCTCTTCTCACCTCCTTACTTTGAAATCTCACGCAATGTGATGCCCATTTATATAAATAGGCAAAACTTCTAAATCTTTTCATCACTTCACCCCACACATACATCAAAATCATAGGGTGGTCCAATTGATTTCATTAGGGTGGCTAAGATCTTCATAGGGTGTCTATGATCTTTATAAGGTGGCTATTGATGACTTTTAGGGTGGATAGAGATTTCATAGGGTGGCTATTGATGACTTTTAGGGTGACTAGAGATTTCATAAGATGACTAATTGATTTTGAGGAAAAAAAATCTAAGAAGATGGCTTGGTTTATTCATTAATGACATATCAACAAATTTGGTCTCACAATCGTCACAAGTAAGAATACTAGTCTTTTTACCTGAATGAAATATAAGCAGATTGTACCGAGCCCAAGCCAGGAATGCAAGCTGTACAGATTAGCAATCCCACTTTCATTGTGAAATTTGAAGGCAGCATAGATTCCCACAACACCAAGAACAACAGCAATCGCATGAAGAATCAAATGGATCAATTTCTTCACTTCTTTACTCCAGGGGAGACCTCTGTAGCTCATTATCGCTGGAATTATATATTCACGAAAAGAGGATAAATAAATTTGGTCAAATCAAAAAGTTTTCAACAAAGCTAAGACTTGCATACCTTCACCCCCGAGGATAATGAAACCAATCAACATGAGAACTGGATGAATCTGAAACAAGTTTAAAAATTGAACAATCAGTAAAGGCCTGAGTAAATCAACAAGAGGGGTTAGTCCTTTCAATTGAATTGCTTCAAAATGTTTTTCCTAATATAAGAATTAATGCCCCCGAGATTGCAGTTACCTAAAAAAACAAATACTTTCAGGCACATATTATATCTAAATTTCAAACTTCCAGAACAAAACACATACAAAATCAAAAACAGAAAATTTGGGAATAAATGGATTGAACTGACGTTGAAGATGAGGTTCTTGTTGGTGGACTCGAAGGCGAGGCCACCCCGGAACTGGATGCACCACACGAGCACCAGCACCGCCGCCGCCGCCCCCAGCACGTGCGACACGTACGTGAACGGAGCTGCAGTCACACCCACCAATCTACCCATCTCTTCTCTCTCTCTGTTCTTCTTCTTTTTTTGGTTTTTTAACCCAAGGACACAAATGGCTAAATATTTAAAGAGAGAGAGAGAGAGATTGGATTGGGGCGAGGGCGTCTCATGTCCCCATCTGATATTTATCAATTTTCCACCAACATCTTCGATCAGATGGTGATCTCAAATCCCATCAGATTTGGGAGGATAAGCTGTTACCACGTGCCGGGGCCCACCAGCCTGCAGTCAGCCATGACGTTAAGACGAGATCAGGGACAGACCTGACACTGGCTCGCTCGTCCAATTGTGTGGGCCCAAGGTCTCAGGTCTCGTTCAAGTTCCAGAACTTACACGAGATTGGGCTCGAGAGGAACTGTGAATGGGGACAGAATTGGACGAGGAGCGGAGACGGAAACAAAGAGACAGTATCGTAATGGTTTGGTGGGGGGTAGCCAATGGTTCTTGGTCACGTGCGCCCTCTTTGGTCAGAAGAAACTTTATGTTTTTCATCTTATATTTTACATGAATTGAAAAAAAGAAAAAAAAAAAGCCGTTTTATCCGCAAGAAAAAGTGCAAATTGTTTTTTTTTTTTTAACTTTTCAGTTCAGTACACTTATAAAAAAATATTGATATTTTCTGCAATTCTATTGATATTTTCTGCAATTCCTTAGATTCTAGTAATATTTTATAGGAGAGTGAGAACCACGCGGGTGTACTCTTTTGGTAAAGCATCCAAGAACGGGCACACCTTGGCCTACCCCTTATAAGAAATAGTCAAGGCCAGAACCCGGGTCTGCCGATCATGGGTGACGTGGCCCACACTCAACCTAGCAAA
The DNA here is from genome assembly GCA_038442645.1 of Agave tequilana. Lineage (NCBI taxonomy): Eukaryota > Viridiplantae > Streptophyta > Magnoliopsida > Asparagales > Asparagaceae > Agave > Agave tequilana. The sequence goes on along the minus strand of JAVJIF010007109.1, from coordinate 99,419 downwards.
CAAGAAGGTAGATAAAAATCATTGTTGTCATTATAAACAAGAACTCCACAGATTCCCTCCTCTTCAGTAACAGACAAATTAATAAGACATTAATATGATAACTAATTGGATTTTGCTCAAGCAATAGCTAAGCTCTGGTGATCTTGGATTCAAAAAGAGCCATGCTCACTCACAGATCACCAGTATGAACTTGTCTAAGGACATTTTATTTTGAGCCAGTGTCACAATGCCCGATGTGCGGTTGGTTTTCTAACAGGAGGGGAAAAAAAACTGATGAGTTAATGGAAACAGAGAAATGATCTGATTTTCGACAATAAATATGCTTGGGACATAACATGCAACCCCGTCATAGTTTTTCCCTCTCACACTCCCTAGTACCAAGGGAACTAGTACCAAGGGAACCTTCTTGAACGTTGGAGCTTGGACTTTGGATCCGACAACGCTTTGGCACGCTTATTTAGACACTCATACCTCGTTTGCTTTTTCCTAACTTGTTTGTTATTGTGTTGAGCTAGCGTTCTTTTCACTCTGGCATCTGGCAAATTTCTAGTCAAAAAAAAAGAAAGAAAAAACAGAATAAATTGTATTATTCACATATCGTAAGAAACAAATTTCGTATGGGTACACATTTTTTCAATAGTTTTTTTTAGAATATTCATATTATACTCATTCTCATTTATATAGACGAATATACTTAAACAAATAATACTCGCAGTCAGAAAAACAGAGCGAAATGATCTGATTTTCAACAACAAATATACTTGGGACATAACATTCACCCTCGTCATAGTTTTTCCCTCTCACACTCCCTAGTACCGAGGGAACCTTCTTGAACGTTGGAGTTTGGACTTTGGAACCGACAACTCTTTGGCACGCTTATTTAGACGCTCATACCTCGTTTGCTTTTTCCTAGCTTGTTTGTTATTGTGTTGAGCTAGTGTCCTTTCCACTCTGGCATCTGGCAAATTTCTAGTCAAAAAAAAGAAAGAAAGAAAAGACAGAATAAATTGTATTATTCACATATCGTATGAATTTAACAAATTTCGTATGGGTACACATTTTTTTCAATAGTTTTTTAGAATATTCATATTATACTCATTCTCATTTATACAGACGAAAATACTTAAACAAATAATACTCGCAGTCAGAAAAACAGAGCGAAATGATTTGATTTTCAACAACAAAGATACTTGGGACATAACACACACCCCCGTCATAGTTTTTCCCTCTCACACTCCCTAGTAGCAAGGGAACCTTCTTGAACATTGGAGTTTGGACTTTGGATCCGACAACGCTTTGGCCTGCTTATTTAGACACTCATACCTCGTTTGCTTTTTCCTAGCTTGTTTATTATTGTGTTGAGCTAGTGTTCTTTTCACTCTGGCATCTGGCAAATTTCTAGTCAAAAAAAAAAAAAAAAAAAAACAGAATAAATTGTATTATTCACATATCGTAAGAAACAAATTTTGTATGGGTACACATTTTTTCAATAGTTTTTTTTAGAATATTCATATTATACTCATTCTCATTTATACAGACGAATATACTTAAACAAATAATACTCGCAGTCAGAAAAACAGAACGAAATGATCTGATTTTCAACAACAAATATACTGTTGGCCCAAAGGCCCATCACTCTATTTTTGATGATGATTAACTCATGTAGTTATATTTTCTAATGATCTTGTGTTTAATTAGTGACAGATTCATTATCAAGATCTTAGTAGGTGCATAGCTCAATAAAGGATAAAAAGCCAAGATTTGAAGCTAGCACGGTGTCAAGCTTGGACCAAGTCAAGAAGATGAGAAGACTTCAAGGGAAGACTTCAAGATCAAGACTTGTGTCTAGGTATAAGATTTAGTTTTTGTTTTTAGTTAAAATGTAAAGGATAGATAGTTGGTGGATTGCTCAAGTATACCATGCACACACACTCTTGATAGAATTGCTTTCATAAAAGAATTTTATGTTTAGAAAAGATTTTTCATTTTGGAAAAACATCATGTTGGTTTTTGGTATTTCTTTATATACATATCCTTTAAACCAAAACCATGTTATATGCTTAATGTCAAAACATAGATATTTCATATTAATTGTGTAGTGGATCATATCCATGCACACTATGCTTTATAAGTTCAAAATATCTTGTTTTGTAATTGGTAAAGTTTTAGAAAAACAAGTTTTGGAAAAATATGTTTTAGAAAAACAGTTTTTATCTTGAGCCAATATTTCCATATTACAAAAATAGTCCAAAACATTTATAACATGCCTTGATTTTGTGCAAGCATGTTTGATTATCAAAGTATATTGGTAAAACTATTTTTGTAGAATTTCTATGTATTTATGGGATTTTATGTGAACCTAAAAGACTAACTTTTTAATCCCAGAAAACAGTTTTCAGGCTTCAGGCAAGTCGACTTGACTACATTTATAGTCGACTAATCCTGAAGTCGGTCGACCGGCTCGGTCGACCGACGTGCACAGACGTGCACGCCTTTTGTGCACTGGAGGACGGCCGACCGGACGGTCGACCGCTTCAGAGAGCTTTGCTCTCTGGAAATCTCGGCCGACCGTGCGGTCGACCGATAGAGAGTTTACTCTCTGTTCCAGTGGCTGGGTCGACCGTGCGGTCGACCGGAGGCTCCAATGGTCGGATTTTTGACCGTTGGCGGTCGACCGGCCGGTCGACCGACAGTTCTGACAGATCCCAACGGCTAGTTTTCTGGCAGCCTATAAATTGGGGTTCTTGTCATTGTTTGAAGCTAAGATTTTTGGAGATTTCTAAGCCAGTTTTTCCCATCCTTTTAACAGAGTTTTCTCCACATATTTGAGTGCAAATACTTCCAATCAAAAGGGAAGAATTTATCAAGAGTGATTTAAAGTGTGATTCCTTGAGTTTTCCTCCACCTTTCTAATCCTTGCTTTTCTCACACTACACTTGAGTATCCATTGTTATATCTATCCTATAGGAGAGTGTTGTAGTGAGAGTATCTTTAGGTGATCAAGTGTTGTGATCACCAAAGAGATTTTACCTTGTTCTTTGAGGAGACGGGCAAGTGTGCTCGTGGTTGTTTTGAGTTCGGGTGCGGACTCGGTTGATTGAGGTGCGGCCTCGGCGAGCCGGTGGGCTTGCGGTGTGTAAGGGACTAGAGAGTCCGAGGGCTTGTAGGTGTTGCGGCACCGAGGAGAGATCCATTGGGATCTTGCATAGTGGAAATCCTTCGTGTGTCGAAGGCGGGAATGTAGAGCAAGTGTGCTCGAACCTCGAAACATACCCTTGTGTTTGCGATTGCCATCTCTCTCTCTCTATCTCCTTTATATCTTGCATAGCTTATATTGTCTTTACTTTTATAATCTTGATATATCTTGTGCTTAATTGTTATATACTTGCGTGGGATTGTTGCTAACACTTGTATTCAACCAAGAGAGCCAACGCGGCACCTCAACCCATTCAAGGGGAATCAAGAGGGGTTTAGTCCAGAGCCTTGCAAAGGGAATTCGGCTACACTCTTGTGTTATACATAGTGTTTAGTGTAATAAGATTTAATTAGGTCATAATTGTTTTAGCTTCTGCATTGTTAGGCATTAAGTGACCATTAGATTAGCCATCACCTATTCACCCCCCCTCTAGGTGAACTTACAATTGGTATCAGAGCCAAGTGCTCTTGATATTGGGTCTAACAACCTAGAGTTAAAGATCCTCATTTTAGGCTAATCACAAGATATTTGTACACACACCATGGAGTTCATGTCACCACCCACCTTTGACGTTCTTAACATCCAAATTTGGAAGGTTAAGATGTCATTGTACCTCAAAGCCTTAGGCATTCATGTATATCTTGCTACCACTAATGATTCATATGTTAATAATAGCAAGTACATTGAGGCTAACTCAAAAGCCCTTCATGCTCTTAAATGTACCCTAAATGATGATTATTTATTTAGGGTTTCTAATATTGAATCGGCTTTTGTAGCTTGGAACATCATCACCTCCCTTGGCGAAAAGGATCTATATTATGCCGGGAGCGATTCGGATGTTGGAAGCGACACCTCCAACAAGTGCTACATGGTCCAAGGGGATAACCCCCTTGAGGTAACTACCGAATCCGAGGATGAGGATGTTAATATGTCATATGATGAGCTTAATACATTTTGCCAATTATTGCTTGAGAAATATGACATGATTAAAAAGAATAATAAAAATTTGAAAAAGGAAATTGCTTGCATGCATAAGGAACATGACTCATATAAAAATAACATTGCATGCTTAGAAAAAGATAATGAAAGTTGGAAAAAGAAATTTGATTGCATGCATGAAGAAAATGATTCTTTTAGAAATAAACTTGCATGTTTAGAAAACGAGAAAGAAGTTTTGAAAAATGAAAATGTTTCCCTTATGTCTAAGTTGAATGATTTATGTGAAGGGAACACTATTTTGAAGGATAAAATCACTTTGGTGGAAAAATAAAAGGAAGTTATTGTTGGCCCAAGGTTACAATCACCCTTGTTTAGTGTATTTTGATGATTACAAAACATATTAGTTATTTGTACTAATAATAATTGTTGTTTAAGTGTGTTTCAGGTTTATCATCACACTAGAAGTACTCTCACTCAAATACAAGGTTCTTGGACTCAAGACAAATTCAATTTGGGCTCAAGTTGCAAATATTGAAGATCAAGAGATAGCCCACCTTGAAGAATAGCCTTGAAGTCTTTTAGCAAGTTTGTAAGTTTAGAATGTTAAAGTTTGAATATAGGAAATTTGGCTCTAGGATTTGCACACACACTTGTTTCATGTATTTCCTATGTTTTGAAAAACTTGTTTAAAAACATGTACCAAAGCTTTAGTTTATGCCTTAGTTTATATATACATAGCTTTATATCTTGAAAAACTTGTTTAAAACATGTATATAAACTATTTTCTGCATAATACTTAGCTATAGGTATTTTCAAAATGTTTTCACAAAAATTCCCTCTTCAAAACAGCCCAGTTTTCAGCCTCAGGCAACATCGGTCGACCGGCCCGGTCGACCGGCGTTGTGCCTGGACATGCACTGTTTGTGCATGTCCGTCGGTCGACCGGACCGGTCGACCGACAGAGAGCCTTCTGCTCTCGGGAAATTTCGGTCGACCGGACCGGTCGACCGGAAGAAGGAAACTGTGTTTCCTCCTTTTGGTCGGTCGACCGGACCGGTCGACCGGGAGCCAACGGCTATATCCAGCTAGGCTGGCGGTCGACCGGACCGGTCGACCGCCAAGCCTGCAACACAGCAACGGCTCTTTCCTCTTTGGAATTTTCTGAAAAACTGTTTCTTTTTCTGTTTTAGCAGATTTTTGGAGAGTGGTTGGGGAGCTTTTGCAGGTTGAATTAGGTGAAAAGAAATTGTTTTTAACCTATTTTCTAACCCTATAAATAGAGGAGAAGTCTCTCTTCCTCATTACTTAGAAAAATCCTCAAGTTTTGTTGTTTTCAAAAGAGAAAAGAAAAATTGTTTTAAGCCTTCAATTCCTACTCTTTCAAGATTGTTTTTCAGTTGTGTTTGATTCTCTATATCACTCTACAACTGAAGTTTTCTCACCACACTTCATAGAGCCAAAAATTCTATACTCATTTTATAGTGAAGTTGTAATTGAAGTGAGAGTGTTTGTAAAAGAAATTGAGAAAAGTGTAGTGATCAAGTTGTGATCACTTTGTTCTTGTAATTCCTTCTTGTGGAGCAACCTCTTCGGTAGAGGTCCTTTGTACTCGGTGGAGCTCGGTGCTCGGTCTTCGGTAGACCCAATTGTAAAGGCATCCTCGGTGGATAGTGGAAACCCTTCACGGAGGTGAAGGCGGGGACTAGAGCAAGTGTGCTCGAACCTCGAAACAAATCATCTTGTTTGCAATTGCCTTTGCGTTCTTCTTTCTTTTAATTTCTATTGCTTTATATTGCCTTGAATTAATTGCTTGAGAACTAACCCTCTACTTGTGGAATCTTGTGTTGTTTACCTTACTTGCTATACTTGTTGTTTTACATTGTGAGCATTTCATCTTCATCATCATACTTGGCATTGATCGATCACACCTCAATACAACACGGTTGCATTACGCACCTCTAACCCATTTAAGGGGAATTGGGAGGAAGGAGTTCAGAACCTCGCAAGGGGTATTCGGCTCTTAGTCATGTTTTGAGAGATCGTTGCATCACTCATTTAATTAAAGTTTAAAAAGATCACTAGATTAGCATTCACACCTATTCACCCCCCCTCTAGGTGTTTTTCAATTGGTATCAGAGCTTGGACTCTAGGATTTGGTTTAACAACCTTAGAGAAGATCCTAATTTGCTAATCATTTCATTCATATTCATATAGTAAAAATGGCCGATGGAATTAAGACCCCTCCTAAGTTTGATGGACTTAACTTTCCCATATGGAAGGTTAAGATGACCGTGTTTTTGCAATCTCTAGGTAGCCGAGTTGCGAAGGCCGTGACTAAGTCCTTTAGTGTACCCCCCGGTGACGAATCCACTTGGTCCGAAATAGAGACTAAGGAATTCGATGCCAATGCCAAAGCTCACTATGCACTTCTACAAGCCCTAAATGATGATGACATAGCTAGGGTTATACATTGCAAATCCGCATTTGAGATTTGGTCACACTTGATAGTCACTCATGAGGGGACCTCACAAGTTAAGAAGGCTAAGATTGACCTTCTTCGGTCTCAATATGAAACATTTAGCATGCAAGACAATGAAACCATAGATGATATGGTTACAAGGTTTACCAAGATTACTAATGGACTCTCTTCTTTAGGTGAAGATATCAACAATGATCAAAGAGTAAGGAAGATCATCCGGGCTCTTCCTCCTTCATGGGAAGTTAAAGCAACAACCTTGAAGGAACTCAACGACAATGAAGAGATGGAGCTTATAGGTCTCATTGGGAACCTCAAAACCCATGAGATGGAAAGGAAAGCAAGAGAGGACATGGCTCCTACCAAGAAGAAGACTATTGCCTTCAAGTGTCAATCATCACACTCCGACGAAGATGATGAAGAAGAAGATGACGAAGAGCTCTCACTTCTAGTCAAAAATGTTCGGAGGATGTACAACAAGGCAAAGTTTCAAGGTAGAAGGAGATGGCAAGGAGGCAAAGAAGAAAGGAAGATTGTGTGCTTCAATTGCCAAAAACCGGGACACATAGTTGCGGAGTGTCCGGACAAAGCAAAGCCCTCCACATCAAAGAAGCCATACAAGAAGAAGGCTATGAAGGCAACTTGGGATTCGGAGACCGAATCCGAAGAGGAGATAGACACCGCCAACATGTGCTTCATGGCTAATGAATGCACAAGCATGGTAACCTCTTCCCCTTCTCATAATGATGAACTTTCTATGGATGAGTTAGAAGAAGCTTTTGTTGAGTTGTCACAAAACTATGATTTCTTAAAGAAAAAGTATTTAAAAATGAAAAAGGAAAATGAATCTTTAAGTCATCAAGTTTTTACTCTTACAAAAGAAAAGGATAATTTAGTTTCCACCTTGACCACTACTAAAAATGATTTTGAAAAATATAAGACTTCTTGCAAGGGTAAGGCCCCACTAATTGACTCAAATGAAGTTTCCATGCTTAGGGAAAGATTAGACTCATTAAGTGTTGTTTTGAAAAATTGTGAATTTGATAAGAAAAGGATTGAGGCTATGTTTCCTAAGAAGCAAGCCCTAAAGAAAAATGCTCATGCTCATGTTCATGCTACACAACCTAAACAACATGGCAAACCCCAAAAGCATGCTCACACTACTACACATACACATCATGCATTCATGTATAGAAAAGTGTACTCATGTTCACATTGTGGGCGGAAAGGACACTTAGCAAATTTTTGTTATGATAGACTAAGTGCATCACATCATAATGTTTGGGTTCGTAACACTAACTTTCAAGGACCCAAGAAAGTTTGGGTACCAAAGTCAACAATTGTTTTAAATGATGTAGGTACTTTCCAAAGCCCAACGACGTAGAGGTTTGTGGTATCTTGATAGTGGTTGCTCAAGGCACATGACTTGGGACATCAACAACTTTGCAACCCTATCAAGATATCATGAAGGTGGCACCGTCACCTTCGGAGATGACGCCAAGGGTAAAATCATCGGTATTGGTAATGTAAAACTTGGCACCTCTCCTTTAATTGAAAATGTGGTTTTAGTTGATGGCCTCAAGTATAATCTCTTGAGTGTTAGTCAACTTTGTGATAAAGGTTTTGATGTAGTTTTTGACAATGTTGCTTGTAAAGTAATTGATAGAACTTCCAATGTTTGTGTATTTTCCGGTTTTCGTGAAAGCAATGTTTATATGATTGATATGTTAAATATGTCTTGTAATATTACTTGTTTAAAAGCCCTCGATGATGACTCTTGGTTGTGGCATAGGAGATTAGGGCATATTTCTTTTGATCATATTTCTAGATTAAATTCAAAGGAAATGGTGAAAGGTATTCCTTCATTGAATTTTGAAAAGGACCGAGTTTGTGACTCATGTTAATTTGGGAAACAAACTAAGTCTTCTTTCAAGTCAATTAAGGATATCATGACATCACGTCCTTTGGAGTTAATCCATATGGATCTATTTGGCCCAACACAAACCAAAAGTCTAAGTGGGAATAGATTTGCTTATGTTTTGGTTGATGATTTTTCAAGATTTACATAGGTTTTCTTTCTTGAACATAAAAACCAAGCATTTTCGTATTTCCAAACTTTTAAGAAAAGAGTAGAAAAAGAAAAAGATTCTTTGATTTTGAGAATAAGAAGTGATAGAGGAGGTGAATTCATTAACCAACCCTTTACCACTTTTTGTGATGAACATGGAATAAAGCATGAACTTTCTTGTCCTAGAACTCCACAACAAAATGGAGTAGTTGAACGGAAAAATAGAACATTACAAGAGATGGCTAGGACAATGCTAAGTGAATACGGTCTACCACATTATTTGTGGGCCGAGGCCGTTAATACATCATGCTACATATCAAATCGTGTTTTCTTGTGTAAAAATACTACTAAGACTTCTTTTGAAATGTATTTTTCTAGAAAACCTAATGTTTCCTATTTTAAAGTTTTTGGTTGCAAATGCTTTGTTTTAAACACAAAAGATAATTTAGGAAAGTTTGATGCTAGATCTTATGAGGCTATTTTGTAGGTTACTCAAACACTAGTAAGGCTTATAGAGTTTTCATTAGATCATCTTTGACTATTGAAGAGTCTATTCATGTTAAGTTTGAGGAATCTAACAAGTTTGTTAAGAATGTTGTAGAAATAGATGCCTTGCATGAAGGCTTGGAGAAAGTCACCTTGGAGGATGCTTCTACCATGGGAGACAAGCCAAAGGATGATGATGGAAGTGAAGCCAAAGTGGAAGAGGCCCAAGGAAATGAACATCAAACAAATGAGGTGGAGCCTACTCAACCACTACCTAAGGATTGGAGATTCAACCCTCATCATCCCAAGGACCTCGTCATAGGTGAAGTATCAAAAGGGGTAACTACTCGTTCTAAAATTCAAGATTTTTGTGGCCACTTTGCATTTATTTCACACATTGAACCCAAAAATGTCCTCGAGGCCGAGGCCGATTCATATTGGTTGCTAGCTATGCAAGAAGAGCTCAATCAATTTGAGCGCAACCAAATATGGCACCTTGTTCCTAGGCCCCACGATAGACCAACAATTGGTACTAAGTGGATCTTTAAGAACAAGTTGGATGAATCGGGTAATGTAATTAGAAACAAGGCTAGGTTAGTTGCCCAAGGTTACACTCAAATCGAAGGGATCGATTTTGAAGAAACCTTTGCACCCGTAGCACGGCTTGAAGCCATACGGATGACACTAGCATTTGCCTCATATAAAGATTTCAAATTATTTCAAATGGATGTTAAAAGTGCTTTTCTAAATGGTTTTATTGAAGAGGAAGTGTATGTTGAACAACCCCCCGGGTTTGTTGATCCTACACATCCGGATTTTGTTTTTAAATTAGACAAAGCTCTTTATGGTTTAAAACAAGCCCCTAGGGCTTGGTATGAAAGATTGTCTTCATTTTTGATTTCCAATGGTTTTAAGAAAGGTAAAATTGACACAACATTGTTTACAAAACATGTAGAAAAAGATATTCTTATTGTGCAAATTTATGTAGATGATATTATTTTTGGTTCTACTAATGAATCTCTTTGCAAAGCTTTTGAGTCATGCATGAAGGATGAATTTGAAATGTCTATGATGGGGGAACTCAACTATTTCCTTGGACTCCAAATCAAGCAAAGGAAGGATGGGATCTTCATCAATCAAGCCAAGTACACAAAGGAACTAATCAAAAGATTCGGGCTTGAAGGATCAAAAGTAAGCAAAACTCCCATGACAACAACTACCAAGCTTGACAAGGATGAACAAGGTAAAAGTGTAGACATTAAACTTTATAGAAGCATGATTGGTAGTTTACTTTATTTGACGGCTAGTAGGCCGGATATCATGTTTTCCGTTTGTTTATGTGCACGTTTTCAATCATGTCCTAAGGAATCACACTTAATAGCGGTAAAACGCATAATTAGGTATCTTAAGGGCACAATTGAATTGGGTTTGTGGTATCCTAAAACCGGATTATTTGAAATGAAGAGTTTTTCGGATGCCGACTATGCGGGTTGTAGGGTAGATAGGAAGAGCACAAGTGGAACATGTCAATTCTTAGGTAATTGTCTTGTATCTTGGTCTTCCAAAAAGCAAAATTCGGTAGCCCTATCAACCGCCGAGGCGGAGTATGTTGCGGCCGGAGCTTGTTGTGCACAAGTTCTTTGGATGAAACATACTCTCCTTGACTATGATTTACATTTTGATCATGTTAAGATTTTTTGTGATAATACTAGTACAATTCACATGACCAAAAATGCTAATCAACATAGTAAAACCAAGCACATTGATATTAGGTATCATTTTCTTAGAGATCACTTTGAAAAAGGTGATATTGATATTGACTATGTTTCTACCGATTTTCAACTTGCCGATATTTTCACTAAACCTTTAGATTATGCAAGATTTTCCTTTATTTGTGGTGAGTTGAATGTATGTATGATTGATTCTTAAAATACTTTTGTTTTGACATGTTTGTGTTTTGATATGTTTTAACCCTTTTTGATGTATGACAAAAAGGGGGAGAAAAATATATAAGTTTGGAGAAAAAGAATATAAGTTGATTAAAATTGTTGGGGAGAAAAATATACTAGTTTGAATATACTTAGATTTTTGAAAATAATAAATTTGTTCATTATTTGGTTTTCCTTGACAAAATTTATGGTGATGACTTTTTCAAATGCTTTATGTATGATTTCATAGTTTTTCATATTCATGATAGATACATAGCATTGTTTGAGGGGAGCTTTCCAAGCTTTTTCCTCTCTTTATTTGTTTAATAACTATATGTTTTGTCATCATCAAAAAGGGGGAGATTGTTGGCCCAAGGTTACAATCACCCTTGTTTAGTGTATTTTGATGATTACAAAACATATTAGTTATTTGTACTAATAACAATTGTTGTTTAAGTGTGTTTCAGGTTTATCATCACACTAGAAGTACTCTCACTCAAATACAAGGTTCTTGGACTCAAGACAAATTCAATTTGGGCTCAAGTTGCAAATATTGAAGATCAAGTGAAGATAGCCCACCTTGAAGAATAGCCTTGAAGTCTTTTAGCAAGTTTGTAAGTTTAGAATGTTAAAGTTTGAATATAGGAAATTTGGCTCTAGGATTTGCACACACACTTGTTTCATGTATTTCCTATGTTTTGAAAAACTTGTTTAAAAACATGTACCAAAGCTTTAGTTTATGCCTTAGTTTATATATACATAGCTTTATATCTTGAAAAACTTGTTTAAAACATGTATATAAACTATTTTCTGCATAATACTTAGCTATAGGTATTTTCAAAATGTTTTCACAAAAATTCCCTCTTCAAAACAGCCCAGTTTTCAGCCTCAGGCAACATCGGTCGACCGGCCCGGTCGACCGGCGTTGTGCCTGGACATGCACTGTTTGTGCATGTCCGTCGGTCGACCGGACCGGTCGACCGACAGAGAGCCTTCTGCTCTCGGGAAATTTCGGTCGACCGGACCGGTCGACCGGAAGAAGGAAACTGTGTTTCCTCCTTTTTGGTCGGTCGACCGGACCGGTCGACCGGGAGCCAACGGCTATATCCAGCTAGGCTGGCGGTCGACCGGACCGGTCGACCGCCAAGCCTGCAACACAGCAACGGCTCTTTCCTCTTTGGGATTTTCTGAAAAACTGTTTCTTTTTCTGTTTTAGCAGATTTTTGGAGAGTGGTTGGGGAGCTTTTGCAGGTTGAATTAGGTGAAAAGAAATTGTTTTTAACCTATTTTCTAACCCTATAAATAGAGGAGAAGTCTCTCTTCCTCATTACTTAGAAAAATCCTCAAGTTTTGTTGTTTTCAAAAGAGAAAAGAAAAATTGTTTTAAGCCTTCAATTCCTACTCTTTCAAGATTGTTTTTCAGTTGTGTTTGATTCTCTATATCACTCTACAACTGAAGTTTTCTCACCACACTTCATAGAGCCAAAAATTCTATACTCATTCTATAGTGAAGTTGTAATTGAAGTGAGAGTGTTTGTAAAAGAAATTGAGAAAAGTGTAGTGATCAAGTTGTGATCACTTTGTTCTTGTAATTCCTTCTTGTGGAGCAACCTCTTCGGTAGAGGTCCTTTGTACTCGGTGGAGCTCGGTGCTCGGTCTTCGGTAGACCCAATTGTAAAGGCATCCTCGGTGGATAGTGGAAACCCTTCACGGAGGTGAAGGCGGGGACTAGAGCAAGTGTGCTCGAACCTCGAAACAAATCATCTTGTTTGCGATTGCCTTTGCGTTCTTCTTGCTTTTAATTTCTATTGCTTTATATTGCCTTGAATTAATTGCTTGAGAACTAACCCTCTACTTGTGGAATCTTGTGTTGTTTACCTTACTTGCTATACTTGTTGTTTTACATTGTGAGCATTTCATCTTCATCATCATACTTGGCATTGATCGATCACACCTCAATACAACACGGTTGCATTACGCACCTCTAACCCATTTAAGGGGAATTGGGAGGAAGGAGTTCAGAACCTCGCAAGGGGTATTCAGCTCTTAGTCATGTTTTGAGAGATCGTTGCATCACTCATTTAATTAAAGTTTAAAAAGATCACTAGATTAGCATTCACACCTATTCACCCCCCCTCTAGGTGTTTTTCAGTTATTTTTCAAGAAAATATTACTTTGAAAAGAAAATTTTGTGAAAAAGAAAAAGATTTTGTATCTAAAAAGAAAAAAGAAAAATGATTCTTCATCTCATCATGCTTTACATGCCACCACTAATGAGATTAAGAATTTGAAAAATAAGATAGATAATTTAAGCTCTAATTTGAGCACATGTGCATTCAATCATACTAGATTGGAATCTTTGTTTCAAAAGAAACAAGTTCCTCATACTCATGCACATTCACATTCTCTTGCTTATGTTGCACACCATGATGATACACACACATATAAGCATACTAAGGTGTACATATGTACACATTGTGGCCGCAAAGGCCATTTAGCAAAATATTGTTATGATAGATTAGGTCATTTCAATTTTGCTAAGAAGAAGAATTTTCGGGTTCCTTACAATAAAGCTAACCCCAAAGGACCCAAGAAAATATAGGTACCAAAACCCCCACCTTGTGTATTTGATGTAGGTGAGGGATCTCTCAAAACGTGAGAGATTTGGTGCCTTGATGGTGAGTGCATGTGGACATGATGGACATACATTTGGATGCATCGCTATCAAGGAGTTTTGGTGGAAAGGCCACCATGTTAGGAGCTTTGGAGTTGGTAACAATTTCTAAACTCCCACTTTTTATGTTCATGCTTGTACATTCATAATATTCATAGCATGTTCATGTTTTATGTACTTTTGTGCTTCATGTGGTATTTACATGCTTAGATGTAGAATGTGTCAAACTTGCATGTATACATATACAAATAGTGAATTACAATTGATTCATATATAATTGAACTTCATGCTCATTTGTATCCACTATATGCATATGTGTAAACTAGTTTTGATAATTCTCTTTTATACATGTTTTACCTACTTTATGCTTTACTTCATGTATATGTATTTTTAATTCAAATCTAATAAATATACATGTATACCCGTGAGTCTCTTGCCTTCATGCAAACATCATTAATAGACTCTTTTAGATTTGGGATATGTATGTGTATTGTTAGGATTGGATTAATCATACATATACCATGAAGATTAGTGTTTTGATGAAAAATGATTTTTCATGTTTTTGTTAAAAAAAATGTGACTTATGATCTTTTTGAGCTTCATTGACTATTTTCATAAAAATGCTATTTACATGATCATTTAACACTCACACTTTTGTTAAAAATATTTTGAGCCTTATAGACCATGAGTGCTTAAATTTTTGTGTATCTAGTTATGTTTATGAAAAACATAAGATTTGATATATTTGAAGGATCTTTAACTAGTTTTTCAAAAACAATTTATACTAGTTATTTATTCTTCAAATAATTTTTGAGATTTACACATGATTCTATTTTTTCTCAAATGTATTTGATGCTTCATGTATTGAATATTAGTTTATATGTTAGTTTTATCAATACTAGGATTTATACTTGTACATATCATGGGCCACAAATAAATCTATTTATATTTGTGCTTGAATGCTTATTTGAACTCATGAAATGTACTTGTATTGCTTGGTTTTGATGATCCATACATCTTTAAACTTTTATTCCAACTTTTTCGATTTGATTTATGATCATGTGCTTTCATTTCATGTATATGTGTATTTTGCCAAACTTTAAGATATACATGTATACCTCTTGAGTCATTTGCCTTTAATGCAAATCTATTTATATGGACTCAATTGTGTTTAAGATATATGTATGTATACTTATTGTGTTGTCAAAACATACATATATCTTGAAATATAAATTTTGTTTTTAATAATAAAAAAAATGTGTGATGATTTAAAGGAATATTGAGATTTATTGACATTTCTTTTTGCTTTATTCCTTGCTTGAAGGATTTCGTACTAGTTTTAAAATATTTTCATATTAACTAGTGCAATCTCTTCATTTGGTAGAGTATATGATAAGCTTACTCTTCAATTGGTATCATTGGATATTTTCAATTGGTATCAATATGATTTTTATATACTCATATTTTGATTATATGTATGTATGCTTTCAAATTCAAATTATATCAATTTCTATTGGTATCCTCTTTTCATACATATATGTATTATTTGTGCTTAGTTAAAATTATCTTACATATTTAAAGCACAAAGGCTATTATGCTAAGCTTAATTCATCTTTCAATTGGTAATTCTTAAAGCTTATGCAATATGTTTTCAAAATTGATATCAAAATAAATATATATATATATATATATATATATATATATATATATATATATATATATATATATATATATGTTGATTTGATATCTCAAAATGTGTTTTATTAAGAAATATTCAAAATTTTTGATTTGTACTTCCTATATGCAAGGAGAGCTTAACATCTCTCTTACATATGGATTCATGTTGAGTATATTATAAATTGAGGAGTTTGACAACTCTTCTTTATATGATATACGTGTGTAGGGGGAGCTTCACATCTCCTCTTATGCATTACATAATATGTGTTATGTGAGTTAGGGCTTGTCATCCCTTCTTCATGTAATGCATATGTGTAGGGAAGCTAACTTAGCGTCTTCCTCTTCATGAATGTATATCGCATATAAATCTTTATTGATTGATTTGTATTACCCCTTCTTGATCTCTTTGTTTTTTGACAAAAAGGGGGAGAAAAATTTGTTTGATTTGATTTTACTTTGAACCCTTTGTTGATGATTGACAAAAAGGGGGAGAAGTATTTGAGTGTATATGCATGTTTTCATTGCTTAAGGGGGAGAAGTATTTGTCTTCCTTGTTAATTATGCATATATTTTTGTATTGCAACTAGGAGAAGAAAAAGGATTTCATGTTTTATCTCCATACATTGCATACATATTCATGTGCCTCATTGCCATATCTATTGCCTATTTGATATGCATGAGTTAAGGGGGAGCTTCTTTGAAGCTTTATTTTAATCCATGCATATATAACTTCATGAGTTTTGTCATCATCAAAAAGGGGAGATTGTTGGCCCAAAGGCCCATCACTCTAGTTTTGATGATGATTAACTCATGTAGTTATATTTTCTAATGATCTTGTGTTTAATTAGTGACAGATTCATTATCAAGATCTTAGTAGGTGCATAACTCAACAAAGGATAAAAAGCCAAGATTTGGAGCTAGCACGGTGTCAAGCTTGGACCAAGTCAAGAAGATGAGAAGACTTCAAGGGAAGACTTCAAGATCAAGACTTGTGTCTAGGTATAAGATTTAGTTTTTGTTTTTAGTTAAAATGTAAAGGATAGATAGTTGGTGGATTGCTCAAGTATACCATGCACACACACTCTTGATAGAATTGCTTTCATAAAAGAATTTTATGTTTAGAAAAGATTTTTCATTTTGGAAAAACATCATGTTGGTTTTTGGTATTTCTTTATATACATATCCTTTAAACCAAAACCATGTTATATGCTTAATGTCAAAACATAGATATTTCATATTAATTGTGTAGTGGATCATATCCATACACACTATGCTTTATAAGTTCAAAATATCTTGTTTTTGTATTTGGTAAAGTTTTAGAAAAACAAGTTTTGGAAAAACATGTTTTAGAAAAACAGTTTTTATCTTGAGCCAATATTTCCATATTACAAAAATAGTCCAAAACATTTATAACATGCCTTGATTTTGTGCAAGCATGTTTGATTATCAAAGTATATTGGTAAAACTATTTTTGTAGAATTTCTATGTATTTATGGGATTTTATGTGAACCTAAAAGACTAACTTTTTAATCCCAGAAAACAGTTTTCAGGCTTCAGGCAAGTCGACTTGACTACATTTATAGTCGACTAATCCTGAAGTCGGTCGACCGGCTCGGTCGACCGACGTGCACAGACGTGCACGCCTTTTGTGCACTGGAGGACGGCCGACCGGACGGTCGACTGCTTCAGAGAGCTTTGCTCTCTGGAAATCTCGGCCGACCGTGCGGTCGACCGATAGAGACTTTACTCTCTGTTCCAGTGGCTGGGTCGACCGTGCGGTCGACCGGAGGCTCCAACGGTCGGATTTTTGACCGTTGGCGGTCGACCGGCCGGTCGACCGGCAGTTCTGACAGATCCCAACGGCTAGTTTTCTCGCAGCCTATAAATTGGGGTTCTTGTCATTGTTTGAAGCTAAGATTTTTGGAGATTTCTAAGCCAGTTTTTCCCATCCTTTTAATAGAATTTTCTCCACATATTTGAGTGCAAATACTTCCAATCAAAAGGGAAGAATTTATCAAGAGTGATTTAAAGTGTGATTCCTTGAGTTTTCCTCCGCCTTTCTAATCCTTGCTTTTCTCACACTACACTTGAGCATCCATTGTTATATCTATCCTATAGGAGAGTGTTGTAGTGAGAGTATCTTTAGGTGATCAAGTGTTGTGATCACCAAAGAGATTTTACCTTGTTCTTTGAGGAGACGGGCAAGTGTGCTCGTGGTTGTTTTGAGTTCGGGTGCGGACTCGGTTGATTGAGGTGCGGCCTCGGCGAGCCGGTGGGCTTGCGGTGTGTAAGGGACTAGAGAGTCCGAGGGCTTGTAGGTGTTGCGGCACCGAGGAGAGATCCATTGGGATCTTGCATAGTGGAAATCCTTCGTGTGTCGAAGGCGGGGATGTAGAGCAAGTGTGCTCGAACCTCGAAACATACCCTTGTGTTTGCGATTGCCATCTCTCTCTCTCTCTATCTCCTTTATATCTTGCATAGCTTATATTGTCTTTACTTTTACATGCTTGATATACCTTGTGCTTAATTGTTATATACTTGCGTGAGATTGTTGCTAACACTTGTATTCAACCAAGAGAGCCAACGCGGCACCTCAACCCATTCAAGGGGAATCAAGAGGGGTTTAGTCCAGAGCCTTGCAAAGGGAATTCGGCTACACTCTTGTGTTATACATAGTGTTTAGTGTAATAAGATTTAATTAGGTCATAATTGTTTTAGCTTCTGCATTGTTAGGCATTAAGTGACCATTAGATTAGCCATCACCTATTCACCATCCCTCTAGGTGAACTTACAATTGGTATCAGAGCCAAGTGCTCTTGATATTGGGTCTAACAACCTAGAGTTAAAGATCCTCATTTTAGGCTAATCACAAGATATTTGTACACACACCATGGAGTTCATGTCACCACCCACCTTTGACGTTCTTAACATCCAAATTTGGAAGGTTAAGATGTCATTGTACCTCAAAGCCTTAGGCATTCATGTATATCTTGCTACCACTAATGATTCATATGTTAATAATAGCAAGTACATTGAGGCTAACTCAAAAGCCCTTCATGCTCTTAAATGTACCCTAAATGATGATTATTTATTTAGGGTTTCTAACATTGAATCGGCTTTTCTAGCTTGGAACATCATCACCTCCCTTGGCGAAAAGGATCTATATTATGCCGGGAGCGATTCGGATGTTGGAAGCGACACCTCCAACAAGTGCTACATGGTCCAAGGGGATAACCCCCTTGAGGTAACTACCGAATCCGAGGATGAGGATGTTAATATGTCATATGATGAGCTTAATACATTTTGCCAATTATTGCTTGAGAAATATGACATGATTAAAAAGAATAATAAAAATTTGAAAAAGGAAATTGCTTGCATGTATAAGGAACATGACTCATATAGAAATAACATTGCATGCTTAGAAAAAGATAATGAAAGTTGGAAAAAGAATTTGATTGCATGCATGAAGAAAATGATTCTTTTAGAAATAAACTTGCATGTTTAGAAAACGAGAAAGAAGTTTTGAAAAATGAAAATGTTTCCCTTATGTCTAAGTTGAATGATTAATGTGAAGGGAACACTATTTTGAAGGATAAAATCACTTTGGTGGAAAAACAAAAGGAAGTTATTTTTCAAGAAAATATTACTTTGAAAAGAAAATTTTGTGAAAAAGAAAAAGATTTTGTATCTAAAAAGAAAAGAAAAATGATTCTTCATCTCATCATGCTTTACATGCCACCACTAATGAGATTAAGAATTTGAAAAATAAGATAGATAATTTAAGCTCTAATTTGAGCACATGTGCATTCAATCATACTAGATTTGAATCTTTGTTTCAAAAGAAACAAGTTCCTCATACTCATGCACATTCACATTCTCTTGCTTATGTTGCACACCATGATGATACACACACATAAGCATACTAAGGTGTACATATGTACACATTGTGGCCGCAAAGGCCATTAAGCAAAATATTGTTATGATAGATTAGGTCATTTCAATTTTGCTAAGAAGAAGAATTTTTGGGTTCCTTACAATAAAGCTAACCCCAAAGGACCCAAGAAAATATGGGTACCAAAACCCCCACCTTGTGTATTTGATGTAGGTGAGGGATCTCTCAAAACGTGGGAGATTTGGTGCCTTGATGGTGAGTGCATGTGGACATGATGGACATACATTTGGATGCATCGCTATCAAGGAGTTTTGGTGGAAAGGCCACCATGTTAGGAGCTTTGGAGTTGGTAACAATTTCTAAACTCTCACTTTTTATGTTCATGCTTGTACATTCATAATATTCATAGCATGTTCATGTTTTATGTACTTTTGTGCTTCATGTGGTATTTACATGCTTAGATGTAGAATGTGTCAAACTTGCATGTATACATATACAAATAGTGAATTACAATTGATTCATATATAATTGAGCTTCATGCTCATTTGTATCCACTATATGCATATGTATAAACTAGTTTTGATGATTCTCTTTTATACATGTTTTACCTACTTTATGCTTTACTTCATGTATATGTATTTTTAATTCAAATCTAATAAATATACATGTATACCGTGAGTCTCTTGCCTTCATGCAAACATCATTAATAGACTCTTTTAGATTTGGGATATGTATGTGTATTGTTAGGATTGGATTAATCATACATATACCATGAAGATTAGTGTTTTGATGAAAAATGATTTTTCGTGTTTTTGTTAAAAAAATGTGACTTATGATCTTTTTGAGCTTCATTGACTATTTTCATAAAAATGCTATTTACATGATCATTTAGACACTCATACCTCGTTTGCTTTTTCCTAGCTTGTTTGTCATTGTGTTGAGTGATTAGTCTACAATTCTGCATTATTATATCGCATTTTTCTACTGATTTATGAATAAAATATTGGTTTAAACAGTGTTTTGGTCTCTCTTGCAGATAAATCAAGAGTCTAAGGGCAAAAGAGTAATAAGAGCTTAATTAAACTCATTTTCGGGTAATTAAATCCGGATT
Source organism: Agave tequilana (assembly GCA_038442645.1). NCBI lineage: Eukaryota > Viridiplantae > Streptophyta > Magnoliopsida > Asparagales > Asparagaceae > Agave > Agave tequilana. Next base: position 78,972 of record JAVJIF010007109.1, on the reverse strand, counting down.
TCTTAGAGGCCAAGCAAGGGAGCTTTTAGAACATGCATTGAACCTAGACCCTTGCGCACGTCAGACGAATATCCAGGCGAAAATACCAGAATCCGAATATACCAGGAAGGTCCTCAAAGCCAGGAGAAGTTCCTCACCAAAACCAGGGACCTACATCCCTAGTTTTGCCATAGAAACACAGCAAATGCCGCGTTTCCGTGGCAATTTGGTGGGCCCACGCGTCGATTTTCGACGCGTGGCCTCGTCTCGCCTTCCAGATGCTTCTTTCGCCTATATATACCCCTGCAGAGACCCAAAACAGAAGCAGATTTGGATTTAGGCTAGGTTTTCTATCTTTTAGTGTAGGGTAGTGTAGCTGTTCTTCCTCTTTTCTTTTATATTTTCATTTCTTTTTAGATCATGTATTAGGGCAGAGAGATTCAGAGAGAGAAAGAGAGAGATTGATGTAATAGATGGTGACAATCTATGTAAAGGTGTCTCCTTTCTTCTCCATTGTAATTTTCTCCATCTTTTACATGATGTTTAACTAATCTTCTTCCCATAGAAATCTAACTACTAACCACTAACCATCTAACCCCTTACTTGATAATCCACATGAATCTAGTAGCCTCTATAAGGCCTTGCTCTTGCAAGAGCCATTGATGGCTCATGATGATGGATTCTAACATTCTGACATTTCTAACATCTAACCCACTAACTTGCTAACTTGCAAATGCTAACTTTATTTCATGCTCACCTCTAACCGGTTTTGATGATCTAATAGTAGCTTGCAACTTGTTATGTGGTATGGATGTGTTGTTTGAATGTAGAAGCACAATCTTATGAGTCATGCTTTGTATCGTCTCTTGAAGCAAAGGAGAAGTGATGGCCAAGGATCCATGTGAGGTAACTATTACTAAGAGTTTAGCATAGTTAGTGGATCAATTAGTAGTTAGTATCCATGAGTTTTCTTTTATCTTGTTTTAAAAACCAATTCCAAAATCTTTTATTTTTTCTATCGTTGTTTTACCATCCTCTTACTTCATCTTTATTTTATCTTCTTTTCTATTTTGTTTTTCAAATCACTTCTCTTTTATTTTCACATCGCCGCTTTTATCGCCTTCTTCACCTATCACTTTTGGATTTATTTTCTTTTTCCTTTACTCATTCTTTTACTAAGAAGAAATTGTTAACAACCAACGTGAACATAAACTGTTAATGCTTCTATTGCCTTCCGTCCCTGTGGATTCGACCCGTTGAGCCAATGTTATAACGGAAGTATCGAGGGAACATTAGCACATACAAGCTTTTCATTGATTTCATAAAACACACATTTTAAAGTGCTGGTTCCGTCCCGATCAAATTTTTGGCGCCATTGCCGGGGATAATTTTTACAGGAGCTTAACATTGCAGAACAAACACTAGCTTTGCATCTCCCTGATCTAGAAAGTAGGGACCCAACTTCTAAAGAAAAGTCGCGTAAACGCGACTTTTGCAGCGAAAACGCGGCTATTTTGTGATAATTGTGTATCGTGTTGTGCTGGGTTGTGTTCATTGTAATAGCTAGTTGATTTGTACTATTACTTTCCTGCTTTGATTGCCTACACACTGCAATAATTAAAGAACTAAAATACGGTATTTGGATACTTTTAAAACGGTTTAGACATTTGCATTTAGGCATGTGTCAAATTTTAATTCCAATATACTCTATTTTATTCTGTTGTTGTGATCTGAAATGAGGTGTGCATATGGCATTGCATATAGCATAGGACAAACACGTGGGTGATTTACTCGCTTTGTATTATTCTTGTCTATATTGCACACTTGCACGAATTGAGATTAAGGGCAAAACCCATGCAAGATAAGGTGGGGATTTCATCATCCTTCCTTAACCCAAAAATCACCTCCTCACTCACACAACCCAAGCCCCAATAAAAATTGATAGACGTTGGCCTTTAGGGACATCTCAGACTCACTAAGAGATTGACCGAGGGTGGAACTTATTTTGAATCTTACTCTTGTGAAATCAGTGTCTAAGGTTGGGGATTAAGAGGTTACGCCTCGAAAATACCGTGGTTTGGAATAATTAAGGCGCGTTACTTACGCACGGATACCTCCCACCATATTTTTGCCCCTACCTGGACGATTAGCTTGTGGTCAGACTCAAATAACAACCTCCCCCGGGTAATCGACCAGTTAGGAGTCGTATAGGTCTAGGTCAACCTTAGTATAGGCTTGGTTTTGACTTTTTCTTTCTTTTTCTTTCTTTGTTTGTTTTTTCTTTTTTGTTTGTGATTGTATGTATGGAATTCAACAATAACAATTCTTTCAATCCTAATATGAATCCATATTTCATACCGACCCCATTTGTTTCGGATAATTCCAACCCAGTATTTTACAATTTGAACGAACTAAGTACACCAGGTTGGACTTATCCAAATAAATACAACCCATACCCCCAATCTTATGAAAATAATTTCAACTCGTCACAGAGTCAATGGAGATTCACCACCCCCGAGTCAAAATTTCAACCACCTTATCCACAATCTTCACAATATCCACAATATTCATTTCCCAATTTTGCTTCCTATACTCATTTTCTAGAACCACTAATTGAAGAAAAATCTGAGTTAGAAAAGAGTATAGATGCCAACCTGTAAGAGGCCTAGCGATAATTTCAGAAAATGATGGCCTCTCCACTTCCACAATATTTTCAAGAGTCTTACTTAGTTCCACCTCCTCATAATGAACAACCATCTGCACTGGAAACGAGTAAGAAACTCTTGCGTGAGTTCAAGCTTCAATCTCAAAACATGTTGGACTCATAACCTTCACAATCTTTCTAAAACCAAGATTCCTATACTCCTTTTCTAGAACATCCACTTGAAAAAAAATCATATCTAGAAAAGAGTATACAAATCTTGTAGGGGTCCGCGCTACAATTTCAAAAATCTTCTACTCAGTCTATCGATAGGTTAGAAATACAATTGAGGCAATTGGTCAACATTTATAGGAATGAAGAAACTCTCTCTTATCAACCTTTGACCAATTAAGCTATCCCTAACTCTGTCGATCTGACCCAGGACTCTTGCTGTTTTGGAAATCAAGATTCCTACACTCTCATTCTAGAGCATTCACTTGAAGAAACATCACATCTAGAAAAGAGTATAGAAATCTTGCAGGAGTCCGCGCTACAATTTCAAAAATCTTCTACCCATCTATAATAGGTTAGAAATTCAATTGTAGCAACCCGTTCCCGGGATACGTACCCAGATGCGTATCCCAAAAATTTTTGACCATGTTGTTCAATTTTCTTCCAGTATGTGTTTTTTAGTTGTGATTACTTATATTATTGAGTATCAGATCTGGATTCTCAGATCTAGAGCAAGCACTACCCGGACCGGGAACCCGATACCAGCCAGTAGCCCGATTTGACTTCCTGATAATCCGATTTGACTGATTTTAGTTTCAGACACTATTTTCTAATATTTTAGATTTTTTCATGATTTTTTGAAATTTTTGAAATTTTTCTGCAAAATCTTCAAAACAAGTGTCGGTCGGCATTGCTGACTGATTCTCAAATTTTTAGTTTTCAAACGGGATTGAATTTTCAAGCACGGCTTTCACATTACTTCTTAGAATTTCATTTTCTATTTAAATAAATTTTTTGAGATTTTTCAAAATTTATCAAAATTTTACCAATTCTGGTGTCGGCCGGTGTCGCCGGAAGATTCTAAGATTTTTAATTTAAAAATACATCAAATTTCTCGAATCTGATTTCACCGTGTATCTTAAAATAATATTTTCTATTTTGAGAATTTTTCGGAATGTTTCTGAAACGGTCGAATTTTCGCCCCATTTAAATAATAATATTATTTACCGATAATTTCTTTTCTCACTTTTTCCTTCTCTGTTCCCCCACTTTGTACTACCAGAAATTATAATAAATAAATTAGTTAATAATAAAAGTTCTAAACTATTTTATTTTCTTTTTTCCTATTTTTTTCTTCTATAATTTTCTTTCTTTTCTTTCTTTTTCTTTTCTTCACCATGATTTTCCCCCACAACTAAATGCAGCCGCCTAAAGACGCCCGTCGCCCGCCACCTACAGCAGTAGGGCTGCTGCCGCAGCCCTATCACCCCCCTAAATCATAATTCCATCCCCTTCTCATCCTCTATTAAACCACCAAACTTCCATTTCCTTATTCATTTCAAAAAAAAAATCCAAAATCAAAACTTCATCTCCTTCAACAAAACAACCCAACTCACGCACCCACCCATGGCCGCCGCCTCCACCTTCACCACCACCGCCGCCGGCCACTCCTAGGCCGGCAAACCAACTCTCCAACACATCCTCTTCACACCACCACCTCCTTCAACCTCCAACAACCCTCCTCCTTCTCCAATTTCAACAAAAACCCATCACTCTTCTTCCTTCTCTTCTCCAAAATTCACCCTCATCTCCACCAAATTCTCCACTTCTACCGCCCCATCATCATCTCCTCCTCCTCCTCTAACCCCCAAACACCACCAATCATCACCACTACCACCACAACCACCACCACCACCATCTTCCACCACCACCAAAACAACCCAACAACAACCACAACAACAAAACAACCACCAATCCCCTCCCCCCCTTGGCAAGCCCGCGCGCGCAGCTCTCCTCCCAGGCAGCGGCGACGCTGCCGCCAGGCCGCCGCCGGCGGTGTTCGTCGGCCACCCCTCCCTCCATTTTCTTTCATTCTTTCTTTCTTAATTCCTTCTTTCTTCCTTTTCATTTCTTTTCCCTTTCTTTTCCCTAATATAACACTCATATTTCCCTCATTCCAAAATACCCCTCCCCTCATTTTCTTATTACTTTACTATATTTACACCCAATACCCCTCTCCTTTTAAATCCTAATTCTTTTCTAAAACACCACATTTTCTCTCTCTTTCTCTCTCTACTTCCTACAACTTTCTCTCTCCTCTCTCTCTCCCCTCTCTTTTCCTCTCTAATATTTATATTTATATTTATAATTATATATTTTATTATACAACTATGGGCTAGTGGATTTCTCGTGCGGATCGCCGATTTCCCAGATTTTTAACCTGTATTTCACCCCGATTTTAGGCGAGTGCTTATTATTAATTTAAAAATAATTACTCTTTTATTTATAACATGATATTGATATGTGGATGTTTTAACATGCTATATTTGACACCGATATCTTTCATGCTATATTTGACACATAATACCGGACACCGGTATTTGCCATGCTATATTTGACACCGACACTTGCCATGCTATATTTGATACCGACACTTGCCATGATATATTTGACACCGATAATTGTCATGCTATATTTGACACCGACACTTGTCATGCTATATTTGACACCGATAATTGTCATGCTATATTTGATACCGACACTTGCCATGCTATATTTGACACCGATAATTGCCATGCTATGTTTGACATCGATATTTGCCATGCTACATTTGACACCGGCACTCGGTATTTACACCGGCACTCAGTATTTACACTGACACTTGGCATATTACACTTGATATATTATTTATGACTCCGGCACTCGGTATTTACACTGGCACTCGATATATAGACCCGGTACTTGATCTATGTCATACCTGACACCTGACCCTAATACCCGGTATATGATATGCTTTCATGTGGTACAAATACCTGGACCTGACATCGTGACTCTTGACCGGGCACTACCACCCCAGATACCTGTGTATTATGTGACATATTCATGACTATCACTTTTACGGGGACTTGGCATGACTATTATATTATTACCAGATATTTGGTACTCCTGAACCCCTGTACTCCTGAACCCTGAAAAAGGGTGACTCCTGATATTATACTCCTGGTATTATACTCCTGTTTCCGTAAGTTGAAAAATTATGGTTATACTATATACACTTGTGGACATTATCTTTGGGCAATATATATAATAAAATACTCAACTTACACTGGGGTGGGGGAAACTGATGGAAACAGGTATGATGTCATATCTATAATGGTGATATTTCTGAAGTGTCGTGTGGGGCGCGTAATGATAAGTCTCCGGAAGCAGTAGCCTGAATCTGAAGTGTCGTGTGGGGCGCGTAATGATAAGTCCCCGAAAGCAGTAGCCTGTACTCCTGAGCTAGTCCCGGGTAGAGACGGGACCCACTATAAATATGAGCCATCAGATTTATCAGTTTCCAAATAATAACTCGTCTTATTCATAAGTGGATGTATGTGTGCCGGTAGCACATACAGAAGCATATGAATCAGATGAATAACATAAAAAACCAAACAGTAATAATGTTACGAACGTGTGATATTTGGTCTCTCCTTTGTTCGGGTCCTGGTACTCACATATCAGACCCGGGTAAATTCTACAGAGTGCGAACTCTAGTATGGACTATCGGTGATGTGAGACGCTGGTAGGGAGGCGATTGAAATATCAAACGGTACTGACTATTATTATTGGGTTAATTAAAATGCAACACCTTTATATTCTCCAGTTATAGTATTATGTTCTGAGTTGACACCTTGCCTTATGACATGTGATTTATGTGGCATATGATGATTACTTCAGACACACTCTAGTTCTGTTATCCTGAGGGCAACTCAAGTTGTATAAATTCAGATGATGGTGACATCAGATATATGGTATATAGATGAGGGTTTCCTTGTTTGGATTATCCCCTCGACGTATCAACCCCATGAATCCATAATCTGAGCTTATACAACTAGTTTTGTCCATACTTATATTTATCGCGTATTTAGTGTATTTATCACATGTTTAATATATTGGTCGCATGATTATGTAAACCTATGCTCTCTATACCGTTTTTCTTGCATGTTTTTCCGATTTAGACTTATTGATATACATGTATTTACTTGATCTCAGATTTACTGTCATTTTCCTTATATTACTTGTCATTTCCTGTACCTGCATACCTGGACCACATCACTTGATCATGTACACGTGTGCCTGTTATGCACGCCATTTGGCTTTATAATATGTACTCGCTGGGGTTGCTAACAACCCTGGATTCTCATGTCCAGATCCTGGAGTCTAGACCCTCGTGATCTTGCTGTAGCTGATCAGAGTGCATAGCGGATCCTCCTATGGTGATCGGAGTGCAGCAGAAGCTCGGACACCGCCGTAGTTCTTCCTTCCAGATTTTCTCCTGTTTGGCTTCCGAGGTCCCTCTTGCCGTATCATGAGCATCTCTCAGTTTTTATTATGTATATCCCTTCATGTATTGTACTCTTGTATTTTCTAGTGATGTAATATTCCTGTAATATTGTATCACTTTCTGTGATAACCATGTACTTGTACTATTCTGTTAGAATGTATATTACCACTGTGTTTCCGCCTCTGATTCTTGCTTGTACTGAAGCTTAGCGTATATACGCGAGGGTATTTCTGACCTGCGTATATACGTCGCAGTGGCGTCCCCGTACCCGTGGGATCGGGGCGTCACAGAATGGTATCAGAGCCTAGGTTCTAACATCCTCAGTACAACCAGTTGGCAGATTAATGATGTATTAATCTGCAGCTGGAAAGCATGAGTCTTGAATATACATTCCAAGCGTAAGTACGGTGTTATCTATTCCTTCCTTGCAATCTTTTCCTTGGATCCTGAGACCCTTTTATCTTTCCGTTCAGCTTCTTCCCATCATCCCTTCAACTAACTCAGAGATGGAGGATGGAGAACCCATAACGGTCCTGGCACTTCTCGTGACAGTTCCAATGGAGAGAGTGACAACATGATGAGGGTACTTCATGGCATGATGGAGAGTCAGCATCAGCAGACAGAACTCTTACGACAGGTATTATTGACAGCACCTAGAGAGCAGAGGCCTGGCAATGTATCCGATTTCAGAAGACTGCAGCCAGCTACATTTTCGGGTACTGAGAAGCCGCTGGACGCAGAGCAATGGCTGATTGATACTACAGATCTTCTGAAGGCAGCCCGGATTCTTGATGAGAAACAAGTGAAAGTGGCTAAGATACAACTGAAGGACGTGGCCAGGACTTGGTGGTTGGCAGAAGAAGCGAGGCTGGAGAAGCCCATCACTTGGGACCAGTTCTCTAGGAGTTTCTACGAGAGATTCTTCTCTAAGACGGCACAGAAGGAGATGGAAGATCAATTTATCAGATTGCAGCAGAGGGATCAAACTGTAGATGAGTATGCTGTAGAGTTCCTAAGACTGAGCCGGTTCGCGCCATACATGGTGGCCAATGAGGAGATCCGAGCAAGGAGATTCCAGCAAGGCCTGAGGATGCAGATCCAGATGTTTCTTATACCCTAGCAACTCAAGACGTATTCTCAGGTCCTTATCATCGCTCGTGAGGTAGAACGGGGATTGGGAAAGAAGCATCAGGATGAGATGCAGAGGAAGTCAGTGAATAGATCCTTTCAGTTGAAGGGAGGTGAAGACTCAGTCAGACCCCTGGATACCCCACTAGCAGAGCAATTCCTCCAACCTCTCCCTCAGCAAATGAGATGTGGGTATTGTCTGAAGCTCGGGCACTACAAGCGTGATTGCAGAATGGCAAATAAGGTATGCCTAGCATGTGGGTCTGATGGTCATATGGTAAGGGATTGTTCATTCAGATGGATGGGGAGTACCACCCCGATTCAACCAACAGTAAGAAGGGACCCAGGACCAATCGGCAGGAGAGCTCCATTCCCTTCCCTGCAGTATGTCTTTAATCAAGCACAGAGAAGGCCAAGAGGAAGATCAGATGGGAGAAAGCGGAAAGCATGTCATTTGACCACCAAGGAAAGTGAAGTATCAGATGAAGTGGAACAGAGAGTGGTGCCCTATATTTGGAACGAGGACCCCTAGAGGTGATACATGTGACCACTATCCCCATTTTTATCATATTTTGAGTTGGTAAATTTTTCGCTATCATATATATTCTATCATGATATTCCCATCAACCCTATTTTCTTCTATATTCATCCCCCTATAGAAATTTTGAGGACGAAATTTTTGTTAGGTGGGTAGATTGTAGCAACCCGTTCCCGAGATACGTACCCAGATGCGTATCCTAAAAAATTTTCAACCATGTTGTTCAATTTTCTTTCAGTATGTGTTTTTGAGTTGTGATTACTTATATTATTGAGTATCAGATCTGGATTCTCAGATCTAGAGCAAGCCCTGACCTAGACCGAGAACCCGATACCAGCCAGTAGCCCGATTTGACTTCCTGGTAATCCGATTTGACCAATTTCAGTTTCAGACACTGTTTTCTAATATTTTAGATTTTTAAAATTTTCTGAAATTTTCTGAAATTTTTCTACAAAATCTCCAAAACCGGTGTCGGTCAGCATCGCTGACTGATTCTTGGATTTTTAGTTTTCAAACGGGATTAAATTTTCAAAAACGGCTTTCGCATTACTTCTTAAAATTTCATTTTCTATTTAAATACATTTTTTGAGATTTATCAAAATTTATCAAAATTTTACCGATTCTGGTGTCGGCTAGTATCACCGGAAGATTCCAAGATTTTTAATTTAAAAATTACATCGAACTTCTCAAATCCGATTTTACTGTGTATCTTAAAATAATATTTTCTATTTTTGAGAATTTTTCGGAACGTTTCTGAAACGGTCGAATTTTCGCCCCATTTAAATAATATTATTTACCGACAATTTCTTTTCTCACTTTTCCTTCTCTGTTCCCCCACTATGTACTACCAGAAATTATAATAAATAAATTAGTTAATAATAAAAATTCTAAACTATTTTATTTTCTTTTTTCCTATTTTTTCTTCTTTAATTTTCTTTCTTTTCTTTCTTTTTCTATTCTTCACCTTGATTTTCCCCACAACTAAATGAAGCCGCCTAAAGACGCCCGCCGCCCGCCACCTACACCAGTAGGGCTGCTGCTGCAGCCCTATCAGCCCCCTAAATCATCATTCCATCCCCTTCTTATCCTCTATTAAACCACCAAACTTCCATTTCCTGATTCATTTCTAATAAAAATCCAAAATCAAAACTTCATCACCTTCAACAAAACAACTCAACTCACGCACCCACCCATGGCCGCCGCCTCCACCTTCACCACCACCGCCGCCGGCCACTCCTAGGCCGGCCAACCAACTCCCCAACACCTCCTCTTCATACCACCACCTCCTTCAACCTCCAACAACCCTCCTCCTTCTCCAATTTCAACAAAAACCCATCACTCTTCTTCCTTTTCTTCTCCAAAATTCACCCTCATCTCCACCAAATTCTACACTTCTACCACCCCATCATCATCTCCTCTTCCTCCTCTAACACCCAAACACCACCAATCATCACCACTACCACCACAACCACCACCACCACCATCTTCCACCACCACCAAAACAACCCAACAACAACCATAACAACAAAACAATCACAATTCCCCTCCCCCCCTTGGGCAGCCCGCGCGCGCAACACTCCTCCCCGCGGCGGCGCCGCCGCCAGCGGTGGCCGTAGGCCACCCCGTCCCTCCATTTTCTTTCATTCATTCTTTCTCAATTCCTTCTTTCTTCCTTTTCATTTCTTTTCCCTAATATAACACTCATATTTCCCTCATTCCAAAAATACCCCTCCCCTCATTCCCTTATTACTTCACTATATTTACACCCAATACCCCTCTCCTTTTAAATCCTAATTATTTTCTAAAAACACCACATTTTCTCTCTCTTTCTCTCTCCCCTTCCTACAACTTTCTCTCTCCTCTCTCTCTCTCCCATCTCTTTATGTAGCACCCCGTACCCGGGATACGTACCCAGATACGTGTCCCAAAATTTTTCGACCATATTGTTCAGTTTTCTTCCTGTATGTGTTTTTGAGTTGTGATTACTTATATTATTGAGTATCGGATCTGGATTCTCAGACCGAGAGTAAGCCCTGACCCGGACCGGGAACCCGATACCAGCCAGTAACCCGATTTGACTTTCTGGTAGTTCGATTTGACCGATTTTAGTTTCAGAGACTGTTTTCTAATATTTTAAATTTTCATGATTTTGTGGAATTTTCCGAAATTTTTCTGCAAAATCTCCAAAACCGGTATCGGTCGACATCGCTGACTGATTCCCAGATTTTTAGTTTTCAAACGGGTTTGAATTTTTAGAAACGGCTTTCACAGTACTTCTTAGAATTTCATTTTCTATCTAAATACAGTTTTTTGGATTTTTCTAAGTTTATCAAAATTTGACCGATTCTGGTGTCGGCCGGTATTGCCGGAAGATTCTAGGATTTTTAATTTTAAAACTCCATTGAATTTCTCAAATCCGATTTCACCGTGTATCTTAAAATAATATTTCTATTTTTGTGAATTTTTCACAATGTTTCTGAAATAGTCAAATTTTCGCCCTATTTAAATAATAATATTATTTACCGACAATTTTTTTCTTACTTTTTCCTTCTCTATTCCCCCACTTTATACTACCAGAAATTATAATAAATAAATTAGTTAATAATAAAATTTTTTAACTATTTTATTTTCTTTTTTCCTTATTTTTCTTCTCTTTAATTTTCCTTCTTTTCTTTCTTTTTCTTTTCTTCACCTTGATTTTCTCCCCCATAATTAACGGCTTGATCCTTGCCAAGCCTCCCGCTGCCGCCGACAGCAGTAGGGCTGCTGCCGTAGCCATATCATCCCTCCCCTAACCATCAATCCATTCTTTTCATCCTCTATTAAACCACCAACACCACCATTCATTTCCAAAGAAAATCCAAATTAAACTTCATCTCCTTCAAACCACATAACCCACTCACGCATCCTCTCATGGCCGCCGCCTCCACCTTCACCACCGCCGCCGCCGGCCACTCCTAGGCCACCCAACCACTCCCCAACGCCTCCTCTTCACACCACCACTTCCTTCAACCTCCAACAACCTTCCTCCTCCTCCAATTTCAACAAAAACCCATCAACCTTCTTCCTTCTCTTCTCCAAAATTCACCCTCATCTCCACCAAATTGCCCACTCAAATCAACCCAACACCATCTCCTCCTCCTCCTCTAACTCCCCACCACCTCCAATCATCACCACAACCACCACCACCACCACCAACAACCACCATCACTACCTCCACCAAAACAACAACCACAACAACTCCTCCAAAAACCCAACTCCATCCACCTCCTTCTCACACCGGCCGCGCGCGCCACCCCACCACCTCCGGCAGCGCGCCGCCGCCGCCAGGCCGCCGGCGGCCGGCCGGCCGACGGCCACTCCCTCCCCTCCTTCTTTTTCTTTCTTTCTTTCTTCTTTTCTTTCTTTCTTTCTTTCATTTCAAACTTTCTTTCATTCCCTAAATAAACACTCATATTTCCCTCATTCCAAAAATACCCCTCCCCTCATTCCCTTACTACTTCATTATATTTACAAACCTACCCCCTTTCATTTTAACTCCTATTTTCCTTTTAAAAACACCTTATTTTCTCTCTCTCCTTCCTATAACTTTCTCTCTCCTCTCTCTCTCCTCTCTCTCTTTCCCTCTCTAATTTATATAAATATTTATAATTATATATTTTAATATACAACTACGGGCTAGTGGATTTCTCGTGCGGATCGCCGATTTCCCGGATCTTTAACCGGTATTTCACCCCGGTTTCAGGCGAGTGCTTATTACTAATTTAAAAATAATTACCCTTGTATTTATAACATGATATTGACATGTGGATATTTTAATATGCCTAATTTTGCTATGGTAATTTTTAGTACATGACTCCATGCTATATTTGACACCGGTATTCGCCATGCTATATTTTACACCGATAATTGCCATGCTATATTTGACACCGATGATTGCCATGCTATATTTGACACCGATAATTGCCATGCTATACTTGACACGTGACATCTGACACCGGCACTCGGTATTTAACCAGTACTCAGTATTTACACCGACACTTGGCATGTTACACTGGATATGTTATTTATGACTCCGGCACTTGGTATTTACACCGGCACTCGATATGTAGACCCGGTACTTGATATATGTCATACTTGACACCTGCACCTGACACACGGTATATGATATGCTTTCATGTGGTACAAATACCTAAACTTGACATCTTGACCCTTGACCGGACATTACTACCCCTGATACCTGTGTTATATGACATATTCATGACTATTACTTTTACGGGGACTTGGTATGACTATTATATTATTACCAGATATTTAGTACTCCTGAACTCCTGTATTCTTGAACCCCTGAAATGGGAGGCTTCTGACATTACTCCTGATATTATACTCCTGTTGACCCTCGTAATAGGATAACCATGGATATTCTACATTTGTGAATACCCCATGAACATTATTATTTGAGACTCTGTTATATTTAAACAACTTGCACTGGGATGGGGGAAATTGATGGGTATCGATATAGCTTCTGTGTTTATGGTGGCCATACATATGTTGTACAACTTCCTGTAGGATTCGACCTGGAGGCCACCAGGCATTTCCGAGGGGTGTACTGGCACCCCTACCCCCTTGCCTGCCTGTCCGGGGGTGCTATAATCCCCTGGGTATATCCTGTGGGGAACGGTGACACTCTATTCCTGTTTGGGCGTATACTAAGACCTTCGGGCATATAGTAAGTCCCGGTGCCTAGCAGTACGTTCCGGCTCAGTACCGGATACTCTTGGACCGTTGTCCCGGGCATACACGGGACCCATTCTAAACATGGTTCGTCGTTCCCCATCAATTTCCAATAACCAGCCTCGCTTGACTTGTATGCGGAAGTATATGGCACCAGTCATATACCGAAACATACAAATTGAACGAGTCTTAATAATATGACTTAAGGTTACATAAATTCTGTTACTTGCTATCTATGGTAGTTACTCCTTGCTTGCTAATTTGATTACATGACCTGCTATACTTGCTTTTTTTCATGATTCACTATTTATTGTGATTATTCCATGCTTATTGATTTTGTTACATTATACTTGACATGATACACTTGCTATTAATTGTACTTGCCACTTGGCTTCTTTATGCACTCGCTGGGTTGCCCACTAACAACCCTGGATTTGTATGTTCAGATTTGACAGGTTGGACCGAGGTAGACCCATCAGCTGAGGATCAGGCCTACTTCGAGGAGCAGGCGGATCAGCCGTAGCTTCGTCCAGTCTTTCCCACTCGCGAGATTCCCTTTTCAAGCTCGTGAGTTCCATCTTTTGTATCTTATACAGTCTACTTTTGTACTATCTGGTGATGTAAAGTAATATTATGTCACAATCTTGATGACTAAGTACTTGTACTATTTTGTATTGAATGTATAATATCACGTATTTCCGCACTCTGATCCCTATATTGTGTTGTATTGATGCTTAGTGTACATACGGGATGGTACCATCGCCCTGCGTATGTACGTCGCAGTGGCGTCCCTGTACCCGCCGAGATCGGGGCGCCACAGGTTGGTATCAGAGCCTAGGCTCTCACACCTTCAGTACAGCCAGTCTGCAAATTAATGTTGGATTAATTTGCGACTGAGTCACACAAGTCTTTGTTATACATTCTAATCACAAGTACAAAGTTATCTATTCTTTCTTTGAAATCCATCCCTTGATTTTCGAAATCTCGTGCAGTTTCTTATTCCGTCACCTTTTCATTCGGTTCGAATATGGAGAGACGGGGGACACGTAACGGTCCCAGCACTTCCCGTGAAGGTCCGTACGGGGAGAACGACATGATGAGGATACTCCAGGGGATGATGAATAGCCAGTAGCAGCAGACAGAGCTCTTGCGACAAGGATTGCTGACTGCACCCCGGAGTAGAGGCCGGGTACTATATCGGATTTCTGGAGATTACAGCCGGCAGAATTTTTCGGTACGGAGAAGCCCCAGGATGCAGAGCAGTGGTTGATCGACATGACCGATCTTCTGAAGGCGACCAGAATTCCTGGTGAGAACCAGGTAGAAGTGGCCAAGATCCAGCTGAAAGATGTGGCGAGGACTTGGTGGCTAGCCGAAGAGGCGAGGCTGGAGAAGCCTATCTCTTGGGACCAGTTCTCGAAGGGCTTCTATGAAAGATTTTTCCCTGCAACTGCTCAGAAGGAGATGGAGGAGCAGTTTATCAAGCTGCAGCAGTGGAATCGATCGGTGGATGAGTATGCTGTTGAATTTCTAAGACTTAGTCGTTTTGCACCGTATATGGTGGCCGACGAGGAGAAGAGGGCTAGCAGGTTTCAGCAAGGACTGAGGGTGAATATCCAGATGTTGCTTATACCCCACCAGCTGAAGACATACTCCCAAGTTCTTTCTATTGCTCGTGATGTGGAGCAGGGATTGGAGAAGAAGAGGAGAGTTGAGCTACAGCACAAGCCTATGAAGCGCCAATTCCAGCAGGTGCACAAGGGGGATCCAGTCAGATCTTTTGGTGCCCCAGTAGCCAAGCGGCCATTTCAGCCTCCTTCCTAGCAGCTTGTGTGTGGGTACTGTCAGAAACCCGAACACAATCAGTGAACTTTCGTATGACCAATGGACTGTGTTTGGCATGCGAATCCGGTAACCACTCGGTGGGAGAGTGTCCATTCAAGAAGACCTGGAATGCAACTCCAGCACCACCAGCACTTCCAGCACGAGTGGCACCACCAGCACCCCCAGCTCGAGCAGCTCCCCCAGCATTTTCAGCACCACAGATGAGGAGGAATCCAGGACCAGTAGGCAGAGGAGCTCCACTTCCTCCCCAGCGTCGGACTCTGGGTCAGGCTCAGAGGGGACCCAGGACCGGAGTAGGCCGTAGGAGAGGCCAGGCTTACAACTTGACAGCAGAGGAAGCTGAGGCATCTGGAGAAGTAGTGGCAGGTACAATTTTGGTCCACTCAGTTTCAGTCTTATCACTCTTTGATTCTGGTGCATAGCATTGCTTCATATCCAGTAGATTTATTGCTTTGCACTCCATACCCCTAGTATGTTTGGGTGACCAATGGGAAATTAGTACGGGGAATGGGGTAGTCACTACTAATAAGATTTGCAAGGCGTGCACTGTGGAGTTATGTGGTAGGAAGTTAGAAGCCGACATGTTCGTACTAGACACTGGAGGGTACGATGTGATCCTAGGCATGACTTGACTCAGCAAGTATCATGCGGTGATCGACTGTCGGAACAAGAAGGTGATCTTCAGGATTCCACACCAATCGGAGTTTCAGTTCTTTGGAGAACGCAAGCCCCTCCAGAAGGAAGATCAATTGGATTGTGCCACTGCAGAAGACAAGAAGAAGACAGTGTCAGTGTGAAATGAATTTCTAGATGTATTTGAGGAGATATCAGGACTTCCACCTGACAGAGTTGTAGAGTTTGTTGGCCCAATGGCCTTCCACTCTAGTTTTGATGATGATCAACACTCATGTAGTTATGTTTACTAATATTCTTGTGTTTCTAAGTTTCAGATCATTAACAGGATATTAGTTGGTGATTAGCTTCAACAAGATGTTTAGAAGCTTATCATGATGATTCCGGTGCCAAAGCTTAAAGATCATACCTTTGCACTTGGAGAATCACGGAGTTTTGGAGCAAGTCTACTTGAAGATGAAGATCATCAAGAAGACTTAGGTATCTAGTTTAGATTATGAGTTTTAGATCCATGTGTAAAGCTTAGTTTAGTTGATATGCTCAAGTGCACAAAACACACACGTTTATGATTTGGTATTTGGTTTTCATGAATAATAGATCAAAACAAGTTTACATATGTTATATGTATAGTAGATGTTTTCTATTTATACATACATGCTTTAACTTGGTAAACAAACTTATTTTGACTATCCTATTCATGTTTTGGAAAAATCAAGTTTGACAAAAATACAGGATTTGTTTTTGATAAATTTGCAAGACACAAAAATGAATTGATATGTTGATATATTGTCTTGAAATTTTATCACAGGTTTATGTTTCAATATAAAATGACAAAACAATTTTTATGGAATTTTCAGAAAAGATAAAAGATTTTTATAAAATATTTTTTCCAAAAATTCTGACCTTGATTTGTGCTGACAGGCTGGTCGGTCGACCGTGTCGGTCGACCGCACCAAGGGGCCGGTCGACCAACCCGGTCGACCGACGTGCACAGACGTGCACGTCTGTTAGGCACAGATCCGGTCGACTGGGTCGGTCGACCGATGTGAGAGTTCTGCTCTCTGGAAGTTTTCGGTCGACCGGGCCGGTCGACCGGTAGTGCCCAACGGTCACTTTTCTGACCGTTGGCGGTCGACCGGGCCGGTCGACCGGTGGCTGTCAGAACTGCCACATCAGCCTAACGGCTAGTTTTCTGTTTTGGCCTATATAAACCCCATTCCTTTGGGATTTTGGCTAAGGTTTTCAAGAGAAAAATTTCAGGTTTTCTGAAGAGTTTAAAAGAGTTTTAAAAAGAAGTTTTTGGGCTTTTAGCTTTTAATCTTTATTGTTTTAGGTTTTTGGAAAATCAAAGAAAACTAGGTTTTGGGATTTTGATTTGATCTTGCATTTTCTATCTTTTACAAGAGACTTCCCAATTGGTTTTTCTTTGTTGCTTGTTTCCAAAAACACATTGTTTCCACACTTGAGCTATCATACTATCCTAAACTATTAGGATCTTGTTTTTGTGGAAAAAGAAAAAGAGAAAGAAAAGAGAAGTGTTTGAGGTTGTTGTTGTAAACCTCTTGAGTTGTAACCACCCTTTTATTTGTGAATCCCTCTTCGGTAGAGGTGATCGGGTGATTGGTTTGTGAGCCTCTTAGGTAGAGGTATTTGTTGTATTTGGCTACGGGCCGTATCCCTCTTCGGTAGAGGTGGATTGTGCTTGTATAGCCTCGGTGGCTTTGTAAGGTTGAGAGAGGAGTTTGGTACTCCTATAGTGGATTGGGAAATCCTACACGGTGGTGTAGGCGGGGATGTAGAGCTAGGGGCTCGAACCTCGAAACACATCTTGGTCTTTGCGTTTGATCCAATTTCTCTCAACTCTACTCTTTTTACATTTGTGCAAGCATCATCCATTCATATCATCATATATACTTGCTTGTGTTTTGAGCATTGTTTCATATTGCCTTGCATATATTTCTATTGCAATTCATCTATACTTGCTTGGCTTAATTGTGTGCATTGTATTGCTATATCCTTGATTGCTTGGATTGCTTGTGTGTGTGTTTCATCATAGCAATTCATTCTTTACTTGTTCGATCATATCTCATACAACACGGTTGCATTGCGCACCTCTAACCCATTCAAGGGGAATTGGGAGGAAGGAGTTCAGAACCTCGAAAGGGGTATTCGGCTCTTAGTCGTGTTTTGAGGGATTGTTGCATCACTCATATTCACTTAAGTTTAAAAAGATCATTAGATTAGCATTTACACCTATTCACCCCCCCTCTAGGTGTATTTCAATTGGTATTAGAGCTAGTGCTCCTGATATTAGGCTTAACATCCTAGGAGTAAGATCCATTTGCTTGCTAATCTCATGTTTGCATTTGTTGTTTGCACACATATAGTTTACCATGGCCTTCATGACCCCACCTTTGTATGACCCTTCTAACATTCATGTTTGGAAGATTAGAATGACCGTTTATTTACAAACCCTAGGTCATAAAGTTTATCTTGCTATTACCAAGGAATCCTTCCTTAGTGATTGCAATCATATAAGGGCCAATGCACAAGCCCTTGAGGCTATTAGAAGCACTTTACCTAAAGATTATCTTATGCGTGTTTCTAATATTGATTCCGCTTTTGCAGTGTGGAATCTATTGTCAACTACAACCACCACCTCCGAGCTTCAAGCACAAATCCAAAGGGAAGAGGAATCTAGTGGAGAGTCCGAATCTCAATGCTACATGGTCCAAGGGAATGACTCCCTTGAGGTACAATCGGAAACCCACTTAGATAGTGATGATGCTAGTTCTTCATGTGATGATATTGTTGATCCCCATGCCTTAAATGAAGAACTATCTATTGTTTGTGAAAAATTAATAGAAAAATATAAGATTTTGAAAATGAAAAGTCTAAAAATTGAAAAAGAAAATATTTGTTTGCATTCTAGACTTGACATTGTTTTGCAAGAGAAAGAGGAGGTTTCTAATGAAAGGGACTCATTGAAATCTCAACTTGATCTTGCACTTAAAGAAAATAACTTTTTGAAAATAAAAATGATTGCCATGTTCTTTTGAAGAAAAATGAAACGTTAACTTCAAAAGTTGAATTTGTTTTAAAAGAAAATGATTCGTTGAAAAGAGAAATTGAGTTCATTTCGAAAGAATTAGAAATTTGTTTGAATAAGAATAATTCTTTGAAAAATGATATGTCTTCTCATGTTTGCCATGCTAGGGTAGTATCACACACTTCACCTATTGCATGCTCCACTTCTTCTAAAATCAATGATGATATTTGTATGTTAAAGAAGAAGGTAGAATGTTTGGGCTCCACTATGAGTCAATGTGCCATGAACCATACACGGTTGGAAACTTTGCTTCGAAAGAAACAAGTTCCATCTTTTATGCATGCACACCCTCCACGGCATACACATGCTCCTCACGGACACCATCACACGTATGCTCATGTGTACACTTGTACACATTGTGGTCGAAAAGGCCATCTAGCTAAATTTTGCTTTGATAGACTACATACTACAAATTTAGCTAAGAAATTTGTTTGGGTTAGAGAAGGTACTAACCCCCATGGACCCAAAAGAGTATGGGTACCAAGACCACCCCTCCTATTTTTGATGTAGGTGTGGGCTCTCACATGACGTGAGAGTGATGACACCTTGGAGTGGATGCGTTCCGGACTTAAAGGAAATCTATTGGATGCATCACTTTCAAGGGAAAAGATGGTGGAGAGGACCACCAAGTTTTGGAGACAAGGAGGTTGCTTTCTAGGTTTTGGTAACAATTCCTAACTCCTTATTATTTGTTTACATGCTTTCCATTTCATTGTTTATAGCATATTTTTGATGTCTATGGATTAGTATGTTCATTCCATGTTTATTAGATCCTTGACATACATGTATAGTATTTGAGACACACATGCTTATATGAACCCATATTTAGTGTTCTCACCTTATGTTTAAGCTATAATGTACATCATGAATCTAATACATGTGAATTTACATATTAATCATGTTTTAGCTTTTTCATGATGATTTTTTTCTAGTTTTTGTACTTCAT
Organism: Agave tequilana; assembly: GCA_038442645.1. Classification (NCBI taxonomy): domain Eukaryota; kingdom Viridiplantae; phylum Streptophyta; class Magnoliopsida; order Asparagales; family Asparagaceae; genus Agave; species Agave tequilana. Next base: position 58,861 of record JAVJIF010007109.1, on the reverse strand, counting down.
GTGGTATACACTAGTTTAGATGTAGATATTATCAAAACTTGCATATATACATGTACACATAGTGAGAACAAATTGACTTATATATGTTTTGCACCTCATGCTCATTTGTACCCACTATATGCACTTGTATAAGCTAGTTTTGAGGATTCTTCCATTTATACTTGTCATACCTATTTTCATGATTTTACTTCATGTATATGTATTTTGAATTCAAACCTAATAAATATACATGTATACCCATAGAGTCTTTTGCCTTTATGCAATTACTTTTAAATAGACTCGTTTATGATTGGGATATGTATGTACATTGTTAGATTTGGATGAATCATACATATACCTAGAAGCTTTGTTCAAATAAAAGAATTTTGATGAATTTGTGTGAGTTTCGTTTTAGCAAAATGATATTCGTGTTTGTCTTGTGCTTAATGATTTGATTACATGTTTAGATGTTAGTTCTCATTAAGACGAGGATTCATATTTTCACATAAAATGGGACACAAATAAATCTATACATGTTGGGTTGAATGCTTATTTGTTCCCATTAGATGTGTGAATATAGTCTAGTTTTGATGATCCATACATTTTAGACTTGTATTCATATTTTGGATTTATATGAGTTTTGGTTTCATGTATATGTTTATTTTGCCAAAACATTAAGATATACATGTATAGCCCTTGAGTCATTTGCCTTCAATGCAAAATCTATTTATGGACTCAATTGTGTTTAGGGATATGTATGTATACTTAGTGTAGTGACAATTCATACATATACCATGAAATAAAATTTGATTGTTTAATGAAAATTTGATTTTTCATGTTTGATGTATTTATGTTTAACTTCATGTATATGTCTATCTAGTTCAAACTAATCTTATACATATACATCCTTTTTGAGCCACGTGCTTTCATGCATCTACTCTTAGTGGACTCGTTGAGTTTTGGATATGTATGTATATGTTAGCTTGCATTAGACATACATATGCCTTGAAGATTAAATAAGTAGTTTTATATGATTTTTCATGTTTTTTGATAGAATTATGTTTTAAGGAATAATTGAGCTTAATGAAATATTCTTCATGATTTTGATCTTCACATATTATTTGTACACTCATATCTATTGCTCATGTTTTGTTTCTCATGAGTTATGCTTTATTGATTAGAGTGATGATTATCATGTGATTTTCATGCTTTATGAAAAATAACTTTGTTTTACTCCTTACTTGAAGGACTTCGTACTAGTTAACAAGTTTTCCATTTAACTAGTTGCGGTGTTCTTCATTTTGGTAGAGATTTTCAAACAAACCATATTTTCAATCTATTTTTGAAAACCCCTACCATCTAAGGGCGGTAGGATGGGAGATCATGTTCATGTATGCCCTAAATTGAAAATCTTTAAAACTTGAATTATGATTGGGTGGTAGATGATATGAGATATACACATGCTTTTATTGTTATGTCAATTGGTATCATTGAACTTTTTCAATTGGTATCATTTTGACCTTTTTGTATACTCATATGTTTATTGTGTATGTATGTTTTCATTTGGTATCATCTATTGGTGATTGATACTCATTCCATTTCATACACATATACTTGTTTTATTTGTGCCTACTATATTCCTATATCTTAGAGCACAAATAGTTGTTTATGCTAGTGCTTGAGTTTCAATTTGTTTCAATTGACTACTTTTAAATTGGTATCAAGACTATGCATGATTTTAGTTTGTATTTCATAAAGGGGGAGAAAATTTGATTTTGTATTTTAATTGGTATTTGTACTCCCACTCTTTATGATTAAAAGTTGTTATTTTAATTATATGATATCAACATCAAATTTGGTTAAATATTTAAAATGAATAATTCTTACAATTGGTATCAATGTTTCTATGTAAAATCTTTTAAATTGGTAAAATTTTTACAATTGGTATCATATTTGAGAAATTCAAAATTTGGTATGTTTAATTACAATTGGTATCTAAAAAAAAAAAATTTGTTTTAAAGAAAATATTCAAAGTTTTGATTTGTATTTCCTATATGCAAGGAGAGCTTAACATCTCTCTTACATATAGATTCATGTTGAGTATATTATAAATTGAGGAGATTGACAACTCTTCTTTATATGATATACGTGTGTAGGGGGAGCTTCACATCTCCTCTTATGCATTACATAATATGTGTTATGTGAATTGGGGCTTGTCATCCCTTCTTCATGTAATGCATATGTGTAGGGAAGCTAACTTAGCGTCTTCCTCTTCATGAATGTATATAGCATATAACATATATTGATTCTTGTTTATTGGTATCAAGATGCTTCATTGACATATTTTTTAATTGATATCATGTTTGTAGTCACCCCTTATTGATTTTGTTTTTTGTTTTAAACAAAAAGGGGGAGAACATTGTTTGTATTATTTTGATTGACAAAAAGGGGAAGAAAGATTTTACCCCTCGTTTTATCTATGATTTTGATTACCCCTTTGTTGATGATTGACAAAAAGGGGGAGAAGAATTTGAGTTTTGTTTTTATATATGCATAATTGTGTTTTTGCATATACTAAGTTCATGCATAGCAAATAAATAATAAGATATGATGCATGCTTTTGTTTAGTATCATGTGCTTTCATTGCATATATATTATGTTTATTGTGATGCATGAGTTAAGGGGGAGCCTTCTTTGAAGCTTAACTTTAATCCATGCATATATAACTCCATGAGTTTTGTTATCATCAAAAAGGGGAGATTGTTGGCCCAATGGCCTTCCACTCTAGTTTTGATGATGATCAACACTCATGTAGTTATGTTTACTAATATTCTTGTGTTTCTAAGTTTCAGATCATTAACAGGATATTAGTTGGTGATTAGCTTCAACAAGATGTTTAGAAGCTTATCATGATGATTCCGGTGCCAAAGCTTAAAGATCATACCTTTGCACTTGGAGAATCACGGAGTTTTGGAGCAAGTCTACTTGAAGATGAAGATCATCAAGAAGACTTAGGTATCTAGTTTAGATTATGAGTTTTAGATCCATGTGTAAAGCTTAGTTTAGTTGATATGCTCAAGTGCACAAAACACACACGTTTTATGATTTGGTATTTGGTTTTCATGAATAATAGATCAAAACAAGTTTACATATGTTATATGTATAGTAGATGTTTTCTATTTATACATACATGCTTTAACTTGGTAAACAAACTTATTTTGACTATCCTATTCATGTTTTGGAAAAATCAAGTTTGACAAAAATACAGGATTTGTTTTGATAAAATTTGCAAGACACAAAAATGAATTGATATGTTGATATATTGTCTTGAAATTTTTATCACAGGTTTATGTTTCAATATAAAATGACAAAACAATTTTATGGAATTTTCAGAAAAGATAAAAGATTTTTATAAATATTTTTTCCAAAAATTCTGACCTTGATTTGTGCTGACAGGCTGGTCGGTCGACCGTGTCGGTCGACCGCACCAAGGGGCCGGTCGACCGACCCGGTCGACCGACGTGCACAGACGTGCACGTCTGTTAGGCACAGATCCGGTCGACCGGGTCGGTCGACCGATGTGAGAGTTCTGCTCTCTGGAAGTTTTCGGTCGACCGGGCCGGTCGACCGGTAGTGCCCAACGGTCACTTTTCTGACCGTTGGCGGTCGACCGGGTCGGTCGACCGGTGGCTGTCAGAACTGCCACATCAGCCTAACGGCTAGTTTTCTGTTTTGGCCTATATAAACCCCATTCCTTTGGGATTTTGGCTAAGGTTTTCAAGAGAAAAATTTCAGGTTTTCTGAAGAGTTTAAAAGAGTTTTAAAAAGAAGTTTTTGGGCTTTTAGCTTTTAATCTTTATTGTTTTAGGTTTTTGGAAAATCAAAGAAAACTAGGTTTTGGGATTTTGATTTGATCTTGCATTTTCTATCTTTTACAAGAGACTTCCCAATTGGTTTTTCTTTGTTGCTTGTTTCCAAAAACACATTGTTTCCACACTTGAGCTATCATACTATCCTAAACTATTAGGATCTTGTTTTTGTGGAAAAAGAAAAAGAGAAAGAAAAGAGAAGTGTTTGAGGTTGTTGTTGTAAACCTCTTGAGTTGTAACCACCCTTTTATTTGTGAATCCCTCTTCGGTAGAGGTGATCGGGTGATTGGTTTGTGAGCCTCTTAGGTAGAGGTATTTGTTGTATTTGGCTACGGGCCGTATCCCTCTTCGGTAGAGGTGGATTGTGGTTGTATAGCCTCGGTGGCTTTGTAAGGTTGAGAGAGGAGTTTGTACTCCTATAGTGGATTGGGAAATCCTACACGGTGGTGTAGGCGGGGATGTAGAGCTAGGGGCTCGAACCTCGAAACACATCTTGGTCTTTGCGTTTGATCCATTTCTCTCAACTCTACTCTTTTTACATTTGTGCAAGCATCATCCATTCATATCATCATATATACTTGCTTGTGTTTTGAGCATTGTTTCATATTGCCTTGCATATATTTCTATTGCAATTCATCTATACTTGCTTGGCTTAATTGTGTGCATTGTATTGCTATATCCTTGATTGCTTGGATTGCTTGTGTGTGTGTTTCATCATAGCAATTCATTCTTTACTTGTTCGATCATATCTCATACAACACGGTTGCATTGCGCACCTCTAACCCATTCAAGGGGAATTGGGAGGAAGGAGTTCAGAACCTCGAAAGGGGTATTCGGCTCTTAGTCGTGTTTTGAGGGATCGTTGCATCACTCATATTCACTTAAGTTTAAAAAGATCATTAGATTAGCATTTACACCTATTCACCCCCCCTCTAGGTGTATTTCAATTGGTATCAGAGCTAGTGCTCCTGATATTAGGCTTAACATCCTAGGAGTAAGATCCATTTGCTTGCTAATCTCATGTTTGCATTTGTTGTTTGCACACATATAGTTTACCATGGCCTTCATGACCCCACCTTTGTATGACCCTTCTAACATTCATGTTTGGAAGATTAGAATGACCGTTTATTTACAAACCCTAGGTCATAAAGTTTATCTTGCTATTACCAAGGAATCCTTCCTTAGTGATTGCAATCATATAAGGGCCAATGCACAAGCCCTTGAGGCTATTAGAAGCACTTTACCTAAAGATTATCTTATGCGTGTTTCTAATATTGATTCCGCTTTTGCAGTGTGGAATCTATTGTCAACTACAACCACCACCTCCGAGCTTCAAGCACAAATCCAAAGGGAAGAGGAATCTAGTGGAGAGTCCGAATCTCAATGCTACATGGTCCAAGGGAATGACTCCCTTGAGGTACAATCGGAAACCCACTTAGATAGTGATGATGCTAGTTCTTCATGTGATGATATTGTTGATCCCCATGCCTTAAATGAAGAACTATCTATTGTTTGTGAAAAATTAATAGAAAAATATAAGATTTTGAAAATAAAAAGTCTAAAAATTGAAAAAGAAAATATTTGTTTGCATTCTAGACTTGACATTGTTTTGCAAGAGAAAGAGGAGGTTTCTAATGAAAGGGACTCATTGAAATCTCAACTTGATCTTGCACTTAAAGAAAATAACTTTTTGAAAAATAAAAATGATTGCCATGTTCTTTTGAAGAAAAATGAAACGTTAACTTCAAAAGTTGAATTTGTTTTAAAAGAAAATGATTCGTTGAAAGAGAAATTGAGTTCATTTCGAAAGAATTAGAAATTTGTTTGAATAAGAATAATTCTTTGAAAATGATATGTCTTCTCATGTTTGCCATGCTAGGGTAGTATCACACACTTCACCTATTGCATGCTCCACTTCTTCTAAAATCAATGATGATATTTGTATGTTAAAGAAGAAGGTAGAATGTTTGGGCTCCACTATGAGTCAATGTGCCATGAACCATACACGGTTGGAAACTTTGCTTCGAAAGAAACAAGTTCCATCTTTTATGCATGCACACCCTCCACGGCATACACATGCTCCTCACGGACACCATCACACGTATGCTCATGTGTACACTTGTACACATTGTGGTCGAAAAGGCCATCTAGCTAAATTTTGCTTTGATAGACTACATACTACAAATTTAGCTAAGAAATTTGTTTGGGTTAGAGAAGGTACTAACCCCCATGACCCAAAAGAGTATGGGTACCAAAGACCACCCCTCCTATTTTTGATGTAGGTGTGGGCTCTCACATGACGTGAGAGTGATGACACCTTGGAGTGGATGCGTTCCGGACTTAAAGGAAATCTATTGGATGCATCACTTTCAAGGGAAAAGATGGTGGAGAGGACCACCAAGTTTTGGAGACAAGGAGGTTGCTTTCTAGGTTTTGGTAACAATTCCTAACTCCTTATTATTTGTTTACATGCTTTCCATTTCATTGTTTATAGCATGTTTTGATGTCTATGGATTAGTATGTTCATTCCATGTTTATTAGATCCTTGACATACATGTATAGTATTTGAGACACACATGCTTATATGAACCCATATTTAGTGTTCTCACCTTATGTTTAAGCTATAATGTACATCATGAATCTAATACATGTGAATTTACATATTAATCATGTTTTAGCTTTTTCATGATGATTTTTTTCTAGTTTTTGTACTTCATGTGGTATACACTAGTTTAGATGTAGATATTATCAAAACTTGCATATATACATGTACACATAGTGAGAACAAATTGACTTATATATGTTTTGCACCTCATGCTCATTTGTACCCACTATATGCACTTGTATAAGCTAGTTTTGAGGATTCTTCCATTTATACTTGTCATACCTATTTTCATGATTTTACTTCATGTATATGTATTTTGAATTCAAACCTAATAAATATACATGTATACCCATAGAGTCTTTTGCCTTTATGCAATTACTTTTAATAGACTCGTTTATGATTGGGATATGTATGTACATTGTTAGATTTGGATGAATCATACATATACCTAGAAGCTTTGTTCAAATAAAAGAATTTTGATGAATTTGTGTGAGTTTCATTTTAGCAAAATGATATTCGTGTTTGTCTTGTGCTTAATGATTTGATTACATGTTTAGATGTTAGTTCTCATTAAGACGAGGATTCATATTTCACATAAAATGGGACACAAATAAATCTATACATGTTGGGTTGAATGCTTATTTGTTCCCATTAGATGTGTGAATATAGTCTAGTTTTGATGATCCATACATTTTAGACTTGTATTCATATTTTGGATTTATATGAGTTTTGGTTTCATGTATATGTTTATTTTGCCAAAACATTAAGATATACATGTATAGCCCTTGAGTCATTTGCCTTCAATGCAAAATCTATTTATGGACTCAATTGTGTTTAGGGATATGTATGTATACTTAGTGTAGTGACAATTCATACATATACCATGAAATAAAATTTGATTGTTTAATGAAAATTTGATTTTTCATGTTTGATGTATTTATGTTTAACTTCATGTATATGTCTATCTAGTTCAAACTAATCTTATACATATACATCCTTTTTGAGCCACGTGCTTTCATGCATCTACTCTTAGTGGACTCGTTGAGTTTTGGATATGTATGTATATGTTAGCTTGCATTAGACATACATATGCCTTGAAGATTAAATAAGTAGTTTTATATGATTTTTCATGTTTTTTGATAGAATTATGTTTTAAGGAATAATTGAGCTTAATGAAATATTCTTCATGATTTTGATCTTCACATATTATTTGTACACTCATATCTATGCTCATGTTTTGTTTCTCATGAGTTATGCTTTATTGATTAGAGTGATGATTATCATGTGATTTTCATGCTTTATGAAAAATAACTTTGTTTTACTCCTTACTTGAAGGACTTCGTACTAGTTAACAAGTTTTCCATTTAACTAGTTGCGGTGTTCTTCATTTTGGTAGAGATTTTCAAACAAACCATATTTTCAATCTATTTTTGAAAACCCCTACCATCTAAGGGCGGTAGGATGGGAGATCATGTTCATGTATGCCCTAAATTGAAAATCTTTAAACTTGAATTATGATTGGGTGGTAGATGATATGAGATATACACATGCTTTATTGTTATGTCAATTGGTATCATTGAACTTTTTCAATTGGTATCATTTTGACCTTTTGTATACTCATATGTTTATTGTGTATGTATGTTTTCATTTGGTATCATCTATTGGTGATTGATACTCATTCCATTTCATACACATATACTTGTTTTATTTGTGCCTACTATATTCCTATATCTTAGAGCACAAATAGTTGTTTATGCTAGTGCTTGAGTTTCAATTTGTTTCAATTGACTACTTTTAAATTGGTATCAAGACTATGCATGATTTTAGTTTGTATTTCATAAAGGGGAGAAAATTTGATTTTGTATTTTAATTGGTATTTGTACTCCCACTCTTTATGATTAAAAGTTGTTATTTTAATTATATGATATCAACATCAAATTTGGTTAAATATATTTAAAATGAATAATTCTTACAATTGGTATCAATGTTTCTATGTAAAATCTTTTAAATTGTAAAATTTTTACAATTGGTATCATATTTGAGAAATTCAAAATTTGGTATGTTTAATTACAATTGGTATCTAAAAAAAAAATTTGTTTTAAAGAAAATATTCAAAGTTTTGATTTGTATTTCCTATATGCAAGGAGAGCTTAACATCTCTCTTACATATAGATTCATGTTGAGTATATTATAAATTGAGGAGATTGACAACTCTTCTTTATATGATATACGTGTGTAGGGGGAGCTTCACATCTCCTCTTATGCATTACATAATATGTGTTATGTGAATTGGGGCTTGTCATCCCTTCTTCATGTAATGCATATGTGTAGGGAAGCTAACTTAGCGTCTTCCTCTTCATGAATGTATATAGCATATAACATATATTGATTCTTGTTTATTGGTATCAAGATGCTTCATTGACATATTTTTTAATTGATATCATGTTTGTAGTCACCCCTTATTGATTTTGTTTTTTGTTTTAAACAAAAGGGGAGAACATTGTTTGTATTATTTTGATTGACAAAAAGGGGAAGAAAGATTTTTACCCCTCGTTTTATCTATGGTTTTGATTACCCCTTTGTTGATGATTGACAAAAGGGGGAGAAGAATTTGAGTTTTGTTTTTATATATGCATAATTGTGTTTTTGCATATACTAAGTTCATGCATAGCAAATAAATAATAAGATATGATGCATGCTTTTGTTTAGTATCATGTGCTTTCATTGCATATATATTATGTTTATTGTGATGCATGAGTTAAGGGGGAGCCTTCTTTGAAGCTTAACTTTAATCCATGCATATATAACTCCATGAGTTTTGTCATCATCAAAAGGGGGAGATTGTTGGCCCAATGGCCTTCCACTCTAGTTTTGATGATGATCAACACTCATGTAGTTATGTTTACTAATATTCTTGTGTTTCTAAGTTTCAGATCATTAACAGGATATTAGTTGGTGATTAGCTTCAACAAGATGTTTAGAAGCTTATCATGATGATTCCGGTGCCAAAGCTTAAAGATCATACCTTTGCACTTGGAGAATCACGGAGTTTTGGAGCAAGTCTACTTGAAGATGAAGATCATCAAGAAGACTTAGGTATCTAGTTTAGATTATGAGTTTTAGATCCATGTGTAAAGCTTAGTTTAGTTGATATGCTCAAGTGCACAAAACACACACGTTTTATGATTTGGTATTTGGTTTTCATGAATAATAGATCAAAACAAGTTTACATATGTTATATGTATAGTAGATGTTTTCTATTTATACATACATGCTTTAACTTGGTAAACAACTTATTTTGACTATCCTATTCATGTTTTGGAAAAATCAAGTTTGACAAAAATACAGGATTTGTTTTTGATAAAATTTGCAAGACACAAAAATGAATTGATATGTTGATATATTGTCTTGAAATTTTTATCACAGGTTTATGTTTCAATATAAAATGACAAAACAATTTTTATGGAATTTTCAGAAAAGATAAAAGATTTTTATAAAATATTTTTTCCAAAAATTCTGACCTTGATTTGTGCTGACAGGCTGGTCGGTCGACCGTGTCGGTCGACCGCACCAAGGGGCCGGTCGACCGACCCGGTCGACCGACGTGCACAGACGTGCACGTCTGTTAGGCACAGATCCGGTCGACCGGGTCGGTCGACCGATGTGAGAGTTCTGCTCTCTGGAAGTTTTCGGTCGACCGGGCCGGTCGACCGGTAGTGCCCAACGGTCACTTTTCTGACCGTTGGCGGTCGACCGGGCCGGTCGACCGTGGCTGTCAGAACTGCCACATCAGCCTAACGGCTAGTTTTCTGTTTTGGCCTATATAAACCCCATTCCTTTGGGATTTTGGCTAAGGTTTTCAAGAGAAAAATTTCAGGTTTTCTGAAGAGTTTAAAAGAGTTTTAAAAAGAAGTTTTTGGGCTTTTAGCTTTTAATCTTTATTGTTTTAGGTTTTTGGAAAATCAAAGAAAACTAGGTTTTGGGATTTTGATTTGATCTTGCATTTTCTATCTTTTACAAGAGACTTCCCAATTGGTTTTTCTTTGTTGCTTGTTTCCAAAAACACATTGTTTCCACACTTGAGCTATCATACTATCCTAAACTATTAGGATCTTGTTTTTGTGGAAAAAGAAAAAGAGAAAGAAAAGAGAAGTGTTTGAGGTTGTTGTTGTAAACCTCTTGAGTTGTAACCACCCTTTTATTTGTGAATCCCTCTTCGGTAGAGGTGATCGGGTGATTGGTTTGTGAGCCTCTTAGGTAGAGGTATTTGTTGTATTTGGCTACGGGCCGTATCCCTCTTCGGTAGAGGTGGATTGTGGTTGTATAGCCTCGGTGGCTTTGTAAGGTTGAGAGAGGAGTTTGGTACTCCTATAGTGGATTGGGAAATCCTACACGGTGGTGTAGGCGGGATGTAGAGCTAGGGGCTCGAACCTCGAAACACATCTTGGTCTTTGCGTTTGATCCAATTTCTCTCAACTCTACTCTTTTTACATTTGTGCAAGCATCATCCATTCATATCATCATATATACTTGCTTGTGTTTTGAGCATTGTTTCATATTACCTTGCATATATTTCTATTGCAATTCATCTATACTTGCTTGGCTTAATTGTGTGCATTGTATTGCTATATCCTTGATTGCTTGGATTGCTTGTGTGTGTGTTTCATCATAGCAATTCATTCTTTACTTATTCGATCATATCTCATACAACACGGTTGCATTGCGCACCTCTAACCCATTCAAGGGGAATTGGGAGGAAGGAGTTCAGAACCTCGAAAGGGGTATTCGGCTCTTAGTCGTGTTTTGAGGGATCGTTGCATCACTCATATTCACTTAAGTTTAAAAAGATCATTAGATTAGCATTTACACCTATTCACCCCCCTCTAGGTGTATTTCAATTGGTATCAGAGCTAGTGCTCCTGATATTAGGCTTAACATCCTAGGAGTAAGATCCATTTGCTTGCTAATCTCTTGTTTGCATTTGTTGTTTGCACACATATAGTTTACCATGGCCTTCATGACCCCACCTTTGTATGACCCTTCTAACATTCATGTTTGGAAGATTAGAATGACCGTTTATTTACAAACCCTAGGTCATAAAGTTTATCTTGCTATTACCAAGGAATCCTTCCTTAGTGATTGCAATCATATAAGGGCCAATGCACAAGCCCTTGAGGCTATTAGAAGCACTTTACCTAAAGATTATCTTATGCGTGTTTCTAATATTGATTCTGCTTTTGCAGTGTGGAATCTATTGTCAACTACAACCACCACCTCCGAGCTTCAAGCACAAATCCAAAGGGAAGAGGAATCTAGTGGAGAGTCCGAATCTCAATGCTACATGGTCCAAGGGAATGACTCCCTTGAGGTACAATCGGAAACCCACTTAGATAGTGATGATGCTAGTTCTTCATGTGATGATATTGTTGATCCCCATGCCTTAAATGAAGAACTATCTATTGTTTGTGAAAAATTAATAGAAAATATAAGATTTTGAAAATAAAAAGTCTAAAAATTGAAAAAGAAAATATTTGTTTGCATTCTAGACTTGACATTGTTTTGCAAGAGAAAGAGGAGGTTTCTAATGAAAGGGACTCATTGAAATCTCAACTTGATCTTGCACTTAAAGAAAATAACTTTTTGAAAATAAAAATGATTGCCATGTTCTTTTGAAGAAAAATGAAACGTTAACTTCAAAAGTTGAATTTGTTTTAAAAGAAAATGATTCGTTGAAAAGAGAAATTGAGTTCATTTCGAAAGAATTAGAAATTTGTTTGAATAAGAATAATTCTTTGAAAAATGATATGTCTTCTCATGTTTGCCATGCTAGGGTAGTATCACACACTTCACCTATTGCATGCTCCACTTCTTCTAAAATCAATGATGATATTTGTATGTTAAAGAAGAAGGTAGAATGTTTGGGCTCCACTATGAGTCAATGTGCCATGAACCATACACGGTTAGAAACTTTGCTTCGAAAGAAACAAGTTCCATCTTTTATGCATGCACACCCTCCACGGCATACACATGCTCCTCACGGACACCATCACACGTATGCTCATGTGTACACTTGTACACATTGTGGTCGAAAAGGCCATCTAGCTAAATTTTGCTTTGATAGACTACATACTACAAATTTAGCTAAGAAATTTGTTTGGGTTAGAGAAGGTACTAACCCCCATGGACCCAAAAGAGTATGGGTACCAAAGACCACCCCTCCTATTTTTGATGTAGGTGTGGGCTCTCACATGACGTGAGAGTGATGACACCTTGGAGTGGATGCGTTCCGGACTTAAAGGAAATCTATTGGATGCATCACTTTCAAGGGAAAAGATGGTGGAGAGGACCACCAAGTTTTGGAGACAAGGAGGTTGCTTTCTAGGTTTTGGTAACAATTCCTAACTCCTTATTATTTGTTTACATGCTTTCCATTTCATTGTTTATAGCATGTTTTTGATGTCTATGGATTAGTATGTTCATTCCATGTTTATTAGATCCTTGACATACATGTATAGTATTTGAGACACACATGCTTATATGAACCCATATTTAGTGTTCTCACCTTATGTTTAAGCTATAATGTACATCATGAATCTAATACATGTGAATTTACATATTAATCATGTTTTAGCTTTTTCATGATGATTTTTTTCTAGTTTTTGTACTTCATGTGGTATACACTAGTTTAGATGTAGATATTATCAAAACTTGCATATATACATGTACACATAGTGAGAACAAATTGACTTATATATGTTTTGCACCTCATGCTCATTTGTACCCACTATATGCACTTGTATAAGCTAGTTTTGAGGATTCTTCCATTTATACTTGTCATACCTATTTTCATGATTTTACTTCATGTATATGTATTTTGAATTCAAACCTAATAAATATACATGTATACCCATAGAGTCTTTTGCCTTTATGCAATTACTTTTAAATAGACTCGTTTATGATTGGGATATGTATGTAAATTGTTAGATTTGGATGAATCATACATATACCTAGAAGCTTTGTTCAAATAAAAGAATTTTGATGAATTTGTGTGAGTTTCGTTTTAGCAAAATGATATTCGTGTTTGTCTTGTGCTTAATGATTTGATTACATGTTTAGATGTTAGTTCTCATTAAGACGAGGATTCATATTTTCACATAAAATGGGACACAAATAAATCTATACATGTTGGGTTGAATGCTTATTTGTTCCCATTAGATGTGTGAATATAGTCTAGTTTTGATGATCCATACATTTTAGACTTGTATTCATATTTTGGATTTATATGAGTTTTGGTTTCATGTATATGTTTATTTTGCCAAAACATTAAGATATACATGTATAGCCCTTGAGTCATTTGCCTTCAATGCAAAATCTATTTATGGACTCAATTGTGTTTAGGGATATGTATGTATACTTAGTGTAGTGACAATTCATACATATACCATGAAATAAAATTTGATTGTTTAATGAAAATTTGATTTTTCATGTTTGATGTATTTATGTTTAACTTCATGTATATGTCTATCTAGTTCAAACTAATCTTATACATATACATCCTTTTTGAGCCACGTGCTTTCATGCATCTACTCTTAGTGGACTCGTTGAGTTTTGGATATGTATGTATATGTTAGCTTGCATTAGACATACATATGCCTTGAAGATTAAATAAGTAGTTTTATATGATTTTTCATGTTTTTGATAGAATTATGTTTTAAGGAATAATTGAGCTTAATGAAATATTCTTCATGATTTTGATCTTCACATATTATTTGTACACTCATATCTATTGCTCATGTTTTGTTTCTCATGAGTTATGCTTTATTGATTAGAGTGATGATTATCATGTGATTTTCATGCTTTATGAAAAATAACTTTGTTTTACTCCTTACTTGAAGGACTTCGTACTAGTTAACAAGTTTTCCATTTAACTAGTTGCGGTGTTCTTCATTTTGGTAGAGATTTTCAAACAAACCATATTTTCAATCTATTTTTGAAAACCCCTACCATCTAAGGGCGGTAGGATGGGAGATCATTTCATGTATGCCCTAAATTGAAAATCTTTAAAACTTGAATTATGATTGGGTGGTAGATGATATGAGATATACACATGCTTTTATTGTTATGTCAATTGGTATCATTGAACTTTTTCAATTGGTATCATTTTGACCTTTTTGTATACTCATATGTTTATTGTGTATGTATGTTTTCATTTGGTATCATCTATTGGTGATTGATACTCATTCCATTTCATACACATATACTTGTTTTATTTGTGCCTACTATATTCCTATATCTTAGAGCACAAATAGTTGTTTATGCTAGTGCTTGAGTTTCAATTTGTTTCAATTGACTACTTTTAAATTGGTATCAAGACTATGCATGATTTTAGTTTGTATTTCATAAAGGGGGAGAAAATTTGATTTTGTATTTTAATTGGTATTTGTACTCCCACTCTTTATGATTAAAAGTTGTTATTTTAATTATATGATATCAACATCAAATTTGGTTAAATATATTTAAAATGAATAATTCTTACAATTGGTATCAATGTTTCTATGTAAAATCTTTTAAATTGGTAAAATTTTTACAATTGGTATCATATTTGAGAAATTCAAAATTTGGTATGTTTAATTACAATTGGTATCTAAAAAAAAATTTGTTTTAAAGAAAATATTCAAAGTTTTGATTTGTATTTCCTATATGCAAGGAGAGCTTAACATCTCTCTTACATATAGATTCATGTTGAGTATATTATAAATTGAGGAGATTGACAACTCTTCTTTATATGATATACGTGTGTAGGGGGAGCTTCACATCTCCTCTTATGCATTACATAATATGTGTTATGTGAATTGGGGCTTGTCATCCCTTCTTCATGTAATGCATATGTGTAGGGAAGCTAACTTAGCGTCTTCCTCTTCATGAATGTATATAGCATATAACATATATTGATTCTTATTTATTGGTATCAAGATGCTTCATTGACATATTTTTTAATTGATATCATGTTTGTAGTCACCCCTTATTGATTTTGTTTTTTGTTTTAAACAAAAAGGGGAGAACATTGTTTGTATTATTTTGATTGACAAAAAGGGGAAGAAAGATTTTTACCCCTCGTTTTATCTATGGTTTTGATTACCCCTTTGTTGATGATTGACAAAAAGGGGAGAAGATTTGAGTTTTGTTTTTATATATGCATAATTGTGTTTTTGCATATACTAAGTTCATGCATAGCAAATAAATAATAAGATATGATGCATGCTTTTGTTTAGTATCATGTGCTTTCATTGCATATATATTATGTTTATTGTGATGCATGAGTTAAGGGGGAGCCTTCTTTGAAGCTTAACTTTAATCCATGCATATATAACTCCATGAGTTTTGTCATCATCAAAAAGGGGGAGATTGTTGGCCCAATGGCCTTCCACTCTAGTTTTGATGATGATCAACACTCATGTAGTTATGTTTACTAATATTCTTGTGTTTCTAGTTTCAGATCATTAACAGGATATTAGTTGGTGATTAGCTTCAACAAGATGTTTAGAAGCTTATCATGATGATTCCGGTGCCAAAGCTTAAAGATCATACCTTTGCACTTGGAGAATCACGGAGTTTTGGAGCAAGTCTACTTGAAGATGAAGATCATCAAGAAGACTTAGGTATCTAGTTTAGATTATGAGTTTAGATCCATGTGTAAAGCTTAGTTTAGTTGATATGCTCAAGTGCACAAAACACACACGTTTTATGATTTGGTATTTGGTTTTCATGAATAATAGATCAAAACAAGTTTACATATGTTATATGTATAGTAGATGTTTTCTATTTATACATACATGCTTTAACTTGGTAAACAAACTTATTTTGACTATCCTATTCATGTTTTGGAAAAATCAAGTTTGACAAAAATACAGGATTTGTTTTGATAAAATTTGCAAGACACAAAAATGAATTGATATGTTGATATATTGTCTTGAAATTTTTATCACAGGTTTATGTTTCAATATAAATGACAAAACATTTTTATGGAATTTTCAGAAAAGATAAAGATTTTTATAAAATATTTTTTCCAAAAATTCTGACCTTGATTTGTGCTGACAGGCTGGTCGGTCGACCGTGTCGGTCGACCGCACCAAGGGGCCGGTCGACCGACCCGGTCGACCGACGTGCACAGACGTGCACGTCTGTTAGGCACAGATCCGGTCGACCGGGTCGGTCGACCGATGTGAGAGTTCTGCTCTCTGGAAGTTTTCGGTCGACCGGGCCGGTCGACCGGTAGTGCCCAACGGTCACTTTTCTGACCGTTGGCGGTCGACCGGGCCGGTCGACCGGTGGCTGTCAGAACTGCCACATCAGCCTAACGACTAGTTTTCTGTTTTGGCCTATATAAACCCCATTCCTTTGGGATTTTGGCTAAGGTTTTCAAGAGAAAAATTTCAGGTTTTCTGAAGAGTTTAAAAGAGTTTTAAAAAGAAGTTTTTGGGCTTTTAGCTTTTAATCTTTATTGTTTTAGGTTTTTGGAAAATCAAAGAAAACTAGGTTTTGGGATTTTGATTTGATCTTGCATTTTCTATCTTTTACAAGAGACTTCCCAATTGGTTTTTCTTTGTTGCTTGTTTCCAAAAACACATTGTTTCCACACTTGAGCTATCATACTATCCTAAACTATAGGATCTTTTTTTTGTGGAAAAAGAAAAAGAGAAAGAAAAGAGAAGTGTTTGAGGTTGTTGTTGTAAACCTCTTGAGTTGTAACCACCCTTTTATTTGTGAATCCCTCTTCGGTAGAGGTGATCGGGTGATTGGTTTGTGAGCCTCTTAGGTAGAGGTATTTGTTGTATTTGGCTACGGGCCGTATCCCTCTTCGGTAGAGGTGGATTGTGGTTGTACAGCCTCGGTGGCTTTGTAAGGTTGAGAGAGGAGTTTGGTACTCCTATAGTGGATTGGGAAATCCTACACGGTGGTGTAGGCGGGGATGTAGAGCTAGGGGCTCGAACCTCGAAACACATCTTGGTCTTTGCGTTTGATCCAATTTCTCTCAACTCTACTCTTTTTACATTTGTGCAAGCATCATCCATTCATATCATCATATATACTTGCTTGTGTTTTGAGCATTGTTTCATATTGCCTTGCATATATTTCTATTGCAATTCATCTATACTTGCTTGGCTTAATTGTGTGCATTGTATTGCTATATCCTTGATTGCTTGGATTGCTTGTGTGTGTGTTTCATCATAGCAATTCATTCTTTACTTGTTCGATCATATCTCATACAACACGGTTGCATTGCGCACCTCTAACCCATTCAAGGGGAATTGGGAGGAAGGAGTTCAGAACCTCGAAAGGGGTATTCGGCTCTTAGTCGTGTTTTGAGGGATCGTTGCATCACTCATATTCACTTAAGTTTAAAAAGATCATTAGATTAGCATTTACACCTATTCACCCCCCCTCTAGGTGTATTTCAGAGTTCTCTATCGACCTTATTCCAGGAGCGACTCCCATCTCTAAAGCACCGTACCGGATGGCACCAACTGAATTGGCTATATTGAAGGAGCAGCTGCTGGAGTATTCGAGCAAGGGTCTGATTAGACCAAGTACTTCACCTTAGGGAGCACCAGTGTTGTTGGCAAACAAGAAGGATGGTGGCAAGAGGTTGTGTATTGATTACAGAGAGTTGAACAAAGTCACCATCAAGAACAAGTACCCTTTGCCGAGGATCGATGATCTCTTTGATCAACTTCATGGAGCCCAAGTGTTCTCGAAGTTAGATTTGCAGTCTGGGTACCATCAGTTGAAGGTGAAGAAGGAAGACATCTAGAAGACGGCATTTAGGACTCGCTATGGTCATTACAAGTTCCTGGTTATGCCCTTTGGAGTTACAAATGCCCCAGCAGTCTTTATGGACTTGATGAATAGTATCTTCTCACCCTATTTGGATAAGTTTGTGTTGGTGTTCATTGATGATATTTTGGTTTATTCCAAGAATGAGGAGGAGCATGCGGAGCATCTGAGGATTGTACTACAGACTCTCCGACTGGAGCAGCTTCATGCCAAACTTAGCAAGTGTGAGTTCTGGCTGGAGAGTATAGCTTTCTTGGGCCATGTTGTCTCTAAGGAAGGAATCTCGGTGGATTCCAGCAAGATTCAGGCGGTGAAGGATTGGCCGACTCCGAAGTCTGTGACAGAGATCAGGAGCTTCATCGGACTAGCTGGATATTATCGAAGGTTCGTGTAGGACTTCTCGAAGATTGCCGCTCCTTTGACCAAGCTTACCAGGAAGGGAGAGAAGTACATATGGACTGAGGAGTGTGCGTCTGCTTTTGAGGAGTTGAAGAACAAGTTGATTTCAGCTCCAATCTTGAAGACACCCTCAGGGACAGGAGGAACGGTTGTGTACAGGATGCCTCAGGGAAGGGTCTTTGATGCGTATTGTTGCAGCATGGACATGTGGTGGCTTATGCATCCAGGCAGTTAAAGCCTCATGAGAAGAACTACCCAACGCATGATCTAGAGCTGGCAGCTGTGATCTTTGCGTTGAAGATTTGGAGGCAATACTTGCTTGGTGACCGAGTGTTAATTTACACTGATCACAAGAGCCTGAAGTATATTTTCACTCAGAAGAAGTTGAATATGAGGCAGAGGCGATGGCTTGAGTTAATGGCAGATTATGATATAGATCTGCAGTACCATCCTGGTAAGGTTAATGTTGTGCCGGATGCCCTGAGTAGAAGACCTGAAGCCAACATGGTTATGTTGCTCACTCAGTAGGAGGAGTTACTCAAGGAGATAAGGCGGCTAGATTTGATGGTGATTCGGAGGACCAATGGATCCGTGCAGTTGATGGCATTTCAGATCCAGCCGACATTGATGGAGGAGATCAGAGAAGCTCAGAGAGAAGATCCCAGATTGCTGAAGTTCAGAGAGCAAGTGGAAGCGGGGCTGAGATCAGATGTTTGCATACATCCTGATGGTGCACTCTATTTCAGGAGCAGAATTTGTGTGCCTCAGGGGGAGATTAGACAGAAGATCTTAGCTGAGGCCCACAACTCAGCTTACTCTATACACCCTGGAGGAACTAAGATGCATCAGGATCTGAAGCAACATTTCTGGTGGAATGCGATGAAGAGAGAGATCGCACAATTTGTGGCGAAGTGTCTAGTGTGTCAGCAAGTGAAGGCTGAACACCAGAGACCCGCTTGATTACTACAGGCTTTGCCAATACCAGAATGGAAGTGGGAGCATGTTACTATGGATTTTGTCACCGCTCTATCCCGCAGCCCAAAGGGGAATAATGCAATATGGGTAGTGGTTGACCGTCTCACTAAGTCAGCACATTTCATACCATTCAGAGTGGGGCAATCTACGGAGCTTCTGGCGGACAAGTACATGACGGAGATTGTGAAATCACTTAGAGGGGGGGTGAATAGGTGAAAGTGCTAATCTAGAAACTAAATGCGGAAGCTAAAAACTATTTTGCAACACACTTAATACAACCAACAAGTGTAGCCGAATTCCCCGTGAAGGGCTCTGGACTAACTCCTCTTGATTCCCCTAGATAAGGGTTGAGGTGCTATATGAAGCTCTTGTGGTTAAGTATAAGATAGGCACACACACAAGCAAACCAAGCATATAAGGATGATCAATATGAAATAATGCAAGGCACAAATGCAAGCAATAAGATATGAATGAATGAATGATGCTATGCACAAATAAAAGAGAGAGAGTTAAGAGACAATGGATCAAAACGCAAACACAAAGATATGTTTCAAGGTTCGAGCCCCTAGTTCTACGTCCCCGCCTTCACCGAGAAGGATTTCTAATCCACTATCTTGTCCACCGAGGACTCCCACCGAGGGAACCTCCACCGAGGAGGATTTGTACAACAAGGGAGTACCGAACTCCTCTCTTAAACACCGCCTCACAACCGAGGGGTAGGCCCGTAGCCAATACAACCACAAATCACCTCTATCGAAGAGGGATACAAACCAAACTCCACCTCTCACTAGAGGCAGCAAAACACAATCCTCAACCTCTACCAAAGAGGGAGCAAACCAATCACCCGATCAACCTCTACCAAAGAGGGATACAACAAAAGCAAGGGTGTTTACAACTTGGAGGCTTCAACAACCTCAAACAATCTCTCTTTCCACAAACAAAGATCCTAATAGATTAGGATAGAAGATATAGCTCAAGTGGATATCAAGGTGTTTTTGGAAAGCAAATAACAAAGAAAAACTACTTGGGAAATCTCTTGTAGATGATAGAAATGAAAATCCAAAATAATATCCCAAAAGCCTAGTTTTCTTTGATTTTCCAAAACCCTTGAAAAACAATAAAGATGAAATCTTTTAAGCTCTAAAACACTTTTTAAAACTTGTAAAAACACTTCAGAAAAGTAGGAATTTTTGCTCTTAAAAATCTTGGCCAAAATCTCAAAGAAATGGGGTTTATATAGGCCCAAACAAAAACTAGCAGTTAGGCTGATCTGTCAGCCTGACAGGCTGGTGGTCGACCGCCAACGGTCATAAATATGACCGTTGGGGCTTACGGTCGACCGCTCGGTCGACCGCCCAGATACAGAGAGCAAAGCTCTCTGGTCCGGTCGACCGACCGGTCGACCGGCCTATGTGTCTGCTAGACGTGCACAAAGCTGTGCACGTCGGTCGACCGCTGGGTCCGCCCCCTTGGTTCGGTCGACCATGCGGTCGACCGACCTGGCCTGTCAGCCACTGTCCTGGGTCAGAAACTGGGTCAGAAAAACATGTTAAAAATATTTTAATAAATCTTGTAAAATATATAAAAATCCCCAAAAATAGTTTTAACATTTTGCATTGATATATAAACATGTGATAAACATTTCAACTCAAATATCAAGCATATGAAACCATTTTTGTGTTTTATCATTTTTACCAAAAACCAAAAACTGTATTTTATCAAACTTGGATTTTTCAATACATGAATAGGAAAGTCAAAATAAGTTTGTTTAAAAGTTAAGCATGCATGTATAGAATGAAACTACTATACATAAACCAATTAAACTTGTTTTGATCAATCTATTCATGAAAACAAATATCGGTTAAACTAAAACCGAAAAACCATAAAACGTGTGTGTTGTGCACTTGAGCATATCAACTATACTAAGCTTTACAAATGGATCTAAACACACTAAACTAAACTATGGATACCTAAGTCTTCTTGATGATCTTCAATCTTCAAGCCGACTCGATCCCAAACGTGATCCACCGAGCATGGCTATGAATGATCTTGATGCTCGGGCTCGGGAATCACCAAGTGAAGGCTTTCAAACTCCTCTTTTTGAAGCAATCACCAACTAATATCTTGTTACATGATCTGAAACTAAAATCACAAGATTATTAGAACATAACTACATGAGTTAATCATCATCAAAACTAGAGAGGAAGGCCTCCGGGCCAACAATCTCCCCTTTTTGATGATGACAAAACTCATGGAGTTATATATGCATGGATTAAAGTTAAGCTTCAAAGAAGCTCCCCCTTAACTCATGCATAAGCAAATAAACATAAATATGCAATGGAATATGAAACATGAAACATGCATAGATATGTATAAACAATAAAAGGTTCTAGATACTAATGAAATTTTCAAAAACAAATAAACACTCTAGATACCAATTAAACTTAATATATATGCAAAACCATAAATATGCATATAAAAAACATGTACTAATCATGCATATATAGAGAAGATTTTGAGTTTGAGTTTTATATGTATGTTAAACTCTCAAATAATTCTCCCCCTTTTTGTCAATCATCAATAAAGGGGTAAAAGCAAAAACAAATCAATAAATTTTTTCTCCTCCTTTTTGTTCGAAACAAAGAATTAACAAAAGGTAAAAACCAAAACAATAAAAACAATGTTTTGACCCTTTTTTTGTCTAAAATAAAAACAAAGTCAATAAGGGGTGACTTTAAACATGATACCAATTAAAAAATATGTCAATGAAGTGCCTCTTGATACCAATTTAAAAAATGAAAACAACATCTTGATACCAATTGAAATAATTGTTCATTTTAAACATATGATATCAATTGAAATTTTTATTTTCTATCATAAAGTAATGGAGTGGAAATACAAATACCAATTGAAATATGAAAATCGAATTTTCTCCCCCTTTATGAAATACAAACTAAACACATGCATAAGCTTGTTTATGAATACCAATTGAAAACTAATCAATTGAAATATGATAGTCATTAGCAATTCAAGCTTAGCATAAACAAAATTTGTGCTCAAGATATAGGGATATAATAAGCACAATTAAAACATATATGTATGAAAGATAGATACCAATCGAAATTGATACTATATGAAATGAAAGCATACATACATACATACAAACATATATGAGTATACAAGAAATGTCAAAATTGATACCAATTGAAAGAATCCAATGATACCAATTGAAACAGTAATAATATCAAAGTATAACTCATATTTCCTATCCTCCCAATCATGTTCAAGTTTAAAATGATTTTCACTATAAAGCATACATGAGCATGGTCTTCCATCCAACCGCCCGTGAAAGGTAGAGGTTTTCAAAATAGGTTTGAAAATAATGTGTATTTGAAAATCGCTACCATATGAAGAATTCGGACTAGTTAAATGAAAAAAATTTTAAACTAGTTCGAAATCCTTCAAGTAAGGAATAAAACAAAAATATTTTTCATGAAACATGAAATCCACATGATAATCAACACTTTAAGCCAATTAAGCATAAATATGACTCATGAAAACAAAACATGAGTAAACAATAAATGTGAGTGTACAAATAAGATGTGAAGATCATAATCATGAAAGATGGACAATAAGCTCAATATTCCTTGAAACATGAAAACAGGAAAATCATCAAAACTTATTTAATCTTCAAGGTATATGTATGTCCTATACAAACTAAAGTATACATATATATCCAAACACAACGAGTCCACAAAGATATATGCATGAAGGCACGTGGCTCAAAGGATGTATATGTATAACAATAATTTAGATAAAATGGACATATACATGAAGTTAAACATAAACACATGGAAACATGGAGAACATGAAAAACTAAATTTCCATTAAAACAAATTTTATTTCAAGGTATATGTATGATTTGTCAACACAAAAAGTATACATACATATCCCTAAACACAATTGAGTCCATATGTATAGATTTGCATGAAAAGCAAATGACTCAAGGGGTATACATGTATATCTTAAAGTTTGGCAAAATAGACATATACATGAAATGAAAACACATGATCATAAAACAAAATCAAAATGGGAATACAAGTTTAAAATGTATGAATCATCAAAACTAGACTATACTAGCACATCTAATGGGAACAAATAAGCAATCAAGCACAAACATATATAGATTTATTTGTGGCCCACTATATGTATAAGTATATACCAAGTTTTAATGAAAACTAACATCTGAACATGTAATCAACGCATGAAGCATAAAAATGATCATTATGTAAATTCAAATGTTATTAGAGCTATGATAAACATGATAGCTAAACAAGGTGAGAACACTAAAATAAATATTCCATAATAAACATCGGTGTCTCAAAGGGCTATACATGTATGTCATAAGCCTAATAAACATGGCATTTTCATAATGATCATATAAACAACAAAACATGCTACAAATAATGAACATGAAAAGCATGTAAATAATAATTAGGAGTTAGGAATCGTTACCAAACCTAGAAGGCAACTTTCCTTGTCTCCAAAACATGGTGGTCCTCTCCACCAAACATCCCTTGAAAGTGATGCATCCAATTGATTTCCATGAAGCTTGGAACGCATCCACTCCAAGGTACCGCTACTCTCACGTCATGTGAGAGCCCACACCTACATCATAAACAAGAGGGGTGGTCTTTGGTACCCATATCTTATTGGGTCCATGGGGGTTAGTACCTTCCCTAACCCAAACAAACTTATTTGCTAAATTTGAAACATGTATACGATCATAGCAGAATTTAGTAAGGTGGCCCTTACGTCCACAATGTGTACAAGTGTACACATGAGCATACATGTGATGATGGTGTCCGTGAGGAGCATGTGTATGCCATGGAGGGTGTGCATGAAAAGATGGAACTTGTTTCTTTCGAAACAAAGTTTCCAAACGTGTATGACTCTTGGCACATTGGCTCAAAGTGGAGCCCAAACAATCTACACTCTTCTTTAATAAACAAATATCATCATTAATCCTAGAAGAAGAGGTACATGCAATAGGTATGCTAGGTGAAGCTACACTAGCATGGCAAACATGTGTATCAATATTATTTTGCAAAGAAACATTTTTCTTTACACAAACATCTAAATCATTTGAAATAGAGATTATTTTATTTTTCAAAGCAACATTCTCTTTTAAAACAAAATCAACTTTTGAAGACAAATTTTATTTTTCTTCAAAAGTGTTTCACAATCATTTTTAGATTTTAAAATTTTATTTTCTTTTAAAACAAGTTCAAGTTGAGACTTCAATGAATCCCTTTCAATAGAAATCTCCTCTTTCTCTTGCAAAACAATGTCAAGTCTAGAAATCAAATTTTTATTTTCATTATTAATGCCTAGACTTTTCTTTTTCAAATGTTATATTTTTCAATTAATTTTTCGCAAACAATAGAAAGTTCTTCATTCAAGGCATGGGCATCAATATTCTTATCGCATGAAGAACTAGCATCAAAACACTCTAGTTGAGATTCTGATTGTACCTCAAGGGAGTCATTCCCTTGGACCATGTAGCATTGTGAGTCGGATTCTCCACTAGACTCCTCCGGTTGAATAGGCAATTGAAGCTTGGAGGTGGTTGTGGTTGTCAACTTGTTCCACACTGCAAAGGCGGAATCAAGGTTAGAAACATGCATAAGATATTCTTTAGAAAGCGTGCTTCTAATGGCCTCAAGGGCTTGTGCATTGGCCCCTATATGCTTGCTATCACTAAGGTAGGATTCCTTGGTAATGGCAAGGTGAACCTTATATCCTAGCGTTTGTAGGTAAATGGACATCCTAGTCTTCCAAACAAGAATGTTGGAAGGGTCAAATCTAGGTGGGGTCATGAAGTCCATGGTATAAACTATATGTGTGCAAAGAAGCAAAATGCAAATGATAGATTAGCAAAACAAGGATCTCACTCCTAGGTTGTTAAACCTAAGTATCAGGAGCGTAGGCTCTGATACCAATTGAAATCATCTAGAGGGGGTGAATAGGTGAAAGTGCTAATCTAGAAACTAAATGCGGAAGCTAAAAATTATTTTGCAACACACTTAATACAACCAACAAGTGTAGCCGAATTCCCCGTGAAGGACTCTGGACTAACTCCTCTTGATTCCCCTAGATAAGGGTTGAGGTGCTATATGAAGCTCTTGTGGTTAAGTATAAGTGAGGCACACACACAAGCAAGCCAAGCATATAAGGATGATCAATATGAAATAATGCAAGGCATAAATGCAAGCAATAAGATATGAATGAATGAATGATGCTATGCACAAATAAAAGAGAGAGAGTTAAGAGACAATGGATCAAAACGCAAACACAAAGATATGTTTCGAGGTTCGAACCCCTAGCTCTACGTCCCCGCCTTCATCGAGAAGGATTTCTAATCCACTATCTTGTCCACCGAGGACTCCCACCGAGGAGGATTTGTACAACAAGGGAGTACCGAACTCCTCTCTCAAACACCGCCTCACAACCGAGGGGTAGGCCCGTAGCCAATACAACCACAAATCACCTCTACCGAAGAGGGATACAAACCAAACTCCACCTCTCACTAGAGGGAGCAAAACACAATCCTCAACCTCTACCAAAGAGGGAGCAAACCAATCATCCGATCAACCTCTACCAAAGAGGGATACAACAAAAGCAAGGGTGTTTACAACTTGGAGGCTTCAACAACCTCAAACAATCTCTCTTTCCACAAACAAAGATCCTAATAGATTAGGATAGAAGATATAGCTCAAGTGGATATCAAGGTGTTTTTGGAAAGCAAATAACAAAGAAAAACTACTTGGGAAATCTCTTGTAGATGATAGAAATAAAAATCCAAAACAATATCCCAAAAGCCTAGTTTTCTTTGATTTTTCAAAACCCTTGAAAAACAATAAAGATGAAATCTTTTAAGCTCTAAAACACTTTTTAAAACTTGTAAAAACACTTCAGAAAAGTAGGAATTTTTGCTCTTAAAAATCTTGGCCAAAATCCCAAAGAAATGGGGTTTATATAGGCCCAAACAAAAACTAGCCGTTAGGCTGATCTGTCAGCCTGACAGGCTGGCGGTCGACCGCCAATGGTCATAAATATGACCGTTGGGGCTTACGGTCGACCGCTCTGTCGACCGCCCAGATATAGAGAGCAAAGCTCTCTGGTCCGGTCGACCGACCGGTCGACCGGCCCATGTGTCTGCCAGACGTGCACAAAGCTGTGCACGTCGGTCGACCGCTGGGTCGACCGGCCCTTGGTTCGGTCGACCGTGCGGTCGACCGACCTGGCCTGTCAGCTACTATCCTGGGTCAAAAACTGGGTCAGAAAAATATGTTAAAAATATTTTAATAAATCTTGTAAAATATATAAAAATCCCCAAAATAGTTTTAACATTTTGCATTGATATATAAACATGTGATAAACATTTCAACTCAAATATCAAGCATATGAAACCATTTTTGTGTTTTATCATTTTTACCAAAAACCAAAACTGTATTTTATCAAACTTGGATTTTTCAGTACATGAATAGGAAAGTCAAAATAAGTTTGTTTAAAAGTTAAGCATGCATGTATAGAATGAAACTACTATACATAAATCAATTAAACTTGTTTTGATCAATCTATTCATGAAAACAAATATCGGTTAAACTAAAACCGAAAAACCATAAAACGTGTGTGTTGTGCACTTGAGCATATCAACTATACTAAGCTTTACAAATGGATCTAAACACACTAAACTAAACTATGGATACCTAAGTCTTCTTGATGATCTTCAATCTTCAAGCCGACTCGATCCCAAACGTGATCCACCGAGCATGGCTATGAATGATCTTGATGCTCGGGCTCGGGAATCACCAAGTGAAGGCTTCCAAACTCCTCTTTTTGAAGCAATCACCAACTAATATCTTGTTACATGATCTGAAACTAAAATCACAAGATTATTAGTAAACATAACTACATGAGTTAATCATCATCAAAACTAGAGAGGAAGGCATCCGGGCCAACAGCTTGTTCGACTGCATGGAGTTCCAGTGAGTATCGTGTCGGACAGGGACACGAGGTTCAGATCTCGCTTCTGGGAGAGCCTTCAAGATAGTCTGGGGACCCGTCTGAAGTTCAGCACATCTTATCATCCAGAGACAGACGGGCAGTCCGAACAGACCATTCAGATCCTAGAAGACATGTTGAGGGCTTGTATGATAGATTTCAAGGGATCGTGAGAAGACCATCTTCATTTGACAGAGTTTTCCTACAATAACAGTTACCAGGCGAGCATCAAGATGGCTCCATTTGAAGCCCTATACGGCAGGAGATGCAATCACCATTGTGCTGGGATGAAGTTGGTGAGAGAAGACATTTGGGATTGGATGTGATAGTACAGGCAGTGGACAAGAACAGGACCATCCAAGAGCACCTTCGTGCAGCATATGACAGACAGAAGAGTTGGGCTGATTCCAATAGAAGACCGTTGGAGTTCCAGGTGGGAGAGCATGTGTTTCTGAAGATATCTCCGACCAAGGGAGTGATCAGATTTGGTGTACGTGGGAAGCTGAGTCCGAGGTATATCGGCCCGTTTGAGATATTAGAGCGAGTAGGAGAAGTGGCCTACAGATTGGCGCTGCCACCATCACTGGAAGAGTGCACAATGTGTTCCATGTGTCGCAGCTGAGGAGATATATCAGGGATGAGAGCCATGTATTGGATTATTCAGAGTTGGAGTTGCAGCCAGATTTGTCATATACTGAGCAACCTATGGCTATAATGGACAGAAGTGTCAAGACTCTGAAGAATCAGACCATCCCGTTGGTGCTTGTTTCATGGAAGAAGCGACTTGGGAGCGGGAAGACGACATCCGTGACCATTACCCACATCTGTTCGAGTCTTTTGTGGTAATATTCTCTTGTACTCCACCTCTTGTCTTATCAATTTCTTATTTCCATGTTCATCTCTTTCCTTATAAAAATTTCGAGGACGAAATTTTTGCTAGGTGGGTAGATTGTAGCACCCCGTACCCGGGATACGTACCCATACGTGTCCCAAAATTTTTCGACCATATTATTCAGTTTTTTCCTGTATGTGTTTTTGAGTTGTGATTACTTATATTATTGAGTATCGGATCTGGATTCTCAGACCGAGAGTAAGCCCTGACCCGGACTGGGAACCCGATACCAGCCAGTAGCCCTATTTGACTTTCTAGTAGTTCAATTTGACCAATTTTAGTTTCAGAGACTGTTTTCTAATATTTTAAATTTTTCATAATTTTTTGGAATTTTCCGAAATTTTTCTGCAAAATCTCCAAAACCGGTGTTGGTTGGCCTCGCTGACTGATTCCCAAATTTTTAATTTTCAAACGGGTTTGAATTTTAGAAACAGCTTTCATAGTACTTCTTAGAATTTTATTTTCTATCTAAATACATTTTTTGAGATTTTTCTAAATTTATCAAAATTTGACGATTCTGGTGTCTGCCGGTATTACCGGAAGATTCCAGGATTTTTAATTTGAAAACTACATCGAATTTATCAAATCCAATTTCACCATATATCTTAAAATAATATTTTCTATTTTTGAGAATTTTTCAGAACGTTTCTGAAACAGTCAAATTTTTGCCCTATTTAAATAATAATATTATTTACCGACAATTTCTTTTCTTACTTTTTCCTTCTCTATTCTCCCACTTTATACTACCAGAAATTATAATAAATAAATTAGTTAATAATAAAATTTTTTAACTATTTTATTTTTTTCCTTATTTTTCTTCTCTTTAATTTTCCTTCTTTTCTTTCTTTTTCTTTTCTTCACCTTGATTTTCTCCCCCATAATTAACGGCTTGATCCTTGCCAAGCCGCCCGCTGCCGCCGACAGTAGTAGGGCTGCTGCCGCAGCCCTATCACCCCTCCCCTAACCATCAATCCATTCCTCTCATCCTCTATTAAACCACCAACACCACCATTCATTTCCAAAGAAAATCTAAATTAAACTTCATCTCCTTCAAACCACATAACCCACTCACGCATCCTCTCATGGCCGCCGCCTCCACCTTCACCACCGCCGTCGTCGGCCACTCCTAGGCCACCCAACCAACTCCCCAACACCTCCTCTTCACACCACCACTTCCTTCAACCTCCAACAACCTTCCTCCTCCAATTTCAACAAAAACCCATCAACCTGCTTCCTTCTCTTCTCCAAAATTCACCCTCATCTCCACCAAATTCTCCACTCCAACTAACCCAACATCATTTCCTCCTCCTCCTCTAACTCCCCACCACCTCCAATCATCACCACAACCACCACCACCACCAACCACCATCACCACCTCCACCAAAACAACAACCACAACAACTCCTCCAAAACCCAACTCCATCCACCTCCTTCTCCCCCCCCGCGCCGCGCGCCGCCCCCACCACCTCCGGTGGCGCGCCATCGCTGCCGGCCACCCCCTCCCCTCCTTCTTCTTTTTTCTTTCTTTCTTTCTTTCATTTCAAACTTTCTTTCATTCCCTAAATAAACACTCATATTTCCCTCATTCCAAAAATACCCCTCCCCTCATTCCCTTATTATTTCACTATATTTACAAACCTACCCCCTTTCATTTTAACTCCTATTTTCCTTTTAAAAACACCTTATTTTCTCTCTCTCCTTCCTTCAACTTTCACTTTCCTCTTTCTCCCCTCTCTCTTTCCCTCTCTAATATTTATATAAATATTTATAATTATATATTTTAATATACAACTATAGGCGAGTGGATTTCTCGTGCGGATCGCCGATTCCCGGATCTTTAACTGGTATTTCACCCCAGTTTCAGGCGAGTGCTTATTACTAATTTAAAATAATTACCCTTGTATTTATAACATGATATTGACATGTGGATATTTTAATATGCCTAATATTTGCTATGGTAATTTTTAGTACATGACTCCATGCTATATTTGACACCAGTATTCGCCATGCTATATTTGACACCGATAATTGCCATGCTATATTTGACACCGATGATTGCCATGCTATATTTGACACTGATAATTGCCATGCTATACTTGACACGTGACATCTGACACCGGCACTCGGTATTTAACCAGTACTCAGTATTTACACCGACACTTGGCATGTTATACTGGATATGTTATTTATGACTCCGGCACTTGGTATTTACACCGGCACTCGATATGTAGACCCGATACTTGATATATGTCATACTTGACACCTGCACCTGACACACGGTATATGATATGCTTTCATGTGGTACAAATACCTGGACTTGACATCTTGACCCTTGACCGGACATTACTACCCCTGATACCTGTGTTATATGACATATTCATGACTATTACTTTTACAGGGACTTGGCATGACTATTATATTATTACCAGATATTTGGTACTCCTGAACTCCTGTACTCCTGTATTCTTGAACCCCTGAAATAGGGAGGCTCCTGACATTACTCCTGATATTATACTCCAGTTGACCCCCGTAATAGGATAACCATGGATATTGTACATTTGTGAATACCCCATGAACATTATTATTTGAGACTCTGTTATATTTAAACAACTTACACTGGGATGGGGGAAATTGATGGGTATCGATATAGCTTCTGTGTTTATGGTGGCCATACATATGTTGTACAACTTCCTGTACGATTCGACCTAGAGGCCACCAGGCGTTTCCGAGGGGTGTACTGGCACCCCTACCCCCTTGCCTGCCTGTCCGGGTGTGCTATTATCCCTGGGTATATCCTGTGGGGAACGGTGACACTCTATTCCTGTTCGGGCGTATACTAAGACCTTCGGGCATATAGTAAGTCCTGCTGCCCAGCGGTACGTTCCGGCTCAGTATCGCATACTCTTGGACCGTTGTCCTGGGCATGCACGGGATCCATTCTAAACATGGTTCGTCGTTCCCCATCAATTTTCAATAACCAGCCTCGCTTGACTTGTATGCGGAAGTATATGGCACCGTCATATACCGAAACATTCAAATTGAACGAGTCTTAATAATAACTTGATAATTGACTTAAGGTTACATAAATTCTGTTACTTGCTATTTATGGTAGTTACTCCTTGCTTCCTAATTTGATTACATGACCTGCTATACTTGCATTATTTCATGATTCACTATTATTGTAATTATTCCATGCTTATTGATTTTGGTACATTATACTTGACATGATGCACTTGCTATTAATTGTACTTGCCACTTGGCTTCTTTATGCACTCGCTGGGTTGCCCACTAACAACCCTGGATTTGTATGTTCAGATTTGACAGGTTGGACCGAGGTAGACCCATCAGCTGAGGATCAGGCCTACTTCGAGGAGCAGGCGGATCAGCCGTAGCTTCGTCCAGTCTTTCCCGCTCGCGAGATTCCCTTTTCCAGCTCGTGAGTTACATTTTTTGTATCTTGTACAGTCTACTTTTGTACTATCTGGTGATGTAATGTAATATTATGTCACAATCTGTGATGGCTAAGTACTTGTACTATTTTGTATTGAAATGTATAATACCATGTACTTTTGCACTCTGATCCCTATATTGTGTTGTATTGATGCTTAGCGTACATACGGGATGGTACCATCGCCCTGCGTATGTACGTCGCAGTGGCGTCCCTGTACCCGCCGGGATCGGGGCGCCACACTTTCCCTCTCTAATATATATATATATTTATAATTATATATTTTAATATACAACTATGGGCTAGTGGATTTCTCGTGCGGATCGCCGATTTCTGGATTTTTAACTGGTATTTCACCCCGGTTTCAGGCGAGTGCTTATTATTAATTTACAAATAATTACTCTTATATTTATAACATGATATTGATATGTGAATTTTTTAACATGCTATATTTGACACCGATATCTTTCATGCTTTATTTGACACATAATACCGGACACCGGTATTTGCCATGCTATATTTGACACCGACACTTGCCATGCTATATTTGATACCGATAATTGTCATGCAATATTTGACACCGACACTTGTCATGCTATTTTTTCACCGACAATTGCCATGCTAATTTGACACCGATAATTGCCATGCTATGTTTGACACCGATATTTGCCATGCTACATTTGATACCGGCACTCGGTATTTACACCGGTACTCAGTATTTACACCGACACTTGGCATGTTACACTTGATATATTATTTATGACTCTGGCACTCGGTATTTACATCGCACTCGATATAGACCCGGTACTTGATCTAAGTCATACCTGACACCTGACCCTAATACCCGGTATATGATATGCTTTCATGTGGTACAAATACCTGGACCTGAAATCGTGACTCTTGACCGGGCACTACCACCCAGATACCTGTGTATTATGTGACATATTCATGACTATCACTTTTACGGGGACTTGGCATGACTATTATATTATTACCAGATATTTGGTACTCCTGAACCCCTGTACTCCTGAACCTCTGAAAAAGGGTGACTCCTGATATTATACTCCTGGTATTATACTCCTGTTTCCGTAAGTTGAAAAATTATGGTTATACTGTATACACTTGTGGACATTATCTTTGGGCAATATATATAATAAAATACTCAACTTACACTGGGGGAAAACTGATGGAAACAGGTATGATGTCATATTTATAATGGTGATATTTCTGAAGTGTCGTATGGGACGCGTAATGATAAGTCCCGGAAGCAGTAGCCTGAATCTGAAGTGTCGTGTGGGGCGCGTAATGATAAGTCCCCGGTAGCCGTAGCCTATACTCATGAGCTAGTCCCTGGCAGAGACGGGACCCACTATAAATATGAGCCATCAGATTTATCAGTTTCCAAATAATAACTCGTCTTATTAATAAGTGGATGTATGTGTGCCGGTAGCACATACAAAAGCATATGAATCAGATGAATAACATAAAACAACCAAACAGTAATAATGTTATGAACGTGTGATATTTGGTCTCTCCTTTGTTCGGGTCCTAGTACTCACATATCAGACCCGGGTAAGTTCTACAGAGTGCGAACTCTAGTATGGACTATCAGTGATGTGAGACGCTGGTAGGGAGGCGATTGAAATATCAAACGGTACTGACTATTATTATTGGATTAATTAAAATGCAGCACCTTTATATTCTCCAGTTATAGTATTATGTTCTGAGTTGACACCTTGCCTTATGACATGTGATTTATGTGGCATATGATGATTACTTCAGACACACTCTAGTTCTGTTACCCTGAGGGCAACTCAAGTTGTATGAATTCAGATGATGGTGACATCGGATATATGGTATATAGATGAGGGTTTCCTTGTTTGGATTATCCCCTCGACGGATCAACCCCATGAATCCATAATCTGAGCTTATACAACTAGTTTTGTCCATACTTACATTTATCGCGTATTTAGTATATTTATCACATGTTTAATATATTGGTCGCATGATTATGTAAACCTATGCTCTCTATACCATTTTTCATGCATGTTTTTCTGATTTAGACTTATTGATATACATGTATTTACTTGATCTCAGATTTACTGTCATTTTCCTATATTACTTGTCATTTCCTGTACCTGCATGCCTGGACCACATCACTTGATCATGTACACGTGTGCCTGTTATGCACGCCATTTGGCTTTATAATATGTACTCGCTGGGGTTGCTAATAATCCTGAATTCTCATGTCCAGATCCTGGAGTCTAGACCCTGGTGATCTTGCTGTAGCTGATCAGAGTGCGCAACGGATCCTCTTGTGGTGATCGGAGTGCAGCAGAAGCTCGGACACCGCCGTAGTTCTTCCTTCCAGATTTTCTCCTGTTTGGCTCCCGAGGTCCCTCTTGCCGTATCGTGAGCATCTCTCAGTTTTTATTATGTATATCCCTTCATGTATTGTACTCTTGTATTTTCTAGTGATGTAATATTCCTGTAATATTGTATCACTTTCTGTGATAACCATGTACTTGTACTATTCTGTTAGAATGTATATTACCACTGTGCTTTCGCCTCTGATTCTTACCTGTACTGAAGCTTAGCGTATATACGTGAGGGTATTTCTGACCTGTGTATATACATCGTAGTGGCGTCCCTGTACCCGTGGGATCGGGGCGTCACAACAATTGAGTCAATTGGTTAGCATTTATAGGAATATAGGATATTTATCAAAAGCTAATCCTTGTATAATCTCGAAACCGAAAAAATAGATATGAAAACTTGTATTTTGTGTGTGACTTCTTGAGCATCAATTCTGTATTCTACACTTAAACAGTGCATTTTCTTACATCAGCTCTCTAAGTCTTCAAGCAATCTTCAAGTGGTTTTCTTCAAAAGTCAATCTTGACCGTTCAGACTTGAATCCCATCTTTGAGTGATCTTGAGACTTGAGCACCTTCCTTATGAGGAAGAGTAAAACAAACTATCTATTGAACCTGAAAAACTTAAATACTTGAACTTGATTAGTATCGAATAACTTCATGTATTTTGTAATCATCAAAACAAAATCAGAGAGTTTACCCTTGGGCCAATAATCTCTTCCTTTTTGATGATGACAAAATACATGAGTTATAAATGTCAAATAAAATGAAGAGCTTGGAAAGCTCCCCTTAAAATTATGCTTATCTATCAAGTCAATCATTCATGACCAAAAGATGTAGCAATAACAACTCTAGTCATATGCATATAGCTATACATGTGCAATATAGAACATTATGCATAAATGAACCAACTTCCTTTTTTGCCTCCAACCACCAAATGAACAAGTATGCAATAAAGAGTAAGAAACCAATAAGCAAAAATAAAAGAAACATTGCATACAAATATGAGATTGAAAAATAGAGGTAATTGCTAAATCATAACTCATACATCTTCTCCTTTTTTTTTGTCATACATCAAAAAAGTACACCAATTGATACCAAATGTAAAACAAAATTTGAAGTAATATACTATTTTATGGTAGTAAATTTGATACCAACTGAAAGAACAAGTATACTAAAAGATACCAATTTTAATATAAATGAAAGTAGTATACCAATTTAAATATGAAAATTTCATTAATCCATAATGCAAACATTCAGCTTACCACAAATGAAAGCCAATCTATTATAATCAAGTGGTTTAGTAAAAATGTCTACTAATCGAAGATCGGTTGAAACATAATCAATTTTAATATCTCCTTTCTTATAATATTTTCTAAGAAAGTTATATCGAATATCTATGTGCTTAGTCTTAGTATGTTGATTTGCATTCTTCGTCATATGAATTGTACTAGTATTATCACAAAATATTTTAATATGATCATAATGCAAATCATAACGAAGGAGAGTATGTTTCATCCAAAAAACTTGTGCACAAAAAGCCCCGGCCATAACATACTCCGCCTCGGTAGTTGAGAGGGCTACGAAATTTTGTTTCTTGAAAGACCACGAAACGAGACAATTTCCAAAAATTTGACAAGTTCCACTGGTGATCTTCCTATCCACTCTACAACCGGCAAAGTCGGCATCCGAATAACTCGTCATTGAAAATTGTCCGATCTTCGGATACCACAAGCCCATTTTAGTAGTGTCATTAAGATATCTAATAATGTATTTTACTGCAATTAAGTTAGACTCTTCAGTACAAGATTGAAATCTAGCACACAAATAAATACTAAATATAATGTCTGGCCTACCAGCCGACAAGTAAAGCAAGCTACCAATCATGCTACGATAGAGTTTAGTGTCAACATTTTTACCTTGTTCATTCTTGTCAGGCTTGGTTGTGGTAGCCATGGGATTCTTGCTAATTTTCGCATCTTCTAACCCAAATTTTTTGATAAGTTTCCTTGTATACTTAGCTTAATTGACGAAGATCCCATCACTTATTTGCTTGAATTGAAGTCCAAGAAAATAGTTGAGCTCTCCCATCATACTCATTTTGAACTCTTTCTTCATGCATGATTCAAAATCCTTACAAAGCTTTTCATTAGTAAATCTAAAAATGATATCATCAATATATATTTGCACTATCAAGACATCATTGTCAACATTCTTTATAAATAATTTAGTGTCAACTTTATCTTTAATAAAACCATTTTCAATAAGAAAATAACTCAATTTTTTTATACCAAGCTCTTAAAGCTTGTTTTAAACTATATAAAGTCTTATCAAGTTTGAAAATAAAATTCGTATGTGTAGGATCAATAAAACCAGGGGGTTATTCAACATATACCTCCTCTTCAATAAAACTAAAATGCGCTTTTAACATCCATTTGAAAAAAACTTAAAATATTTGAAAGAAACAAATGCAAGTGTCATCTGTATGGCTTCTAGCCATGCTACGGGTGTAAAAGTTTTCTCAAAATCGATGCATTCGATTTGGGTATAACCTTGAGCCACTAACCTAGTTTTATTCGTAATAACATTTTCGGACTTATCCAACTTATTCCTAAAGATTCAGTTAGTACCTATAGTTGGTCTATCATGGGGGCCTAGGAACAAGGTGCCAAACTTGATTGGCTCAAATTGACTGAGCTCTTCTTGCATTGCAAGCAACCAATATGAGTCGCCCTCGGCTTCGAAGATGTTCTTAGGGTCAATATGAGAAATAAATGTAAAATGGCCACAAATATCATGGAGTTTAGAGCGAGTAGTTACCCCTTTGGATACATCACCTATGATGAGATCCTTAGGATAGTTTGTAGCATATCTCTAATCCTTTGGAAGTGGTTGAGTTGGCTCAACTTCAACATCGTGGACTTAACTATTTGTATTATCCTTTGGTTTATCTTCATCTTCTTGAGCCGACGAGTCTTTCAATGAAGTCTTTTCAATGTCTTCACCTAAAGAGTCAATCTCTACAACAATCTTCTCATTAGATTCCTCAAACTTTACATGCATAAACTCTTCAATAGTCAAAATTGACATATTGAAGACTCATAGGCCTTACTAGAGTTTGAATATCTAATAAAAATAGCTTCAAAAGATTTTGGATCAATTTTTTCTAAATTATCTTTGGCATTCAAAACAAAGCATTTACATCCCAAAACCTTAAAGTAGGGAATATTTAATTTTCTTAAGTAATAAATCTCAAAATGGGTTTTAGAAGTATTTTTGTAAAAATAAACTCTATTCGATATGTAACATGAGGTGTTTATGGCCTCGGTCTATAGATATTGAGGGATTTCGTATTCACTAATTATTGTCCTAGCCATCTCTTGGAGAGTGCGATTTTTTCTTTCAATGACTCCATTTTGTTGTGGAGTTTTAGAATATGAAAGTTCATGTTTGATTTCATTTTCTTCACAATAAGTGATAAAAGAGTGATTTACAAACTCACCACCTCTATCACTCATAATGCGTAAAATCAAAAAATATTTTTCTTTTTCAACTCTTTTTTTAAAATGCTAAAATACGAAAATACTTCATCTTTATGTTCTAAGAAAACCCATGTAAATCTAGAAAAAAGATCAACTAAAACAAAATAAATTGATTAGCATTAAGACTTTTGATTTTAGTTGGACCAAACAAATTCATATGTATCAATTCTAAAGGTCTTGATGTCATGAATCCTTGATTGATTTAAAAGAGGACTTGGTTTGTTTCTCAAGTTGGCACGCATCACAAATGCGGTTCTTTTCAAATTTCAAATTAGGAATACCCTTTATCAATTTTTTAAAATTAATTCGGAATAGATGATCAAATGAAATATGTCCTAGTCTCCTATGCCATAACCAAGAATTTTCATTAAAAATATTCAAACAAGTGGCATTGCATTTTTAGTTAAGCATGTCAATCATATAAACATTATTTTCATGAAAAATAGGAAGAACACAAGGATTTGTTTTCTTGTCTAAAATGTCACAAGTAGAGTCATCAAAGATGACCCTTAAGCCTTTGTCACATAGTTGACTAATGCTTAATAGATTATATTTAAGTCCATCTATCAAAATAACATCTTCAATCAAAGGAAATGAGTCAATCTTGATATTACCTATACCAACGATTTTACCCTTTGAATCATCTCCGAAGGTGATGGTGTCACTTTCATGATACCTTGATAGAGTTGCAAAGTTGTTGATATCCCAAGTCAAGTGCCTTGAGAAACCACTATCAAGGTGCCACCGCTCCCTACGTTTTGGATCCTTGGTACGTACCTACATCATGTAAAGTAGAAGTTGATTTTAGTTCCCAAACTTTCTTAGGTCCTAGAATGTTAGTGTTTTGAACCCATACATGACCATTGGATGTATTCAATTTATCATAACAAAACTTAGCCAAATGACCTTTGCGGCCACAATAGGTCCATGTATACACCATGGCTATAAAAATGCATGATGTGCGTGAGTATGATGAGAATGTGCATGAGTTTTATGGTGAGCATTAAGCCTGTCAATGGATCTAGTTTGGGACGGATACGGGTGGTACCAGACCCGGACCCGATTACCCAAGGGGGTACCAGACCCTTCCCGTTTATCCACGGGTTTTGAAGGTGGGTTCCCATACCTGGACCCGCTTTACCAGCGGGTCCAGACGCGTTTACCCGGACCCGAAGCAGTTGACTGAATGTTAGAGAAAAATTGCAATAGATTCAATTGGAAGACCGAACTGGAGAGGAAAATTTATCTAAATTTGTTTTTCTCAGCACATAGACAACAAATGCTGCTGCACCATTTTTTGTTGGAATATGAAGAAAATATATATGTGAATCTTTGAATTGAATTACGGCGAGATCCGTTGATCGAATCAATTGGATGATGGTTGGACTATGTTCTCCTTCCATTGGGGATGAACGTGGTATATTCACATGTTCAATTCCGACTTCGAATGAATGAGATATTCAAGTCTAAAGATTGCCTAATTCAAAGCCAAAATGGGACTAAAGGTAGCTAAAAGCATTTAGTCCCACATTGGCCATGGGATGAAAGTTTGTAGTGTTTAAATAGAGAAAATTGAGAACAAAGGGCGTGTCCTTTGGGTACTTGGAGTTTTCGTGCGCGATTGGAAGGAACCATGCCCGCACATGCGCGCGCGGCGCGCCGCCACTGGCGGCCGGCCGGCCGGCCGGCGCCGGTGCCGGGCCGGGCTCGGGTCTGGGTCTGGGTTCGGGTTCCCAACCCGGCCTGGTTCTTTTTGAACTGGGTCTCACGGGTATGGGTTACGCGAAGCATACCCGCTCCGCTATCCGGATCCGAACCGCTCCGCCAACGGCTGTCGCGGCAGTTGGACGGCCAATGGTTGCGGTGGTTGGGTCGAACCGTCGAACCGTCGAACTGTCGAACCGTTGCAATGGTTCAGACCGAACCATTGCAACTATTTGTTGGGTTCAGACTAGTTGGCCCCTCCTGGAGCGCTATAAATAGTGCTCTGAATTCTCAATTGGAAAAACACAACACACCAACAGCAAGAAATCTGAAGGAGATCCTCTCTCTCTCAGTCTTGAAGTGACTTCCAAACAGGAAGTGGGAAATCAGTAATTCGGTTTCCGAAGCGGCTTCCAAAAGAGATTCTGCAAAAAATTCGTTCTGAAAGAGGGCTCAGAAAATTCAACAGATTCTTTAACAGAATTGTTGTCTGAATCTGGGACTTCTGAAGAAGAATATTCTTCAACCTTTCTTCTTCCTCTACAGTGGGTGCTCCTCCAAAGTAAAAGCAAATATTCTCCCAAAATTCATCTTTGTCCCTCTGCTTCAATAATCCTGTGAAGGTACTGGTTAACTACGGTTCGACCGTACGGTGATTTGGTAGTGCTATCCAAATACCGTGAAGGAGTGTTGTATCTTGGGAGACCAGCGTCCAGTAACCTGTTAGTGCTAGTGCGGGGGACATAATTGTCTTAAGGAGATTCACTTTAAGCGTACCTCACTCCAAGTACTGTATAAGTGAATTAATTTCTTTATACAGGAGATATACTGATATACAGTATATTGAGACTGATTTATATCAATCTAATTGGTGTTTAACTAAGGAAGGAATTAAAAGGTGGTTCTTAAATTAAGGAACGTTCTATTGAACGGAAAACCTCCCACCTGATATTTACCGACCTGGCCAATTAGATTGTTGATATTTCAGTGATATTGATTAGTTGTCAGATTGATCCCAGAAACCAACAATCTTAAGACAATTATTATATTAAAGTTTCTTACTTCTATTCTGCTTGAATTTGCAGAAAATGTCTGAGACTAATCAAGATAGCTCTAGCAAGGTACCAAACATGCAGCTACAAGCTTTGATGCCTACTCCACTTCCTAACCGGAAGCCGGAGAAGCCAGGAAAATTTGACGGCACAGAATTCAAGAGGTGGCAACAGAAGATGCTCTTCTACTTGACCACTCTTCATCTGGCCAGATTCCTACAAGAAGATTCACCAGAGCCTGAAACTGATGCATGGACTCAATGTGACTTCCTTTGCCGAAATTATATTTTAAATGGACTGGATGACTCTCTTTACAATGTCTACAGTCCCATCACAACGGCAAAGAAGTTATGGGCCAGTCTTGACAAGAAGTACAAGACTGAGGATGCTGGTACCAAGAAGTTTGTCGTAGGATGATTTCTGGAGTAAAAAATGGTGGACAGCAAGACTGTAATCAGTCAGGTGCAAGAGTTCCAACTTATCTTGCACGAGATAGAAGCCGAAGGTATGATTATACCTGAAACCTTTCAGGTTGCTACTATCGTGGAGAAACTCCAACCTGCGTGGAGAGTATCAAGAACTACCTGAAGCACAAGTGAAAGGAGCTGAAGTTGGAAGATCTCATTGTGAGGCTTCGAATCGAGGAGGACAACCGAAAGTTCGAGAAAAGGAGCAGTAAGAACTCCTATGAAGCAAAAGCCAATGTGATCGAAGACTCAAAGGGGAAAGCGTCTACTTCCAAAGGCTTAAAGCGGAAGAAGACTTCCCAGGGGACAAGGTAAGGTCCAAGAAGGCAAGAACATGCGCTTCAAAGGAACCTGTTACATCTGCAACAAAGAAGGGCATAAGGCGAATGAATGTCGCAGCCGTCTCAAAAAGAACAAGAAAAGCCATCACAGGCAAACTTGATCGACCATGCGTCGCCAAGCCTTTCAACTGTGGTGTCAGAGGTGAATCTGACAACCAACAATAAGGATTGGTGGGTAGAAACTGGGGCTACTTGGCACATCTGCTCTAAGAAATTATTATTCTCTGAATATAAAAAACTTGAGCAAGATGAGCAACTATTCATGGGAAACTCAGCCGTCTCAAAGGTTGAAGGAAAAGACAAGGTCATCCTGAAGTGGACATCTGGAAAAGAGCTTACTCTGAACGATGTGCTACATGTTCCAGATATCCGCAAGAATTTGATCTCTGGATCAATACTTAGTAAGAAAGGATTTAGAATGGTTTTTGAATCAGATAAATTTGTACTTACTAAGGGAGGGATGTATGTGGGAAAGGGTTATCCTGTTGATGGACTTTTTAAAGCCAATGTTACAGTGGTAGATAAAAAGTCTGTGTATTTGTACCCAAAGCTTATAAATAAAGAAAAAAATTCTGTTTATTTGCTTGAGTCTCCTACTTTATGGCATGCTAGATTAGGGCATGTAAATTACAAGTCATTAAAGAACTTGTCTAATCTAGAAT
Organism: Agave tequilana; assembly: GCA_038442645.1. Taxonomy (NCBI): domain Eukaryota; kingdom Viridiplantae; phylum Streptophyta; class Magnoliopsida; order Asparagales; family Asparagaceae; genus Agave; species Agave tequilana. The sequence goes on along the minus strand of JAVJIF010007109.1, from coordinate 16,649 downwards.
ATATTCCTAAATTCAACTTGGAAGAAATTCGCAAGTGTGAGATTTGTGTTGAGGCCAAGTTGGCAAAAAATTCATTTCACTCAATTGATTGAAATACAGAACCTTTAGGGTTAATTCATAGCGATCTGTGTGACTTGAAGTTTATGCCAACTAGAGGTGGTAAAAAGTATTTTATTACTTTTATTGATGACTGTACAAGATACTGTTGTTGGCCCAAAGGCCTTCCACTCTAGTTTTGATGATGATTAACTCATGTAGTTATGTGAACTAATAATCTTGTGTTATTTAGTTTCAGATCATTAATCAAGTTATTAGTTGGTGATTAGCTTCAACAAGATGATTTGGAAGCTTTCACATGTTGATTCAAGAGCCCGAGCATCAAAGATCATATATAGCACTTGCTCGGTGGATCAAAGAGTTTTGGATCGAGTCGGCTTGGAGATTACGCTCTACAAGAAGACATCGGTACCATAGTTTAGAGTTTGTGTTTAGATCCAAATTGTAAAGATTAGAATAGTATGATATGCTCAAGTTCACAACACACACGTTTCATGTTTTGATTTTCGTTTTTTGGTTTAACCGATCTTGGTTTGCATGAATAGATATTATATCAAAACAAGTTTACATGATTTAATGTATATTAGATTTGTTCTACATACATGCATGCTTCAACTATTTAGACTAACTTAGTTTGATAGTCTATTTCATGTGTTTTATATTTTGGTATTTTTAACAAAACATATTTTGGAATTAATGACAAAAACATGGATATATATATATATATATATATATATATTATATATATATATATATATATATATATATATATATATATATATATATATATATATATATATATATATATATATATATATATGTTTCATGTATATAGGATTATAATCCATATACATCATGACTAAATGTTGTTTAATATCATGTTTTTGTATTTGGATAAGTTTTGGACAAAATGTATTTTCTATTCAAAAATTCAAGTTTTAGAAAATACAGTTTTTGGATTTGGTAAAATTTCCTAGACATCAAAAAGAGTTCAAATGTTTAGTAATTGTCTTGAAATGTTTTTCACAAGTTTATATTTCAATATACAATGTCAAAACAAGTTTATTGGTATTTTTTAGTTAAGATAAAAGAATTTTTATCATTATTTTTACCCTGTTTATCAGACCAAGAACTGGCTGACAGGCTAGGTCGGCCGACCGCACGGTCGACCGTACCAAGGGCCGGTCGACCGTGCGGTCGACCGACGTGCACAGAGCTGTGAACGTCTGGCAGCCCAGTGGGCCGGTCGACCGGGCGGTCGACCGGAACTGAGAGCAGTGCTCTCTGTTCTTTTCGGTCGACCGGGCGGTCGACCGGGATGGTGCCTACGGTCAAATCCGACCGTTGGCCGGTCGACCGACCGGTCGACCGGTAGTTCTGTTTTGGCAGAAATTGCTGCCAACGGCTATATTTTTCTGGGGGCTATAAATACCCCATTAATGGCCAGTTTTCTCTAAGATTTTTGTGCGAATTTTTCCTTACTCTCTGGTGTTTTCACAGCAATCAAAAGAAGTTTTTGGACTTAAATTGAACAATCTATTTGGTGTTTTTGCTAGGGTTTGGAATATCAAAGAAAAGGGTTTTTGGGAAAAAGAGTTTTGATTCAACTTCTATATCTTGGTTTCAGTTTTTTTCAAGGATTTTCTTTGTGATTTTGATTTCCATTCCATTGGTTTTCTCCACACTTGAGCTACATCTACTTTCTTATTCTATAGGATCTTTGTGTGGGAGAAAGAGATTGTTTGTGGTTGTTTGTTAGAACACCAAGTTATAAACCCAATCTTTGCTTGGCTTTGTGCCTTTGGGTTGTATCCCTCAAGTTGTGAGGTGATCATTGTGTTGCTTTGTGCTAATCCCTCAAGTTGTGAGGTGATTGTTTGTTGGCTTGGAGTTGTGCCTCAAGGAGGAGGTTGTGTTTGTAAGGAGAGGAGTTGGATACTCCTTGTAATTGTTATTGCCCCAAATCCTCGGTGGAGGTTCCCTTTGTGGGAGTCCTTTGTGGACAAGCTAGTGGACTTTAAATCCTTCTGTGTGAAGGCGGGGATGTAGAGCTGGGTGCTCGAACCTCGTAACATATCTTGTTGTTTGCGCTTGATCCCTTGACTCTTACTCTATCTCTCTCTCTTTACTTTGTGCCTTGCATCATTTCACATTGTTCATTCATACTTATATGCTTGGCTTGGTTGTGTGCATCTCTTGTTGCTTGCATCTTGTGTAATTGCAATTAGTTTTTAAATTCCGCATTTAGTTGACTAGATTAGCATTATCACCTATTCACCCCCCTCTAGGTGATTTCAATTGGTATCAGAGCCTCCGCTCCTGATATTTAGGTTTAACCACCAAGGAGTGAGATCTTGGTTTGCTAATCTTCATTTGCATTTCTCATTTGCACACATTTAGTTTGCACTCATGGATAGCCCTCCTATGTTTGACTTTTTTAGACTTGATGTTTGGAAGGCCAAGATGAGTAGTCACTTAAAAAGCCTAGGACATTTAGTTCATCAAGCCACTACTCAAGAATCCTACTCAAATCATAGCAAGCATAAAAAGGCAAATGCATTAGCACTTAAAACACTTAGAGCATCTCTTAATGAAGATCTTATACTGGTGTTTGATCATTATGATTCGGCTTTTGCAGTTTGGAGTATATTGACTTCTCTCGAGCTACCAAGGATCATCAACAAGTTGAGAAGATCTAGGAGAGACATGTCCGACGAGCATTGCCTCATGGTCCAACGGAAAGACTCCCTTGAGGTACAATCGGATTCTCAATTAGATGATTGCTCTAGTTCCTATTGCGATGGTTGTTTAGAAGCTCAAACCTTAAGCTTAAATTTTTTTTGGAAAAACATAATCTTTTGAAAAAAGAATAATCTTGATTTAAAAGAAGAAATGAAGGATTTGTGCTCAACTTTTGAATCGGTTTTGCAAGAGAAGGAAGAGATTACTAGTGAACGTGACTCACTAAGATCTCAACTAGACCTTACCCTAAAAGAGATTGATGTTTTGAAAAGCAAAAATGATTGTGATGATGTTGTGAAAAACAATGAGGTGTTATCTTCTAAATTAGACTTTGTTTTAAAAGATAACCTTGTTTTGAAAATGAAATTGATTTCATTACAAAAGAATTGGATTTAGTTTTAAAGAAAAATGAATCTTTGAAAATTGATATTGATTCTCATTTGTGCCATGCTAGTGTAGCTTCTTCTTCTAGCACACCTATTGCATGCTCCACTTTATCTTCAAGTATTGAAAAAGATATAAATATTTTGAAGAAAAGTGTTGAATGTTTGGGCTCCACTTTGAGCCAATGTACTTTGAATCATACACGCTTGGAAACCTTGGTTCGCAAGAAACAAGTTCCATTTTTACATGTACACCCATCACGGCATACACATGCTCATCACGGACACAACCATAACATGTATGCTCATGTGTACACGTGTACACATTGTGGTCGAAAAGGCCATCTTGCTAGATTTTGCTATGATCGTTTACATGTTGAAAATTTAGCAAATAATCTTGTTTGGGTTAGGAAAGATACTAACCCCTATGGACCCAAAAGAAAATGGGTACCAAAGACCACCCCTCATATATTTGATGTAGGTGTGGGCTCTCGCATCATGTGAGAATGGCGGTGCCTTGGAGTGGATGCGTTCCGTGCTTAAGAGAAAACAAATTTGGATGCATCACTTTCAAGGGGAGTTTGGTGGAGAGGACCACCATTGGTTTGGAGAACTAGAGAGGTGCCTTCATCGGTTTTAGTATCGATCTCTAACTCCCGTTTTTATTATGCATGTTTTTCATGTTCATCAATTTATAGCATGTCATGGTTTATTGTTCATTATGCTTATGTCATGTTGATTAGATTAGTGTTATACATGTTTAGTTACTTGAGACACCCATGTTTTATATGGATCTATATTTAGTGTTCTCACCTTGTTTAAACTAATTTGTATGCACTAGATCTAATGTACATGCATATACATAATGATCATGATGATTTGTTTTGATGACTCATGTTTTGTTTAGTATGTTAAATGCCATGTATTAGACCATTGACATGCATGTATAGCTTATGAGATCACCCATGTTTATATGAACCCATATGTTGTGTTCTCACCATTTGTTTAGCTATTATGCACTTCATAGCTCTAATAGCATGTGGATTTACATAATGATCGTTTTATGTTTTGTAATGATGATTTATGTCCCGTTTCGTGCTTCATGATTTGAATATATGTCTAGATGTTAGTTTTCATGAAAACTAGGATTTATACTTGTACATAGAATGGGCCACAAGTAACTCTTTTTATGTTTGTGCTTGAATGTCTATTTGTACCCATTAGATGTGCTAGTATAGTCTAGTTTTGATGATTCATGCATTCTAACTTGTATTCCTCATTTTGAATATGTTTCTACGATCATGTGTTTTAACTTCATGTATATGTCTATCTTATCCAAACTATTGATTATACATGTACATCCCTCGAGCCACGTGCCTTCATGCATATACTTTTGTGGACTCATTATGTTTAGGATATGTATGTATACTTTAGTTTGTACATAACATACATATGCCTTGAAGCTTAAATCGTTTTGATGATTTTCATGTTTTTAGGTAATTTTAATTTGTAATGAAAATCTAGTTTCTCATGTTTTCATGTGTTTTTAAGGAATTTCACATGAGCTTAATTGAATATTTTCATGTTGATATGTGTCACATAACACTTGTACACTCACTTTATTAGTTTACTCATGATTTATTTTCATGAGACTATGATATGTGCTTTATGGATTTTGAGTGTTTAGTGATCATGTGATTTACATGTGTTTCATGAAAAACAATTTTATTTTATTCCTTACTTGAAGGATTTCGTACTAGTTTATAAGATTTTTCATTTAACTAGTTCGTATTCTTCACTATGGTAGAGATTTTCAAACATACTGCATTTTCAAACCTATTTTTGAAAACCCTTACCTTCCAAGGGCGGATGAATGGACGATCATGCTCATGTATTCTTTATAGTGAAAATCATTTCAAAGTTGAACATGATTGGGAGGATAGGAATATGAGATATACACTTGATCTTATTGTTGTTTCTATTGGTATCATTGAATTCTTTTAATTGGTATCAATCTTGACACTTCTTGTATACTCATATATATTTTTTATGTATGTATGCTTACATTTCAAATAGTATCAATTTCGATTGGTATCTAATATTCCATACATATATACTTGTTTATGATAAGCTTGAGTTTCAACTTTGTTTCAATTGATTTAGCTTTCAATTGGTATCTTAATTCGAGCCTTATCATAGTTTTTATTGGTATTTCATAAAGGGGGAGAAAGTCTTGTATTTCATCTTTCAAATTGGTATTTTGTTTTCCACTCCCATACTTTATGATTAAAAATTTTTAAGGCATATGATATCAAAATCAAATTTGTTTATATACTTAAAAAGAATAATAATTTCAATTGGTATTAAGATTGTTTATTTATAATTGATATGATATTTGTTTACTTATCAATTGGTATCAAGATTTTTGTTTTTCAATTGGTATAGTTTCACTTTTAAATTGGTATCAATATGCACTTCCTTGACACATTTTTAATTGGTATTATATTTGAGTTTAGACAAAAAGGGGAAGAACATCCCTTGATTGATTTTTTTTATAAAAAGAAGAAAAGAACATGAGTTTATTAGTTTTGTTTTGTTTTTTTTTACCCCTTTGTTGATGATTGACAAAAAGGGGGAGAAGAATTTGAGTTTATAAGCATGTTTGTATGCATGTTTTATGTTTTTATTAAGTTCAATTGGTATCAAAAGCATTATTTAAAGAACATGTTTAGTTTTAGTATCAAGAGCTTGTAAAAGAGATCATTAGTTTGTTTTGCATATATTTAGTTTAATTGGTATTTAGAGCATGTTTATTTGTTTAGTTTAATTGGTATCTAGAGCATGTTTATTTGTTTTTGAAAATTTCATTGGTATCTTTCATTGGTATCTAGAGCCATTTATTGTTTTTGTAGGCTGTCTAAAAATCACCAAGACAAGCCACCAAAACACAGGGATCCAAGATCCAGGCGCAAGGCTAAATGTGACAATCAAGACGCGAGAGATAGCCCGCGTCTCAGCATCAAGGCGCGTCAGCCCGAAGCCCGCGTCTCAGCATCAAGGCGCGTCAGCCCGAAGCCCGCGTCTCAGCATCAAGGCGCGTCAGCCCGAAGCCCGCGTCTCAGCATCAAGGCGCGTCAGCCCGAAGCCCGCGTCTCAGCATCAAGGCGCGTCGGCCCGAAGCCCGCGTCTCAGCATCAAGGCGCGTCAGCCCGAAGCCCGCGTCTCAGCATCAAGACGCGTTGGCTCGACACCCACGTCTCGGTTGCAACTACCCCGATTATGGCGCCATCCACCGCCCATGTAGCGGGGAAGTTGGCCCTCATCGTGGAGCACTTTTAGGGGGCACGATCACCCCCTAAAAACCCTATAAATAGCCCTGTCACTATTGAAGAGGGGTCGGATTGGGGCGATAAAAAAAAAAAGAGGAGAGATCATCAACAGAGAGAGAGAGCTCGATTCTTCAAGCCAGTTTGCTGCGTACAAGTTGCTCTTCGTCTACCTTCTCTTTTAGAGTTTTGGTAGACGGAGCTGAGTTACTCCCTCTACCGACCGAAGAGAAGATCCCCGACGGTCCGAACAGTCATCCGGTCAACGGAGAACAAGATTCACTCTCCACCGCCACACGAAGAACCCAGCACTAAACAAAGGGGAATTCAAGATTCAATATTCCCCCTCCCTTGTAACCGGAAGATTAAGCCGGCTGTAATCTTTTCCATCTGATTCCAGGAAACGTTACACCAGCCAACCCCTCTCCGTGTCAAACAGTTTTATGCATATCTATGCATGTTTCATGTTTAGTATTCATTGCATATATTTGTTGTTTATTCCTATGCATGAGTTAAGGGGGAGCTTCTGATTGTTATACATATTTGCATATTTTACCACTTCCATACCATGCATATTGTAAATAAAAAATGTGATTTTTAATCCTTTTCTCTCTATTTTTTGCAGGTCCACATTTGAAATGAGAAAAGGCCCAAAATCTCTTTAATTAGCAATAATTAAAAGAGATTAATTCAAAGCCCAAGGTTGAACCCAGGATCTGAAGAATTATACGCGCCAGCTCAGACTTCTAGAAGGTCCACGTGGCTAACAACCTGTAACAAACCTGTAACAGAAAGATCAGCCTGAACGGCCTGGATTTTGCCGCATATTCCAGGATATTCCCGCGTGTCCACGGCGGTTACAAGGTTGTTGAAGCCCAGATTTCTCTCCAACAACCTGGGCTCTAGATGCTTCTCTCTGAGGCCTATAAATACAGTACCAGGGCCTGCACAAAGAAGAGAGAGAGATTAGGGTAAAAGCTTGTATTTTGTGAGAGAGTGTTGGTATTCTCTTAGGGTTTTTAGCTCTCCCTCTTCTTCCTCCTAGAGATTTTGTTAAAGAGAGAAAAGAGAGTGTTTTTGAGAGCTTGTAAGCAAAGAGGTGACATCACTTGTAAGTAAGGATTAATCAAGGCTTCATTCTTCTCTTTACAACCTCTAGTAATTTGCTTTACTTTCTTACTTTACTTTCTTCCTTTCATCATGAATTGTTGTTTAGTTTCTTTTGTAATGGATAGCTAAATTTCTTTTACATGGCTAGCTAACAACTCTCATTACTAACTTCTAACTCTTTGGGTGATGGCTAAATTCTATACTTGCTTTGTTAAGTCTCTTTTGCTTCCCAATGAAGTAGAGTTGCTTTCATTTGGGAAATGCTTGTTCATACTCCATATGATTCATGTGCGCCTCATTTAGAGCCTTGTTTAGAACAAGTGCCTTGATGGAACATGGAGATGGATCACCAAACATGTGCTATTTGTAGAACAACTTCTTTACTTCAAGCTAATTTGTTGTTATGCCTTGAATGATTAATGAATGTTGTATCTTCTTCCTTAGCATCCCTTGAGTGTCACTCCTCAAGTCCACCATAGACAATCTATCTCGGGAGCCAATGAATCAATATGAGGCTACAAGTTAAGACCAAGAAGAACACTCATCTTCAAAATGAGAAAAGTACTTGACCAAACAAGCAAGTCATCTCTATTGCCAATGAATCAACATGAGGCAATCATGCATCACCCTTGAGTTTAGTAAGTTAGCAAAGTAGTAAAGTTAGCTAGCCATGGCCTTTCTCATCTAAAGTTTCCTAAACATTTTCTTTACAAGCTTTCTTTCTTAGCAATATAAATCTCCAAAGTTCTTTTGACTTTCTTTCCATCATACACAAATCCACATATATTTTCATTTTCTTTTCCATGCTTTTTACATTTGTTTAAGAACAAAGAAGAATCTTCGTTTTCTTTTCTTCACTACGAACCGTAAAGCTTCCATCGTGAGCTCTCCTCGAGGATCGACCCGGTATAGCCCATGCTATAACGGAGATTGGAAAGGATACATTAATCATATAAATACATTGTGGAGTGATCAAAGCACTTGAGGTTGATTCTAAACCTTCTCTCTTTCATTTAATATCTGTGCAATACTTCACACAAAATCACACTATCTTTTCCCAATCAATTTTTGGCGCCGTTGCCGGGGAGAGCAACGGTTTTTGATTTCAAGTGAAGAACTAAACGAATCTTCTTCTCTGTTGCAGGTTACAGGTGCAGAAAACAGGAAAATTTGCATTGCAGAAACATATAAGTGGCTCTGGGCCTCTGCTCTCGAAAGCAGAGACCAGTTGCCCTCTGAATTGCCGCGGAATCTGGGCAAAAGCCGCAGTTCTGCGGCAAGGAGGAGTGAACTACTAACAAGATTTCTGCAGGGTTGCTTGCTCTGCAAAATACAGCTGCTGCAATACTTAAATTCTTGTATGCTTCACCTTATATCTACTAATAATCAACAGTAAAAAATTGGTTGAAAAGTTAAAAGTTGATTAGACATTTGCATTTCTAGGCACGTGTCTTTTCAATTCTTTTACTTTACTGTTGAAGAGTGCTGGATGCAAGGTACGTGTGCATTGCATATTGATTAGGACTCACTCCTTGTTTGATTTTAATTGCTTTGAGTGAACCTTGTTTGCTTATAATCGTACACTTGCACACAATCTATTTTAAGGGCATACCCAATAAAGAAGATAAGGTGGGGGATTTCATCACCCTTTCCTTGGCCCAAAAATCATTTCCAAGCACTCACAATCCCAAGCTTGTAATAAAATTTGATAGACGTTGGCCCTAGGGACATCCAGACTCACTTAAGAGATTATCCTAAGGGGAAAAAGTGTTGGAAAGTAATTTTTGTAAAATCAGTGTCTAGGAAAGGGATTGGGGGCCGAAAGCCCGAAGGTTGCTGGTTACTTAATTAAGGAACGTCTCTGACGGAAAACCTCCCACCAACTTTGCCCTTTCCTGGCTGATTCGCTTATAGTCAAAGTCTACACTAAACCTCCTGTGGACGATCTAATCAGTTAGGAGTCGTCTAGGTCCAGGGAACCTAGATAGCTTGGATTGATTTCTTTTTCTTGTTTGTTATTTTTCACTTACTTTCGCTTGAGTGATCGGTGCACGTTGATTGTGTATGCAACAGTGGTTTCGGGATCCAGATTCTGCTAGGCTTGTGAGAATTTCTACACTAGCACATACACCACTTGACACAGTCCCAATCATGACCAATAACGTTTCGTTGCAAGACAAGTTCTACCCGATTCGCACCTCACTTCCATCTTGCATTCTTCTCCCAAACACCAATGGAAATAACTTTGAGTTAAAGCCGCAGTTCATAAACACTCTTCCCCGATTCCATGGCCTAGAATCTGAGGATGCGTACTTCTTCATTCGAGAGTTTGAAGAAGTATGCTTGATGATGCGAATTTCCCAGTTGACCGAGGACGCTGTGAGACTTAGGTTTATACCTTTCGCACTTAAAGATATCGCTAAGAAGTGGCTTTATAATCTTCCCGTTAGTTCAATTTCTTCATGGGATGATTTTGTTAAGGTCTTTCTTAAAAAGTTTTATCCTATCCATAAGACAGCCCTCATGCGGAAAAATATAATGCAGTTCAAGCAAGAAGCCAATGAACCATTCTGGAAATACTTTGAGCGCTTCAAAGACCTAATAGCCCTGTGTCCCCATCACGGTATAGAAAAATGGCGTCAGTGTCAGATTATCTATGATGGACTCGATTATCAGACTAAGACACTCCTTGAAACCATGTGCCAAGGAGAATTTTTAAAGAAGGATGAAGATCAGGGTTGGGATCTTTTTGAAGCCTTAGCTGAAAAAACTGTCCAGTGGGAGTCATGTTCTAAGAAACCCACACCCACAACTTTCAGAACCGGTTTACACTCCATAGAATCCTCGATAGCTGCAGAAGCTAAAATAACACAACTGATGAAGAGGATAGAATTGCTTGAGTCTAGGGAGAATTCTGTTGTTAATCAGGTCAACCATTCACCTGTGGCCAGTCCATCACCAGTGGTAAACCCGGGTTGTACCTATTGCCATGATCTGAATCATGTGTTCGAAGAGTGTCCGGTATACCACTCTCAGACTTTTCAGGAGAACTCGAATGCTGCATATACCAGACCCAACTACAACCCGTACTCCAAAACTTACAATCCAGGATGGCGAAACCATCCAAATTTTTCTTGGAGTCAGCCTGGTCCTGAGCAGTCTAGGCCATCATTTCCACATTACCATCCTGCTCAGTCACATCAACCCAATTTCCACACATACCAGAATCCACAACAATTCCAGCCATACTCAAATCTACCACATTACCAGTCAAACTTGCAGCCCCAGTATCAGCATCATCCACCACAAAATCCTTCAGACAAGAGAATTTCTGATTTGGAGAAATGATAGAGACCTTATCCAAGACCCAAGCTTCAATGATGAACAATCAGCAGCAGGACATGAACAAATTGCAAATCCAAATAGGGCAGTTGGCTAACTCTCTGAATGAACGACAAAAAGGAATGCTACCTAGTCAACCAGTGCCCAATCCAAAAACTCATTTCCCCCTGCACGAAGTTGAAGACTTGGGCCCCAGCCAATGCCAAGCTATTCAAGTCCTTAGATCTGGGAAACATGTAGATAACAAGGTTTCAAATCCACCTACCAAATATGTGTCAAAGCCAACATCCTCTGTTCCAGTCCAACCCATTCAAGATACTCCTTCTTCAAGTACACAACCATCCACTTCCCAATCCAAAGGAAAGAAAAGGTTGATGAGCAAACATACAAGCCTGTTGCTCCCTTTCCAAATAGGCTAGCAAGTCAAAAGATGAATGCTCACATGGAGAAGATAAGAGAAATGTTTAACAAGTCCAAATCAATATCCCTCTTCTAGATGCCATTCAACAAGTTCCATCATACGCCAAATTTCTAAAATAAATGTGCACAAAGAAGAGAAAAGCAAACATTCCTAAAAAGGTCTTCCTTGCCTCAAACATTAGTGAGCTGCTCACTGGTCCTATCCCTGTGAAATACAAGGACCCAGGGAGCCCAACCATTTCTTGCATCATAGGACAGACCACCATTAATAGGGCTTTGCTTGACTTGGGCGCGAGCATCAATCTTCTCCCCTTTTCAGTGTATCAGCAATTAGGGTTAGGCGACCTTCGTCCGACCCAAATGACGATACAGTTGGCAGATCGCTCTGTAAAGATTCTCAAGGGGGAGATTACAGATGTGTTAATACGGGTCGGGGAATTCATTTACCCCGTAGACTTCATTGTTCTTGAGACACAGCCCGTACATAATCACAGAGCACAGACACCTGTCATTCTTGGACGCCCTTTTCTAGCCACTGCCAATGCGATCATAAACTGTAGGAATGGCTCAATGCGTCTGACCTTTGGAGATATGACAAAAGAGGTGAATATTTTCCACCTGGGAAAACAACCTCGGGATTTGGATAGTGATTCTTTTGAAATCAACTTGATAGAAGGTGTAACTAGTGAGCACGATGAGGAAGTTGAGTATGAATCCGAAGAGGAATTTGAGTTGGAGTCTGATGATTTCAACCTTGATCAGATTGTTGAGTCGACTGTGGAATGGGCCACTAATAGCACCCCTATTCTTCCCTTACACCAAGAACAGCCAGTGATAGATCCGATCCCTTCTTCTGAGCTTAAGGTTCTTCCTGACCATCTCAAGTACAAGTACTTGGATGAGAAAGAAACCTTTCCTGTAATCATTGCATCCCATCTAACTGAACAACAAGAAGAGGATCTTCTTACTGTGTTAAGGGAAAATAGAGAAGCCATTGGTTGGACCATGGCTGACATCAAGGGATTAGTCCTTCCATAGTTCAGCACCGGATTCATTTGACGGAAGATGTCAAGCCAAAACGAGACCCACAGCGTAGACTTAACCCAATCATGCAGGAAGCCGTTAGATCTGAGATCTTGAAACTATTAGATAACGGGATTATCTATCCCATATCCGATAGCCAGTGGGTAAGTCCACTTCACGCTGTGCCCAAGAAAGCAGGGTTTACTGTGGTAGAAAATGAGAAGAAAGAGTTGATACAAACACGTCTTCCAATGAAGATTCGAGTTTGTATTGATTACCGAAAGTTGAACACTGCCACACGTAAAGACCACTTTCCTCTTCCGTTCATTGACCAAATGCTCGAGAGATTAGCGGGACATGAGTACTACTGTTTCCTGGATGGATATTCAGGATATAATCAAATCCCGATCGCTCCCGAGGATCAAGACAAAACCACCTTCACCTGTCCTTTTGGAACGTTTGCATATCGAAGGATGCCCTTCGGTCTTTGCAATGCTCTTGCAACGTTTCAACGTTGCATGTTGAGCCTTTTTCAGACATGGTGGAGAAATTTCTGGAGATTTTTATGGATGATTTTTCCATTTATGGTGATTCCTTTGAACAATGCTTGTACCATTTGAAACTGGTTTTACAACGCTGTATGGAGAAAAACTTGACACTTAACTGGGAAAAGTGTCATTTTATGGTCAAGCAAGGAATCGTCCTAGGGCACGAAGTTTCACACAAGGGAATTGAGGTTGACAAGTCAAAAGTGGAAGTCATAACTAAGCTCCCTGAGCCAACATGCTTAAAAGACATTAGATCATTTTTAGGGCACGCCGGCTTCTATAGACGATTTATTCAAGGGTTTAGCAATATTGCAAGACCTTTGACAAATCTCTTAGGAAAGGATGTACCCTTTATATTTGATGAAGAATGTCAAAAATCTTGGAGAGAGCTTAAGTGTAGACTTGTCTCAGCACCGATCATTTCTGCACCAGATTGGACCAAGCCTTTTGAGATTATGTGTGATGCCTCAGACTTTGCAATTGGCGCTGTTTTAGGACAGCGTATTGATACTAGGCAACACGTAATCTATTATGCTAGCAGAACGCTGAATGAAGCCCAACTCAATTATACAACTACTGAAAAGGAATTTTTAGCGGTTGTCTTTTGCGTTGGAGAAATTTCGCCAATATCTGCTGGGGTCCAGGACGATTATTTTCACTGATCACTCTGCCCTAAAGTTTTTAATGCAAAGAAGGATGCTAAGGCAAGACTTATACGATGGATACTTCTTTTGCAAGAGTTTGATTTGGAGATAAAGGATAAAAAGGGCGTTGAGAATGTGGTAGCTGATCACTTGTCTAGAATCCCAAATGCACCAACGGAGAGAATACCAATTAATGATAATTTTCCTCCGACGCACATCCACACAATGAATGGAGAGCCCTGGTATGCTGACATAGCAAATTACCTTGCTACCGGGCAAATACCTTCTAATTGGTCAGGTCAGGTCAAACACCGTTTTATGAGTCAAATGCGGTTCTTCTTTTGATGAACCGTATTTATTCAATATTGTCCTGACCAGATCATACGAAGGTGTATTCCTGAGGAGGAACATCAGAGTGTTTTGACATTTTGTCACAAACTAGCTTGTGGTGGACATTTTGGTCCACGGAAAACTGCTGAGAAAGTACTTCAGAGTGGATTTTACTGGCCCACTCTCTTTAAGGATGCTTACACTTTTTGCAAGCTATGTGATAAGTGTCAAATGACAGGTCGTATTACACAGAAAGACATGATGCCCCTTACACCCATCTTGGAAGTTGAAATTTTTGACTTGTGGGCATCGACTTTATGGGACCCTTTCCTCTGTCCTATGGTAACCAATACATTTTGGTAGCCGTAGATTATGTTTCCAAATGGGCTGAAGCAATTCCAACAAGGACAAATGACAACCTAGTTGTCATTAAGTTTTTACGAGACCACATCATCTCTCGCTTCGGAGCCCCCCGTGCGATAATCAACGACAATGGGAGTCATTTCTGCAATTGAGCTTTTGAAGCCTGACGCGTAAATACTCTATTTCTCACAAATTATCCACGGCTTATCATCCTCAGACGAACGGGCAAGTAGAAGTTACGAATAGACAAATAAAACTCATTTGGAGAAAACCGTTGGACAGAACCGTAAGGATTGGTCCATCAAACTCACTGATGCCTTATGGGCATACAGAACCGCTTACAAAACTGTCCTCGGTATGTCTCCATATCGAGTTGTATTTGGAAAACCTTGTCACTTGCCTGTGGAGTTAGAACACCGAGCTATGTGGGCTTTAAAGCAGCTGAACTTGGATTTGGATAAAGCCGGTGCCTTGAGGAAGTTGCAGATATCCGAGCTAGAGGAACTAAAAAATGAAGCATATGACAATGCTCGGATAACAAAACACAGAACCAAGCTCTTTCATGATAATTCCATTCACCGGAAAATTTTTGTCCCAGGACAAAAAGTTCTGTTGTACAACTCCAGATTCCATCTCTTTCCTGGTAAATTGAGAACCAGGTGGTCAGGACCATACATAGTGAAAAATGTCTTCTCATACGGTGCTATTGAGATTCTTGATCCCAATAATGGCACACATTTATTGTAAATGGCCAACGTTTAAAGCCATTCTTTACCACCGATTTCGTGTCACAAGAAGTTCATGAATTGGGTCTTTGTGACCCATTTATATGTGACCATTCCATCTGTAAGTCTCCCGAGTTTTCCCTGCATATCATTTGGGACCATTTTTGTAAATTAAAAAAATATATATATAAATAAAATAAAAATAAAAAGAAAAAAAACAAATAGAAAAAAAAGAAAAAAATGAGGGACTTTGTGCTTAAAAGAATTTCACAATTTTTCCTAGGATTCTACATCTTTTCCTTAGGGTCAAAATCATTTTCCAATTCAAAATCCCTAGGTTTGTAAATTCACTTTTAACCTAGTGCTAAAATTGGAAATCTCATTTTCTCTCCCTCCTATAAATACTTCCCTCAAACACAAAGTTACCCTCAGATCTGAAAACCTCCTTTAAGAGCCGACCTCTAAACATTTTCTGCTTCCCCAGATCTCTCTGTCCAGCCGCATTCCTGCGATTTTTGTCGCAGCTCCGCCGCTATTCTGCACCCTTGGAGCGCCGGAAAATTTCTGGCCGCTGATTTCTTCCTCTGGTGGCCGATACCGTACCCAATCTTCCAGACTCTGTCCCTGGTGCCTTCTGCAAACGTGCTTTTGGATTTCCCCCACGATCTCCGGGGTGGTTTGATCTTTCCTCTCTAAATCCTTTGCTTTAATTCCATATTATACATGGCCCCCGAATTTGTTTGTGGAAAGGGTTTTTCCAAAATTTTGAATGATAATGGGGGGTATGGGCACATATTTGTTGATAAATTACGTGCATGGATTGGTATTCTTTGGTCTATGATAACAATGAGAACGATGCATATTACTGTCCTGAACTAGTTAATACATTTTATAATGCAATCGATCATGTATCTGTGAATTATGACACGCACCACTTCGTAGTTCATATGCCGTTAGGTGACATCTTTGTCACAATCCCATTCATTGCTGAAATCACTGATGTCCCAATTCACCCCCACCATAGCGACCCCTTGCCATTGATAGATTACATGACCATCATGGGGGTCCGCTGTACAGCACAGGACCGTGGGCTCAAAGCCAACACGACCTTTAGAAATGTACATTGCATTGGACGCTGGGTCCAACGCAACATTTTGGGCTTGATCATGCCACGTCCTTTAACAGACCCGTGTTACAAATAATCCATGATTTAATGACTCAAAACCCACACGGTCTGTTTGAATAGGGCCATCTTCCATGCTATTCTTGACAATTCCTCTCGCACTCGGGGTGCCAAGCATTCCATCCAATCTTAATCACCACGTCTGTGTAAGAATTTCATATCAGACGCTGTTTTTAATACCTTCGACCGAGTGCTTGTTACAGTAGAGAGACCCACCAGCTCATAAATGGTTGCTTGCATGCACTCTGGACACCCAGTGCCCAGCCTGAGCATATACCTGTGGAGTCCTCTTCGGAGGAAAGCTTAGAGGAACTAGATGAGCCACAATTTTGGAGGCAGGACCCCCCACGGAATCAAGAGCCTTCATGTCCACCATCTGGAAGGGTATGAAGAAGATCTTTAGGGGGCTGTTTGTCTTAGGAAGAAGGTAGAGGAGCAATCCTCTCGGTTGGA